>NW_004624796.1:2582964-2647902 GCF_000247695.1 Heterocephalus glaber
ACTCTGGGCTTCAGTGAGGGTCTGCATTCAAATATCATCTTCAGTTTTAAGTTTTGTATTAGAGGAGGGACAATGGACTAGCTATGAGATGGTAATTTTCTAGACCACCGTCTCTGGCTTCCCCTGTGTCTTGTGAGAGAATGGCAGTTGTAAAACGGGGTTGCCTAGGAGAGGCCAGGAGAGGGACTTTTGCCAAAGCCAGAGAGGTCTAGATACCGTGGGACACGCACATTCCTTAGAGGCAGACACACCCCCACATCAGGTGTATGTACACTTGGGACAGAGGGGTGTGTCTGAACCCAAGAAAGCCATTCAGTGCACTAAAGCGATGAATAAAGGCCTTGAAATGTGACTTCAATGAGTTGGAAAACCCCACTGAGCCCAAAGCCCTTGTTCTCAGCCTGTACACATCACTGCCACCCAACAGGCCTGGGACAGGCCAGGGTGAATCACTGCTGAAGATGGAAATAACTCAACAGCACATTCTCATGACCTCTCTGAGCCTCTCTTCATCCGGTAAAAATCTTCCCCTCTGCCCTTTCATACATTTCCCCTCAAATCTGTTTTTGAATTATGAGGAGTCAACATTGACACTGTGCTGCCAATCTATAGTCATAAATAAATATGCTACTGAAAGAGTCACAGTTTAAAAGCTTTGTGTCTTTAGTAAAAGACATTTAATTTAAGGATTATTTTTAACATCATGTTTTAGTAATCTATATGTTCGATCATCTGACACCAATGATTACCTTTCCTGCAAGAAAACCTTATGTTTAGAATAGAGAGGCACAGTCACATAGATCACAGATCTCTCTCTCTCTCTCTCTCTCACACACACACACACACACACACACACTCTCACACGGGAGAACAGGGGTGCGCCTACTAGTATGTGTGGCATTTCCCAAAGGTCAAGAGAGAGAAAGAAAAAGAGAACACTCAGTCCCAAAAGCTCAAAGTGTTATTGGGGTTAGCAGTCCAAGAGTTGGGGTGGAGCTTTGCTCACAGTGGAGCAATACACTGCAATATCAGCCACATTCACACTATTTCTGGGTGGAGTTCATCATTTTTTCACGGGTATGTCATATCTGATTTCATCTTGTTTCAAGGGAAGACCAGAAATTGCTGATTAAAAGAAAACTGGAATAGTACGTTATCAGATAGATTTTGTTGTTTTCTTTTTGGGGGAAAAGTGAGGGGTGAGATGGAGCAAGATGAACGTCCAGGCCAAAGCCCTGCCTGGCAGCCCCTGATCAACAAGGACTCTGTCTCAGGCTCAATATTTCTAGCATTCAGTTTTTATCCTCAATTTATCCCTATAATTAAACTTGAAAATTTTAAGTTTAAAAAGTCTGTCCTATGTACCCTGATACAAACGTGTAACAGGACATGTACTGTGGTGACCTCACATCTTTAATTCAGTTGGGTGTGGTTCCACTGTCTTTTCGATGGCCAATTCCAGCCATGCTTTTGGAGCAAGCTCAGGGCAGGCCTTTAGTGCAGCTGGGCTGGAGAGGGCCGTTCAGTGTTCCTCAGGCATTTCCACCGGAAGACGCAACCTTCTACTTCCTGCTTAGGCACCCTCCATCCGCACGCACGCCCTAATGTATTTAAGGGCCATCCTCTGATTCTGAAACCCTGGGGCAGTTTGCTCCTTCCGCTTTTCCATCTTCCGGGTCAGGAAGTCCCGCCGGTTTGTCCTGGGGAGGGATTCTCCTTTTCTTTATTTCACTGTCCAGCTGCAGCTGAAGCTTTCATCAGCTCCTCCTTGAGTCCGCATCAGTTCTCACCCCCACCACGACCATCGCCACTGCCAGCTTCAGACGCAAATGTGAACTTGTGGAGAGAGCTCAGGTGCACAGCATGACTCTCAAAATCTTTCATTATTGCTCCAATCTACTTTTTTAGGGTTCAACATACGCTATTCAGGCATCTTGATGTCTTCTGAGCAAGCCTTTCCCCCCACTCTCTTTGTCTGTGTATATGCTACTTCCTTTAAATAATGTCCGCTGTCCATGTTCCCATCATAGAGTCCTCATCATGATTCAAAGCCCAGCTTTATGTCAGCTCTTCAACAGGGTCTTCACACCCAGGAGAGACATTTGCTCTCCACTGCCCTCCGCAAACTTAGCCGTAAATCCTGCACCGAGCAATTGCCTTGATTAGGCATTTAACCTCCCTGAGTTTCAGTTTCCTTGCATATAAGGAAGAGAATTATAATGCAAGGTGATCAGAAAATACAGTGAACATTTAAGTTTAAAAAATTTTACAGTGAAAGTCACATGCCATCAATCCCCATCGAGATACCCTTCCTTCAAACACACTTATCCCATCATTCTTTTCTTTTCTTTTTTGTTACCGGGGATCGAACTCAGGACCTTGTGCTTGTGAGGCAGGCAGCAGCACCACTGAGCTACATCCCTGGCCCTTGTCCCATCATTCTTGCCACTTTCTGAAGCAGTTCTGGAAGTCCTCTTAACCAGGCATGATCAAAAATACAGTGAATGTGGCTGCTGAGTGCCATCCAACTGAAAGACAGGCTTGTATCCACATCCACCTTATTCACCTGATCTGGCACCATGCCACATCTGGCTCTTTCCTAAAGTCAAAATGACCATGAAAGGTAAACATTTTGAATCAACTTAGGATATTGAGGCAGTCTTAACAGCACAACCAAAGATACTTATGAAAGAGGAGTCCAGAACCGCTTCAGACAGTGTCGAGAATGATGGGATAAGCATATTTGAAGCCCGGTGTGTGTGTGGGATCTTGATGGGGTTAATGGCAATGTGTCTTTTACCGTAATGATTCTTTAAAAAATGTAAACATTCATAGTAATGTCTTAAATCACACCACATACATAATTCATAGGGTTGTTGTGACATTCAAATAAAATAGCATTCAGAACTTGGCATAAGCATACTATCATGGCATACCATATGGAATCAAGCTCTTTTTGTTATCCTGGAATCTCTTAGAGGACTGAGAAGTGTTTTTAAGTAAAGGTCAGATTTTGTTGATCTTCATGCTGAAAAATGCTTTCTTGCAAGCCCACAGAAATTAAGTAACTTTCCAGAGTAACTGGAAAACTGGGCCGGGCCCGGTCACAGCTGCATGGAAAGGTCTCCACCAGTCCAGGGGCTATGCTGGACAGGGGTCCGGCTGTACTGCGTCAGAGTCACAAGACTGAGCAGGACAGCCCTTGGCACCTGTCACCTTCCGTGTTTCCCACAACCATTCACACAGTCTGTTTCTCAGCTGCTGTCACAGTGCACCTTGTTTACCTTCACTCACTACACCAGCACGATTTCTCGTTGCTCAAGCGAGTAAATTCTGACATGTATACAGATGTATTTTGTTGGAAACCATTAGTGCCTTTCATTGGTGCCTACATCTACTTAGGCTTGAATCAGTTTTCAAGCCAAAAATTTTACTTGCTCTGAGAAAAATTCTAATAGTTACTGTGCAACTTGAGGAATACCCCCAATGGCTTTCCTTCTTTTCTAAATCAATCTAAAGTCAACTAGTATTATTTCAAGTAATAATAGGTTAATTAGCTATTCTTTAATAAATAACAAGTTATGCTTTCTATCATAGTTATTCCTTCATTCCTACCATTCATATATAATTTTTAACTTCAGGAACATAGATTTATATCTTACAGTAGAACAAAAAGTAATAGTTAAATTATCAGTAATATATCAAGTTATCTGTAACATTTTAATATGGAATATGGAATACATTATGTTTTGCTATTCACAAAAAGTCATATACCTCTAGTCTGTTTTGGGTTTCAAAACATAGAAGAAATTATGTGTGCATGTATTTGCTTTTCATGTTTATATTTAAATTTCCTAATCTGTAAGAACAACGACAAAGACACAGAAAAACATGTTCAGCACTCCTCTGTTATAATATATATGTAATAATTTCTTGCTATGAACCGAATTCTGAGCATTACAGTATTAGATTAAGGGTTATTTGAAACACTTGAATCTAAAACATTTATTCATTAAATATATTTTTTAACTAAATAAAGTAAATGTATAATACATTTCCTTATAATGAGAATTTTTCATAAAAGAAACAATTAAAAAGATAGACTAATTTTCATTGTTTTTAAAGAAGTCTTAACAACTTCTGCATAATATCAAAAAGTTGTTAGGGGCCAGGGATAATTTTAGCTCAGTGGTTTCGCTGGCTGCTGCGCAAGTGCAAGGACCTGAGTTCGATCCCTGGTACCAAAAAAAAAAAAAAGTTGTTAAGACTTTTCTTGTGATTGTCACTCTGGCTTTACAGAATGATCTATTCAGTAACAACAGGCATCTATACAATGAAGAAATGTTATTTACATTTTTATAGAAGAGCTTCTCTTTCAGAAGCCTGTTTGCTCACAGGCTTAGTCACTGGATTAAGATGTTAGGAACCTCATGGGCTAAGATAATGTGAGTGGTTACAAATCTCATTTTTCAGCTGTTCTTTCAGCTATGCAGTCTCTACTTGCATTGAGATACTTTCAGCAATAAGATGATGAACATTTTAGTGCAGCAAGAATTAAAAGAAAAGGCAAAACACTTGCAAGTAGGGTTTTTAAATGAAACAATGGAGGATAGATAAAATTGACTTTGCAATCTCAAATCACAGTCAATTAAGTTCAGGTTGGTTAGAACTAGTGTCAAATATTTCATTGGAGCAGTTGCTATCTATGTAAGGCAAAACCTCCACTCTGGAGTTGATTCCCTCTACCTGCCTGATACAGAAGTAATAGCCAAAAACTATTATCTGCTCTATTATCTGTCCTCAACACCCTCTGTAGAACACTATACCCCCATTTTCCAGATAAGAAAACTGAGGAACACCGGTTAAGCACTGGTTACACAATTTAAGTCAGTCAACAAATATCTATTACATGGTTTTAGACTAGAAATCTTTGAAAGGTTCCCTATGTGAGTTTGCCATAACTGAATTTTTCTTTGTCAAAATATCAAAGATTAAGAATCTAGAGTATATCTACATACTACCTTTGCATTTTGAAAATGGTTAAAGATGGTAGGTTGCTACCTACCTTGCACTGAGATTCTTACTGTCTTACCCTGCAAGTGAGGAGTGTTTTGAGTCTATAATCAGCTTGCCAGACTAAATATAAATAGAATTAATGTGAAAGAAGGTTAAAATAGTATACGAATCTCTCAGTATCAATTTATTTGACATTTTTATAATTTTAAAATTTAAAAAACTAGCTGGTAGTATTTACTTTTTTCAAGGAAAAAAACTCAACATGTTACAACTACAGATTACAAAGAGGAGAAAAATTTAAAAAATATGTTCCTGAGCAGGATCATATTTAATATGGACTAAATCTGCAGAATCCAGACCATCACAAACATGGGTAGAGGCTGGTGTACAATGTGGGTGGAAATCAACTTGGCAACACTGACTTTTACCTGGTTCCTTCAGTGTGGTATTTTTTCAAAAAGCAATGAGAGCCCTTTATCAAGAGGAAGTGGTTCACGGAATAACAAGCACATGGTTAAAGTTGCTGCAATGTTCGGGGGAGGGGAGAGGGGAAGCCGAGGTTCTGTGTAACGTAAAAGGGGAAACAAAAGCATTTCTAAAATTACACAGAATACCAAATCAACTTACTTGACAAAGATCTAAGATGAAGAAACTTCTTGGACCTACTCAACCAGCTTTTCATAGGATGCCTGAGATCAGTTGAAAAGTCTTAAGAAATAGGCTAGTAAGTGGTTATTGAGTTAACAGGACAATCATGCGACTAACATGACAATCAGTCACAAAGGAAACTTGTGTGGAGCTTGTATTTATTTATATGTGTGGTCAACAATATCCAAGACAACAGCGTCTTTTGTAAGCAATGTTGTCATGGCAAAAGTTAGGTGGAAATAACATTTTTAAAAGAAAAACTAATCATGGAATGACATGATTTCTTTCAATCACTTGACAGCAATGGGATACTTCTAAAAGCCTTAGAATCTGACAAAGCACAAAGATACACATGGACACAAGCACAAAATGGCATAAGCTACAACACTTTAACAAGTATTACTTTTAGATGCCCTTATTTCCACATTGCTTT
Source organism: Heterocephalus glaber (assembly GCF_000247695.1). The sequence goes on from NW_004624796.1 coordinate 2,589,062, forward strand.
GATTTTGTGCGAATGCAAGGTGCAAGCTCAGGGTCTGGGGCAGTGAGGGTGAGAACAGACAGTCCGTTAGGTCAAGTTCTAAGGTCGTCAGAAAGTAAGGTGACTTGTTACGACCTGAAAATGGCTGAGCACAATTCAGAAATAAAACAGCCTGTGACACACGGAAAGCAAGGTCAGGCCGGGCGAACAGTCTTCCTGCTTCCCTCTGCCTGGATGGCTTTACTTTGCCTCTGGGAAGCAAGTCACGGACCAGTTTCCTCTGGATGTATAGGGGATGGAAAAATCTTCTACATCTTGAAAGTTTCCTAGGTTCCCTTTTTATTCTCCTTTGAGTGTCTGTATATGGAGGCAGGAACTATTTTTGTATTTAGGATCTACTGTGACATAAAACAGAAGTGATAACATAATTCAGATTTTTTTAAAGAAACAAAAATAGAAAGTATTCTATTCACTTACGTTGTAAATAAACTCATTTTCTAAAAGAACACTTGTGAACAGTTATGTGTGTTCACTGCCTCTTGCTTGTCTTTATTTGAATCTAGACCAGCTGAGCTTTTGTTCCTACCATGTCCCAAAGCTGTCTGTGTCAAGATTATCAGAACCTGCACACTACCAAACTCAGTGGCTGATCTCTGGTCAGGGTCTTACACAGTACTCAACACTGCTGAACCCAGGGGTTTCACATCTGCAGATTCAACTAACTAAGGACCAGAAATACCTGAAAAAGAACTCATCTGCATTGAATGTGTACAGACTGTTCTTGTTGCCAATCTCTAAACAATAGGGAAACAATTTTTTACATAGTATTCGTATGGTAGCAGATAACGTAAGTCAGCTAGAGACGATTTAAAGTACAGGGGAGGGTATGGGGAGCTTTCGTGCAAATACTGTGCCATTTTATATAAGGGACTTGAGTACCTTCAAATTTTGGTATCTGCAGAGGCCCTGTAACCGCTGTTCCACAGAGACCAAAGGACAGCTGTCCTTTCTTCATGTGGCTTTCCTCACAGCTTTCTTTCCTGCTCTTCCTCCTAACAGAGGCCGATTCACTCTGAGGTTTATGAAGCCACCCTGGAGCTCCTCCGCCACTGGGCCCTCTGCCTGTTTCTCCTCTGGCACCCTAAGCAGCAGCGTGGAGCCCTGCTCTCTTGCTGGAAGCTTCCCCTGGGAGCGGTTCTCGGCCATGGCGTGGGGCAGGTGGGTGGGCAGCACCATCTCCACATTGCCCAGATTCCAGCAGTGCCGCCTTGCGCTGCGCTCATGGACAGGGGAGCCCATCCTCTACTCCAGGGAGACCTCAAAGTGTGCTGCATGGGGCCACCTTGACCGCATTTCGGGACCACTTCATCCTCCGCCCAGTCCAGCAGCTGGGCTGGCCATGCAGTTCTGGCTGAGCTGTCAGACACCTCCCTGGGCCGTGGGAGCCAGGGCACTGTGCCACGTCTGCTGGGCGCAAGGCTGTGGGGTGGCTGAGCAAGAAACCACACAGGAAGTTGCACATGAGGCCTGGCCATGGAGGTGTCAGACCAAAGCACTTTTTAAAACCAGCAGTCATAAATACTAATTCTCAGGAACCTTGCTAGAAGAAAGACTAAGCCATTTCTCTATTACCTTTACAGAAAATGGGATTTCTAATTCACTCTCATATAAAGAGGTGATCAAAGAATGTGCAGCCCAAAATGCGGCAATTCATCACTAATCACAAAGTTAAAATGCTGCTTTTTATATATTTGCCAGTATTTAAAGGCTGGTAATGTGTCGTGATTTCCTTTCTGGCTCTCGTAAATATTGATTTTCTGTGCTAGATTTTGAATCCAGGACTTTATCCATGCAAAGTGTACACTATTACTGGAGACCAGCAGCCCCTACATTTTTAATTCAGTTCTGACTTTTTCCTTCACAATTTGCTATCATTTTCCAAACTCAGCCATCCAAAGTGCACGGGGTATGGGCCCCGGGGCCCTGCTCCGCCCTTGCCAGTCTCAGTCCTCTCCCTCAGCTTCCTCCGCTGGCCTCCTCGTCCCTTCCGACCTTACGGTATGGTATCTCTTTGGTCTCTGCCGACACTCACGCTCTGATGATCTCAGGCAGACTTCAATATCATATATGTGCTGCCAACACCCAAGGTGCATCTCTGGCCAGACCCCGCTGTTTCACGTATCCAGCCGTCTACTGAATTCTCTCTCCTAATGCCCAGCTCACGCGGGCCACCCCGGCGTTCCTTGAACACTGCAAGTGTGCACCTGCATGTGCTTTGCTCTCCGTCCAGCACGCCCACTTCTCCCTTCTCTAAGGAGCGGCTTTCTCACTGCCTTCCGTTCTTTGCTTAGGCCTCATTACAGAGACCTTCTCTGGCCTCATTCAAAATAGACACTTCCCCACTATTCTTCCCCTCCTTGTTTATAATCTCTCCCCACTCATCAACCAGAATGGACGCCCGATGAGGGCAAGGATTTAACTGTTTTTGTTTACTGTCGGATTTCCAGTAAATAGAACTAGATAGACAGATGGTAGAGAGAGATATGCATGAGTATGTGTGTATGACAGAGACTAAATATTTGTTACATGAGTGGATAAGTAAAAACTTACATGTGATATGTTCACTGGAGCTCAGAAAGGCAGAGGTCAAGACTATCTTAATTCACCTTTGTGTCCCTGTGGTAATGGAGGGCACCCACTGAGGTCATGAGAAGGCCTTCGAAAGAACCTGTCGAGTAAGCTAACCAGTTAGGGGAGAATAGCAGAGAAGAAATGGGGCGGAGGGAGAGAGGGGGGGAGGGAGAGGGGGAGAGGGGGACTTTTAAAAGGAGAAGATTCTACAACCACCATGGCAGGTGGCATACTGAGTGGTAGGTGTTAACACCACGGCGGGGAAGGTGGTGGAGAGCATGATACTCACTCAGTGTGTCAACATCTCTCAAGGTGAGCTCCAGGATAGGGGCAAAGGTAGATGGCTAAATGAGATTCCCAAGTGCTCAAAAGACTCAGGGGAAAACTTTATGAAATATATTTCCTAGCGCGCATCCAGAGAATACTTTTAAATGGAAGAATGTAGTATATGCACCTTTAACAAAATGATCAGACTTGGGGTGAGCAGTGGTGGACAGCTGGGGTCACGAGCGATCAGTGCACAGAAGACAAAGCAGGGTCCCCACTGCACTGCTGCTACACCGTGTGTGTCACATCACCAGGCAGCCGTCAGACAAACCCAGACAGAAGGCATTCTGCAAAACAACTGGTCTGGGCGCTTTAAATAAAAAGACATAATTGGGATAATCTGAAAAATTAGAATATGAACTATACATCAGAAAAAGGATTAATCAAAATTTGTCAACTGTGATAAATGACATTTTGGTAATGGTATTGTGATCATCATGGTAACCTAATTATATTGTGTAAGACAATGTCCTTATTCTTAAGAAATAAGTGGTGGAAAAAACAGAGAGCAAATATGGCAACATGTAAACAATGAATCAGGCTGGAAGGTGTATGGGTGTTCATTCTCTGTCTCTCTCTCCCCCTCTCTCTTTCTAACTTTTCAAAACAAGAAATGGGAGGGGGAGAATTAAGTAAAATAAACCTGAGTTAAACAAAACAAAGAGGAGAAGGAAGAGAAGCAGAATGAAAAGTAGATAGGCAAAGAAGACATAAAATTTAAAAGTATAATCTATTCTGTGCACTGCATGTTATCTCATCTCATTCTCATAAAAGCCACACAGAAGTAGACAATGTCACTCACATTTTCTTAGAGGAGCATGTGGTCAGAGGTTTCAGTAACATGGCCAAGATCATGCAGCTAATGGTTGGGTGGAATTCAAACCCAAGTCTGGCCTCTTTCTATTACTTCTGCCTTTTTCAAGAAAAAAGTCATGCAGAAAGAGAAGTATCCATAGCAAGTATCCACAGCAAGAGGAGTACACAAAAGCACATCATAGGTAGCACATTCTCTTGGATATACATTTAACACATCTGCTGAGACATAGCACACACACAAATCTTAATTCCTTTTTCCATCCCTACAAGAAATGTAAGCATTATGTACTACACCCATGTACTAATAAACTAATAAAAATAAAGTAATAAACACTTAAAAGGAAAAGGAAGAGGAGAAACAAAGGCACACACGGGCATTCAATCAGAAACAGGACTTCATGAGCTACATTTCTGCCCCAAAGGAGACCTCCCATTAGGTCTAGAAACTTGTCAAACTGGGCTGTGTCTCCTCAGATATGAAGGCGGATGTCACATCATAGTGCTTCCTCTCTAGATCAGACGCCACCAAGCTGAAGTCCACATCCGGCCATGCCCTTGAGACCACCCCTAGTTTTGGTGGAGAAGGCGATGAAAACCAATTCCTGGGTTGAGATACTTGGCTTAACATTAAGAGACAGGCTGCAGTGGAAATATGATGGTAATATTCTGGTTTAAAAAAATGAATAATCTCTGCTTCCAACTCCAAAGTGGAAGTAGAAAAGAAAGGTGGTATGGCTTGAATATAGTTTGCATCCCTAAGGGGTCAGCTATTGCAGGTTTGCTTTTCAGTGTGGTGATGATGGGAATGGGAGATTCTCAAGGGGCAGAGCCTGATGCCAGTGATCGTATTATGGGGGGTCATTCTCTGAAGGGGTCAGTATAGTTCTTTTGGGACCCTGGTTATCTTCTGTAAGAGTGGCCTGGCTCCTCACCATTCTCTGGGTTCTGTCCTGACATCTGATCTCTTCCACACACGTTCCGACCATGTAATGCCATCTGACATGAGGTCATCATCAGAAGCCAGCAGAAGCCAGTGGCATGCCCTCAGACCTCCAAACTGTGAGCTAAATAAACCATTTCTTTATGAGCACCTGACTTGGGTATTTTGTTATAGCAACTGAAAGTGGAATAATAGAAAGGGAGAGAAGGTTAAAACATCTCAGCCTCAATTTTTCATTTTGCTTTGGCAGGGAAGATGAACGTTTTCTAGTGTAAGAAAGATTTCTCTGTGTGTAGGTAAAATTCTTAAATAGCTAAGCATGAAGATATTAACATCAAATGGCTTTTTAGCCTCCAGGATTTTAAAGGGGATATTTTCTAAAGATCTCTAAGAATTAAGAGCCATAGCTCATCTATTACTGGAGTAATGAAAACCAGGCATTCCTGTGGAGGCTTGTGAATTAGGGGCAGGCTGAGTATAGTTCCCAAGCTGTGTTAGAAAGCAGCATAAAGCCACTGAGAAGTTAAAGTCACTATTTTATAGTCACTGAAGGGGTAAATCTATCACAGTACTACTCTAAGGTGGATGGCCAGTTTTAGGGGTTATTTCTAATTTGACAAATAAATTCATAGGTTGCTGAAGAGCAGCAAAAACACTGAGACCAATAGGAAAAATAAAGACATGCATTTCCTTAATTCAAGATGTATGCTCTTATTTTTAAGGCCTCTGATATTAGGATGATTCCTGCGGTGGGACATGCAGTTTGTCTACCACAAGCAGGAATCATCTCTGATGTGGTTTTCCTTGACTGCATGGAGCAGAACAGGTATCTATTCATCTAATTGTCATTCAGTTGAGTCATTTGCATTGGCAGTTGTGTTAGATCTGTTATTGTGAAAGCACACCTGAGGCAATCAACTTAACAAGACAAAAGGTCGATTTGAGCTCATGGTTTCAGAGATTTCAGCCAATCGTCCCTTGGCTCCATTGCTTTGTGCTATGGTGGCACAGGAAATCATGGCAGGGTGTGTGGTAGAGGGGGCTCATTCACTGCACAGTGGCCAGGAGGAAGGGAGGGAGGAAGAGAGAGAGAGAAAGGGAGGAAGGGGCCCGGGTCCCAGTGTCCCATTCAAGCACCCCCCCCAACAACCTAACTTCCTCCCCCCAGGCCCAACCTCCCGAAGCTCTGTTACCTCCCAGTACTGCTATAGACTGGCAGCTAAGCCTCAACTCATGGGCTTGTGGAGGATGCTTATGAAAACTACAGTAGCAGTAGAACAGTGTTCAACTATTAATTTAAATTTGTATCCCATCATCATCTCAAAAGCTTTCTAAAAAATTCACAGTGATGTAGTTCCAGAGGCACAAAGTTAGTATTTGGGACCAGGCCAGTCTATTAAGGCAGCAGAAATTTCTAAAACATTCAGACTGTATTTCTCACAATCAAGAGAGACTGATGTGGCAGATTTATCTGTCATAAAAGATTCTCTGTCAGGAGCCAAATGCTTCTGTATCTAACGCTTCCAGCTGGAATTCAAGAGAAGTGGTTAACCCTCCAGCAATATATAATTCAACAGTGAAGTAAACCTCTGTGTTTAGTCAGACAAGACGTATGGAAACGTGACATTCTTTGGCAAAGGTAAAAATGACTCTGTAGACTCGGGTTGTAAGGAACAGGACTGTAGCAGAGGGTAATGGACACCCACGTGTCCTGGCAGGTTCTGCAGGCCTTCAGCTCCTTCAGTGCTCAATTTGAGGAAGTGAAGACATTCTTTATTTGTAGTACTAAGAAGAAATGATGTGTAAGCCCATGAATGACTATGTGCAGCTATCTCTTAAAATCTCTCTGAACATTCACTGCTGTATCTCTCTACTTCCAAAAGGAGATGTTAAGGAATTAATGAATGAAATATACAACTATGTTGAGTGTTCTCAGGATGGGAAGTGAACAATGACCCTTGGCTTTAAGCACAGATAATTTCCTTGCTTATCTGTGGAGCGGTGTTCTGGGTGGGATGAGAGCATTTCCAGGATGAACATGTTAGAGCTCAGTTGTTAGAACACTTGCCTAGCACATACGAGAACTTGGGTTCAATTCTTAGCACTAGGAAAAAAGGAGTGGGAGGTAAAGATAACAACACGAACGACTTTCTAAGAAGGGGGCCCTATTTCCACAGCAATTGTCATACATTTTCTTCGCTATCTTTTGGAATTGTTCCAAAGTCACTTTCATGGCTCCAAGTATGTTCCTTGTGGATGCAGTACCCTGTAACTTAATCAGCTCTCTGTAGCTGGCAATGTGCAACGAGCCAGATGTGCTCATCTGCAGAAAAATTACGTGCAGCATGGCTTAAGGATGAAACTGAAAAATGTCAACATTTCTTGCCTTTCTGTGAGGAGAGGAATTTTTCTGGTGTATTTTTGTCTTTGTCAGTATTCTGCACCTGGCACTGAAAACCCCAAAACATTGGGGCTATTGGTAAAGATAACGGTCAAATGTGGTAAACTCTGCATTAATGAGCTGTGCCATTTATTTCTACATATTTGAAAGTATTTGCAGCCACTTCTGTGCCTGTTGGTTTATATTAGGGCAATACATGCCATGGAAAAAGGCATTGCAGTTTTTTGTTTGTTTCTGTTCCAAAGATTGAACCCAAAGCCTGTGAATGCTAAGTATAGATGCCCCACCACTGAGCTGAGCCTCTGGCCCCTCAGGGTAACCCAGTTTTAATTATTTTACTTTTGTTTTTACTTATGATTTTACTTTTACATATATTTATTATTTTACTTTTATTAATTATATTTTCTTCCTTGAACTAGCAATTATACATTTCATTCTATTTTGAAGAAATAAACTGATATTTTAAATGACCTATTCCTTAAACCAAATAAGATATGTAATATTTTTTCTCTAGAATTATCTGCCATACGTATTTGAGGGTACAGTGTGGGGCTTCCACTTTGCCCGCACTTCCCGTGGGATACATGGACCCATCTAGGTGGCTACTGTTTAGATCTCGGAGCTGCAGAGTGGACCAGACCCTCCGTCCGAGGTAAGGACAGAGTTCAAAACCCAGCACTGCAGCCTGTTGGCTGTGAAACTTCGGGTGAGTTGCTTTACCTCTCAGTGCTTGTTTTCTCATTTTTAAAAAAGGTGTGATAAGAAGTCACTTTATGGAGTCAGGGTGAGAATTCTATAAACTAACACACGTAAAGTATTCAGAATAGGGCCTGGCCTAGATCAGAGAGCTCAGAAAATGTTGCTCTTAAACCGTTAGGCAACTAAGGCTGTGGCCATCCCTGAACTCTTCTGGATGCCGGGAACGCGGACCTGCAAAGATCCAGAGCAGGACGGTGACCACCACACAGCTTATTTTTAGATTAAGTCTCCTTCCCCATCAGGAGAAGCACCCACCCTAGGGCTGGAGCTAGTAGGGTGGGGAGGTCATGAAAACAAAGGAGAGGCCTTTTTTAAAGGATTATCGCTTTTGAGAGCCCAGAGGAAGCCAAGAGCGCCGGTCGGTCTCTGCTTTGTGGTTCACGAGGGAACTGCCTGGATCAAGAGCTGGGCCACACCAGATGCACAGCAGCCAGAGAGGGAGGCAGGGCTGCTGCCCCCGCAGAGGCAGGAGCTGAGCATCCACAGGACGGTGTGCAGCCCATGGCGGCTGGGGTCCTGGAGGCGCAGAGGGAACGACTTGGACTCTGAACAGGACAGTCGGGGTCCAGAGCTCTGGGGACACGCCTAGGACTCCGTCAAGGATCAGAGAAAGCCCGTGAGCTGGGTGCGCAGAGATGCCATGGCGGCGGCTGCAGCTGGGGCTGCCACTTAGTCACGGGCACAGCAGCCACACCTCCCACTTGCGCCTCAGGTGGGCGTGACCTAGAGACCGGGGTGCGCAGACAGTAAGCCTCACAGGGGCTCACTCATCTCTGCAGCGGTCGGTCACCGTTTTGTATCATCATCTTCCACCTCTGACTCATTTGTTCATTAGCTCAAGAAGCACTGATAGAATGCAAACTGTCTGACAGTGTGCATACCTTGAACATTTGCTAAATGAACGGAGTTGTCCCCACAGCCTGAAGGGACAGGTAGGTTACATAGCGGTTAAGATCATGGACATGGACTTTGGACCCTGGAAGACTTGGGTTAGCTCAGCATTTACCGTGCAATGTTGCAAAACTCAGATTTCATATGACCTCAGTTTCTTCATCGACAAACTGGGAATATTTCACTGGCTCAGGTGAGGATTAAATAAGAGAACATGTGCTCAGTGCTTAGAAATGCCAACTGTCCAGGAAGGGGTACAGTGGCTTCTATCACTGCTGCTGCTGTTCTTACAGCTGGCACATGAATCTCACGAAGACAGCCTCAGGCGCTTGACAGCACTTGCAGGTTCACCTAGTTGAGTCATCTTGTGAAGCCAAGGCTCATTTTGGGGTCGAGTTCTGCATTTTTCTCCCCAATGGCGGTTCTCACAATGTGGGTTCCCCCGACCAGAAGTGTCGGCATCACCTCGACACTCACTGGAAACGCAAAGTTTGAGCCTCCTCTCAAAATCACTGTGTCCAAAACCTGGGACGGTGTGCAACAGAGGGCGTTTTACCAAGGCTTCCAGCGACTCCCTGAGACCCTGAAGTTTGAGAACCACTGCTCTGCAGAGAGATACCCAGGTAGAAAAGAAAGGAGAGCAGAGAGAGGCAATTACAGACTGTAAAGGGACCAAGAGAGCCAGAATCTTTAGCCAAAACAAGGATTGTTTCTGTTTTATGTCCCACACAGGGAAGGAAAGCAACCCCATGCTCTCAACTGTTTCAATGTTACGAATGCACCAGAAATCATCCTGTATTTTTAGGGTTTGGGATAAAGGAATTTAGAGTGCTGTTTAGAGTATAAATGAATCTGGTTCTATTGTTCAAAGTGTAATATAACACAACAGTGTCCTATGTTTGGAGAGTAAAAGGATCTGGTGTTAATCTATGCACTGATGACTCAAGCTCATTCTTATTAACGTTCCTGCCCTGGGCGACTTCAAATAATCATTTCTATAAGATGATGGAGCACTTCCTCTCTTTATCCTGTGTGTGCATGCGCACATGTGTGGGTTACTAGGGACTGAACCTAGGGTCGGTCTCAAACACGCTAGGCAAGGAGTCGGCCACCGTGCTACATCCCCAGTCTTTTTTAAAATTTTGAGATAGGGTCTTGCAAGGTTGCTCAAGCTGGCCTTGGCCTCCTGCCTCAGCCTGCTGTCGTAGCTGGGATTACAGGTGTGTACCACCATGGGGAAAAGTATTGGTATAGAATGAGGATGGCGCTTGTTGGTGGCTTTAAACCTGGCCTCCAGTTCCGTGACACTTACTCTGCTAAAAAAAGGAGTCTGTGTCCTGTGACTGCTGGGACGGATGCGGTGTAACGGAAATGGTGTTCTGCGACTGTCGACAACAGGCTGGACCCCATCTTGGGGCTCTCAGAAGGCTCACTCCCCAGACCTTCCCGCTGGGAGCCCAGCCGTCTCACTGTCAGAAGCTCAAGTCACCTACCTAACGCAGGCGCAGGGGGCTCCCATCACCAGTCTCAGCCCCACCCAGGGGCAGGCTAGCGAGCCTAATCTCTCAGTCACCGTTGGGACCACTCCCAGCTCTTCAGGACTTTCCCCCCAAGGAGTCTGTAGACACCGCAGAGATGGGAGGAGCTGGCCCTGCTGTGGCCTGCCCCAACTCCTCACCACAGACTCGGTGGCTGTGACAGAACTGTCCACTGTATGCCACTCAGTTCGGGCTGGTTGCATGCAGCAAGAGATAAAAGAATGAATAATCCGCATGCCTGCTATGCCCAGAGCACCGACCATGCACCTGACACTGTATTTATTATGTTTTCTGTCCTAACCCCATCCTTCCTTCTGCTCTGCAAAGTCTATTATCCAGATTACGAAAATGAAAAAATGAAAGCTCCAACAACATGGGCATCTTGCAAGGCCACACATCTTGTAAATGACTACTATATGTCAAAATTCAGTGCAGAAAAACTGCCAAAATACCAGTCCCTGGTCACCTAAAGATGAGAATTAAGAAAGGGCAGGCATTAAAAATTAACAATGGCATATTTATATTGCCTTTTTTTCTTTAAAAATGTTACTTTAAAAGTGCCTTTTCTACAGAAGTACAAAAGCCATTAATTTATTACTAATTGTAGTTCGTTCTTATATCATTGCACTATATAATCCCAGCATTAATTACTAATTTGATAAATCTCTTTTGCTATGAGATTTTTCATGGAATATACAGAAATTTATGTCCTTGAATAAGCCGGCCAGGTAGGAATTCACCTGTCTACAGAATGTCACTAAGAGCTGACGAGTCAAGACCTAAGCACGGTTATGAAGCAAAGAGGGTGCCTTCCATCTTTGTGAGCATCTGATAATACTCAACAGCTCTACGTGAGTTTCTTCAACTTGTCTATGAGGGACGCTTATACATGATCTCCTATGGGTATTTTTAATAGATATGGAGGGTGAGACCCTCTTTAATTCACTTATACTTTTCTCCACACAGCTGACACAGACCAGGTCTGCAGCTGTATTGTTCAGCTTTCTCGTTGCTGTGACAAAACACTCGACACTTGAAACTCACATGAGGAGAGGTTTACTCTGGCTCAGAGTTTCAGGGGTTTCAGTCCATGGCTGGCTGGCTTCATGACAGGAGCATTATGGCAGAATGGTGTGGGGGTGCACAGTAGCTCACTTCATGGTGGCAGGAAAGCAGAGCACAGAGGAGGAGGGCCTGGGAGACTCCCATCTGCAGAAGCCACACCTCAGGAACTGCCTCCAACTCGGCCCCACCTCCTAAGAGCATGTTCAGCTGTGAACAGCAGCAGATCAATCCACTGAGGATGGTATTACCCACGATCCAGTCAACCTGACAATTAAGATTAACTGGGTCAGCAGTTACATTTTTCATTTTACTTTTACAGCTGTGAGAAAGCCCAAGTCTAGAATGGAAACAATTTTGTTTGAAAACACAGAATGCTCCAGAGCTGTTACTTTTATTTAGACCACTAAATCTAATTCTGTTTAATTCATGTACTGACAAAAAAACCCCACAGTGAACAAGGAACTTGGAATTATCCTTGATCATCATTCAAATTGTAGCAGTTTGAGCCTTGCTCTATTATCAGAAAACACATTAGGTGTGCATATGATAACTGAATGAATCAAACTTGGGTCGAATGCTATCCCAGGGACCCTGATCACACTACTGAGCCCTGCTGAGCCTCAGTTGTATCCTTTGGAAAATGGGGACAGGAAAACCTTCACACAGCTATTGTGAGTATTACGTGAACACAATAACTGTCACATACTGGTGTTTGTCTACAGGTAGATAAATTCGAAATGCACTGAAAAATTCTGGTTCCATGTTGTGGGGGTGAACATATGCTTTCTCCCAAAACTGGGTGAAATGACTCTAACAGTATGGAAAGCAAGGAACGATGTCAGTGTCCAGTAAATAATGTTCAGAGATTTCTGGGCCAGTTAAGGAGAATGAGGTGTAAGACTGAAGGACCAGAGACAAGGAAGTGACAGTTCAATGTGAGTCTACAAGAGGCTACTGGACTTAGAGCCAAGGAGCTCAGAGTCCGCACAATGGGAACCCAGGGCACTCAACTACAGGAGGAAGGATTCTTTCCAGAGCAATTCCACATAAATTCTGGGGAAAAATCATTACATACTTAAAGTACGACTACAGCTGTCGAAGGCTAAAGTCACCTTGCGTGCAAGCCAGCTGTGGTATGAGGGAACAGAGCTCCATTTTACCTCTGCTCACAGCTGAGGCCTCCAGGGTCCCGTGACGCTGTGGTGCTCAACAGCAAGAATGCATCAGCTGAAGACATCGTGGTCCTTCGAGAACCGAGTAGTAATACAAAAAGAAAAAGGTTCCACCTGGGAGGAACTAATTCCTTGTCAGACCCAACTCATCCCGCCCACCCCCATAAGAACGCTCTCTGTCCAGTCCTCCTCAGCAGAACAACCTCGTGACTTAAGATCTTCCTCAGCTCCTCAGGTACTCTGACTGGCCCTCCTAAGTCACCGGATGATGCTCCCTCCAATTATCATGTGTACCCAATAAATAGCGGCTCACTTGCTCAGAGAGTCTCTGTCTTTGCCTGCTCTGAGGCACTGACCTCCGGGCCCCCCATGTACTGCAAAATTATGCAAGTCTCTGTTGTCTTTTTTCTCTGTAACCCTTGCTGTAGTTAGAGAATTGCCAACCTCTGATAGTACTTAACATGCCTTAGGCCACTTGCCCTCTGTCTCCAGTCTGAGATCAACAAGAATCCTCATCTTAATAACAGAGAAAGCATCTCACTGGCTTCTAAGGGGGCTTTGAGCCTCCAAACCACGTAGGCCAGTGTCCAGGAAGCCCGGGACCCTGTGACAGGCAGGCACATCCCAGTGCACAGCCATCCGGTCAGTCAATCCCCCAATCAGAAGAAAATGGGAAGAGAAACCTACATTGCATTGAAATGCACTCAGCACCCCAGGGCTCCACTTCCAGCCCACAAATTTGCTGGTGTCCCCAAACAGCACTGGACAAGGGCTGAGGCTCGTGTGTGATCATTTTCCACGCGCGAGGGGGTGCTGTCTGTCTGCAAACCCCTGCACTCACTGACACAGTCCTGCAGTCAGCTCTTAATCGAGAAGGAAGCTCGCGACAGGTGCCAGGGCAACCTGCTCCAGCTTCCTCAATTATTCTAAAACTTCAAGCCAGGTGCTGGTGTGCACTTGTAATTCCAGCACTTGGGAGGCTGAGACAGGAGGGTCACCATGAGTTCCAGGCCAGCCTGGACTACATAGTGAGTTCAAGGCCAGCATGAAGCGAGACCCTGACTCAATAAACCAAACAAACACTTCAAAAACCAAAAATGTGCTTCAATTAAAATTATGAAACAACAACCAAATGATGTCAAATATTTGCGGAAAAAAGAACATGGGAGCACTGAGACTTAAAACTACAATATTGACCCCTGAAGAAAAAAGAGTTGATGAAAGAAACGGAGGAGACTGTTCAAAATTCTATTTGATATCTTCAGAAGACTGAAGAGGACATACACCAAGAATAATTGTTGTTAAAAACAGGAATCAGAAAATAAGGAAACAAATCAATATTCCTTACAAATTTATGTGCAAATGTCCTAAATACAATTTTGGAAAGTTGATTCCAGAAATATACTAAGAGGATAATACATAATAACAGGAATATGACAACAGTTCACCAGTGAAAAATATAGTACCTCTCTAATTTAAAATATTCAGTGACATATTACAGGATCTTCTCAATGCATGGTAGATAGGCAGCTGGTACAATCTAATACCTATTTCTATTTTTAAAAAATCTCTTAGTAAGATTGAAATAGTCAGTATTTTCCTTAACTTGTAAAGGATACCTACTAAAAAACAACGAAAAACATTATTCTAATTCCAAAACACCAAGTGTTCCTACGTCAAAGTCAGGGAGTCCCCCTACTATTAATACTCTTTGCTTTTGTATTGGTAGTCTTAAACAGTAACAATCCAGAAAAATGACCTTAAATTTACAAATACTCTATGGCAGGATTTGGTCAACTTTCTGTATAAAAGGTCAGATGGTAAATATTTTAGGTATTGCCTGACAAATGTTCTTGTTGACATTATGAATGTGCTTTTGTAGGGGAAAAGCTACTTTGAGACAATACATAACTAAATAAGCATGTCTAGTGCCAAGAGAACTTAAAAAACAAAACAAAACAAAAACAGCCACCAGTGGATTTGGTCCAATCCCAAGGTAAAACACAAAACTAATATCATATGGACATAATATGATCATCTAGTTTGAAAATTCAAAAGAATCAAGTGAAAAGTTGAATTAGTAAGGTGGCTGATGGATAAGAGGTATATGAGCATTCTGATATATTCAGAAATAAAAATTAGAAAATGATAGGGTAGAAAGATCAAATTTACAGTACCAAAAAACTATGAAAGCCAGAAATAAATAATAAGCAATTTGCCAGTTTTACATAGAATTATAAAATTATATGACACATTAGGAGAGTTGAAAAAATGGAAAAAACTACCACGTTAAGGGAACATTAAACATAGTAAAGACATCACTTTTCCCTAAACGAATAGAAACCGTCTTGTAATTCTAGTTGAACCTCTCATGAGTGTACAACCTTTTGTCTTACCTGGACCCTACTGAGTCAAGAGAATTGTCTTGGGTCACTTTAAAAATATATAATGTAGTTAATCTGTATAAGTAACAAAACTTCTTTAATCTTAAAATATTTTTTAGTATAACATTTTTAAAAAGAGGCCCACGGGATATGTGTTAGACATGCCTGCAAGGATAGGAAACATGAAAGAAAGAAAGAAAGAACAAAAAGAAAGAAAAAAGAAAGAAAGAAAGAAAGAATTAACTTGTTGGATTTCCTTTCTCTTTCTTTCAAGTTAATTCTAAACTGTGAGGAAAAATTAGATTATTTTTAAGTAATAACAAGAACTGTATTTTAAAGAAAAATAAAAATATTTTGTTACTTCAAGATTTATTTATACAAATAAACCAATGAAAAAGAATAGAAATTACAGGATTCAAATTTAACGTATGAAAAACTTGGCAGTTAATAATCAGTGGAAAAAATGATAGACTATTCAATAGATGTTACTGAAATGAATGGATACCCACTTAGAAAAATAAAGCTCTCCTACCACTATACATAGAGAAATGAGTTTTCAGCCAGGACAGAACTGAGGGTCTGCCTGGGTATTTCTCCTGGGGACAGTTATTCCTGACTATTAACAGCAACCTTAACTTCCTGGCCCTCCCGCTTGTGAGTGCACGGTATGCTTTATAATAAACAACTGCCAGCTTAATCTAGAGCAGATGCTATTTTCTGATTATTACAGGTGATGAGGTATTTCCCAAGCATACATCAAATGCAGGAGATTTAAAGGCTGCCAGATTTTATCATGTTTGTTCATCCATCAACAAATATTTATTAATTATCTAAATATGAAAATATTCATTCTCTTTGGTTCCCTAATTAAGTCACTTGGAATTTAATTCAAAGAAATTTTATAATACGTGAAAGAACCCTATACGCCCAAAGATGAAAAGTGTAGCATTATTGGAAATTTAAAACAATCTATTCAGTGAATATGAGAAGAGTTAATTAATTCAATAGTTTTTTGTTATCATTAAAAATGATCAGTAAAATAAGTAGGATAAAAGAATTTATACTTGTAGTATTGTAGTAAGGTAAGAAAACCAGGGACATTGAAAAATACTGGAGGATAATATAGTAACATGTGAAAGTGTTTGCATAAGGGTGCTGATCTCTTTTCCTCTACTTAAAAAATTTTCCATAATTTTGAATTAATTTAAAACAGAGTTAAAATTATAATCACCATACAATCAACACTTGGTGCCATGCCTGTAGAAGTGACAGCCATAGTGTGAATATGATTTGTCCCCAGGACTCATGAAGGAGTGTAAAGCCCCAGGTTGTAAATTACTAGTGTGAAGAAGGTGGAAACTTAGTCTGACTATGCTGTTGGAGGCAGGGCCTCTGGGAAGGGTGTAGATTAGGTTAGATTATTAGGGCAGAGCTCCCAGAAGTGAACCCTGGTGGTCTTATAAGGAGAGGGAGAAAGTGCACACCTGAGACAGGCACGGAGTCAGATGTGTTCACGAGCTCTCATGGCTCTACGTCGTGCTGTGTGACTGTGAACCTCCAGCACCATGAGAGTACTTTTACTTTATAAAGCCATCTGCTTCAAGTATTTCATTACAGTAGCAAAACGCTGACTAATACAGCAACGTGGAGGTCATGTTAGCAAACCCAGAGGGTAAGACACATAAAATTCTATTTTTTTTGGTGTATGGTACCGGAGATTGAACCCAGGGCTTTAGGACTGAGCTATATCCCAGGATCTTAAAAACATTTTTATTTTCAATTTTGAGACAGGGCCTTGCTAAGTTGCTAAGTGGGCCAGGCTGGGCTCCAGTTTGCAATGCTCCTGACTCAGACTCCCAGAGTGCTGGGACTACCGGCATGCTAAAACCCCAGTCTGAAGGCTGTTCACAAAGCGGGGCAAAGACTTCACTGGCCTACCCTATTGCGGCTTTATTCTTCTATGCACTGCTGAGGAATCAAGGCAAGGAGGGCAGTTCCAAGAGGACAAGTGCACTGCAATAGTTTCTGGTCTTTCTGGACTCTAAAAACTTCTAGTGAAAAGATCATGCAAGCTCGAATGCACCCTTCATATAAGGTATCTGAGGGCAGTTTTACGGTGGTTATTTCTAAGAAGGGTGTTTTATTTGTTTACTTTTGTTACTATGCTCAGTCACTTTCCAGGAAGTGTTTTTCTTGTCATCAGCTAATTATTTTCTTTATTTTTCTGGAGGCAACAACTGCAATTAAGAATTCAGCATTATTTGTCTTGGTTCAGAAAGATTCATCATTAAAATTTCCAGCCAAGAATATTTTGTTTATACAAATTATTTGAAGACTAAATCAAGTTTTATAGAAAAGAATACTAAATAGTTGGCTTACAAAATTATAACCTTTGTAATGATCACACATTTCCTCTCTAGTATTTGGCAGATTAGTGGGGCAAAGAAAAAAAGATGTTTTGTAGGATTTGAGTAAAAATTAGGTTTAGTTTTACTGTCTGAAAACTAGTCATATATCAGAAAATTTCAATAAGTCCCCTAAAGGAAAATTGTACAGCTGCACTACCCAATCTAAATGATAATAATAATAATAATAATAATAGAAATTAGCAATAAAGGGTTAGACAAATAAAAACTCTTTAAGTAGCATTTTCCTAGCAAAAAGAAAATAGAGAAGAAAATTTCAAAAAGACAATTTCAAACTCTCCAGAAAATATCCAAAGCAAAAATACATATATATTCAGTCAAATTTGGAGGACATTTTGGAGAAAAAACAATGATACCAGAAAATAATTAAAGCAAAGTAGTAACAGGATAGGAATAAAATAGATAATAAATCATAAGGATACAGAAGTATATTAAGGAATATCAAAGAATTTTGTGCTTTATAATTTTATTAGCATCTAAAATGTACAGTAAAATACCATTTTAATTTTTAGGGAATAGCATATTTGTTTTATATCTACTTTATCACTGACAGTCTACCTCAACATTTCAGCTCCAGTGATGTTCTGATTTCATAGATTAAGCTACAGCTGTTGTGTTATTATATGCACGCTGAGGGGAAAATGTGATATTGGAAAATGGGCTGGTTACATTTTTTTTGGACACGTGTTCATGACTTTTCCAGATAAAATCTCAGTAAAAAATTTAAGCAATATCTATTACATCCTTTGGTTCCATTCATCTTCTGTGTTGTCTAAGAGGGCCATCAGTAAAAATGTGCAAATGTCCTAAATATGCATAAAGACGCAACTTTAACCACTTTCTAAAGTTAAAGTAGAAACAAGTTTGCCTCCCTCTCCCCAAAAAAGCAGAAGAAGACAGATTTAGTCATGTTATCTGTGATCCAGATTGTGTGCAGGTAAATCCTCCCGGTTTCTGTTTTACATTGTTTCTGTTATCCCATATTGCTGCAAAGAGGAGCAGAAAGATCTTACTGCATGTCTCCCTTCCTCTCTTGCCTCCTTCTGAAGTCCTGCAATTATCTTTCCCATTGCTTGCAGGACATGCTTACCGGCTGGCTGTTCCACCAAAGGCTCAAATGCAACATGGTCCCTTCCAACTCTGCTTCACCCTACCCAGAATCCCGAGATTTGCCAGTACAAGCTGTAGTACAGTGAGACGCAAGCTAGAGGTTACCTCAGAAGTGGGGAGGAAGTCAAACCAGAGAGGAATCGGGTGAAAATCAGATCCCAGGGCAAGAGTGGTAAAGGGCAGGGAGGCTGAGCCTGTGCCTGAGTATCTGGGCACAAGGCACCAAAGTCAGATGAGACCATTACTGGAAATGTGGAACTGAAACAAAAACTCCACCAGCTTGTGAGAAAGCCGATGGGACGAACAGAAGAAATGTCCCAGAGAAGAAACACAGGTGGGCTCGCTCTATAGCTGTAGAGTTCGCATGGGCCAGGGGAAACCCAGCTATCTGTACTGCGAGCATCTAAAAGGACAGAAGCACTTGCCCAGACAAAAACAAAACACACAAGCAGCCTGCTTCACTCATCCTGACCGAAGCTCAGACCTACAGTCTGTTTTAAACCCGCTTCTAGGATGCCAATGGAGTGTTTTTCCTAAAACCCCAATCTACTCATATCCTTTCAGTTAGCAAACCATTTTGGGAGCAGGAATTACTCACAGTCCAATCCTCCTAACTCTCCATTTTCATCTTTCAAACATCCACTCTGATTTCTCCAGGAACCTACTCTGCTGTGATGACTACCATTCTATCTTGCCCTGGTGCACCAAATGCTTTCACTTAATGCACTGAATCCTGAGCACAGATTATTTTTCAGAATCTTTCCATTTTCCCAGTGGCTCCTGGAACACAACTGAGATAGGAAAATTCACCCATATACAGTGCATAATTCAATGGTTTTTGGCATATTCACAGGGTTGTGCAATCATTAACATGATCTAATTCTAGAACATTTTCTTCTCCTTTAAAAGAAACCCTGTACCCATTTTCCCCATCTCTCCACCAAACATCTCTCCCCACCCTAAGCAGCTACCAATCTACATTTTCTCTCTATAAATTTGCCTATTCTAGACATTTCATATAAATGGAATCATACAATCTCTGCTCTTTTGTGTATGGCTCCTTTTACCTGACATAATGTATTCAGAGTTCAAACTATAATTATATCAGATCTTCATTTTTTTCTATCAGTTAATAGACAATCATTACAAAATATGCTGCTGTGAACATTTATGTATGAACATTTGCATGGACATATGCTTTAGTTTCTCTTGGAAGTCCCAGGAGTGGAAGTGCTGAGTTATATGGTAATTCTGCATTGAACCTTTTGAGGAACTGCCAGTCCAATTTCCAAAGCTGGGGCACAATTTCATATTACACCACTAGTATATGAAGATTTCAGTTTCTCCACAGCCTCATCAGCAGTAGCTATTACTGGTCTTTCTAATGAAGACACCCTAATGGTGTGGAGTGGTATTTTTGCCTGGCATGTCCCTTAGGACTAATGGTGCTGAGCAGATTTTCACACACTCATATTGGTCGTTTCTAAGTCTTCTTTGGAAAACGTCTCCTCAGAGCCTTTGCTAGGTTTTAAAACAGACTCTGTGTCTGTTGCAAGAGTTCTCTGAATATTCTAGACACAAGTCTCTTGTCAGATACATGCTTTCCCTGCTCTGTGCATTATCTTTATGGTTCTTTTGATGACATCGTTGCAATGGGAAAGTTTTAAATTTGGACATAGCCCAGTTTATCCATTATTTTTGCTAATGGTGTTTTTCATATTATATATAAGAAACCATCCCTTCTTCCAAGAACTGGAAGATCTTGTCCTACATTTTCTTTCAGAGTTTTATTAATTTTTATAATTTTATCCTTATATTTAGGTCTTTGACGCTTTTTGAGTGAGTTTTTGTGTAGAATGAGTCATTATTTTTCAACAGATGCTATTGAAAGCAGTTTTTTACACCTTAAAAAGTACAAAAGTGCTCTTTCTCTTTCTGTGATGTGATAACTTACAGTTCACTGAACTTTCAAATAAAAAATACTGAATCTTTTATTCAAACCAAGTCTCTACGATAAACTTAAAAGGAACTATAGTAGTAAGTATGACACTACTATAATTCAGGATCAATGAAAATGAATTTAGGGTAAGTTTATGATAATGCCTTCAAAGAACCAGGCTCTAGTAAATCTGGTTTAGATTGAGTCTATCCATTGAAAGATTATGTATTAACCTGGCATGGAAACGTCTTCTTGCTTTAAAACACACACACACACACACACACACACACACACACATGCAGGCACAGATGCACACATGTGTGCTCCCACAAATCAGAAATTCCCAAGCTCAGCTGGGGATGCAGCTCAGTGGTAGAGCATGTGCCCACCATGCACAAGGTCCTAGGTTCAATCTCTAGTACACAAAATCCCCCAAGTTCCCAAACAACTGAATCAGCAGATGTAGAATAAAATTCAACTTCCCGAAGGATATGCATCTGTATGTATTTCACACAACAGTTACTATGTGATTTTATCAGGTTACACTGAAAACACTCACAACAATACTTCTTTTGCATGATATATTCACAGGGCTTAGCTGGTTGGCCCATGTGAATATTTCAATGTGCTAGGTGAAGATTGGTTTTCTTGGCATCTCTCTTGTTTGCCTATTGGTAAAGAATCTGATAAAATGGAGTACTACTCAGCCATAAAAAATGAGAAATTAGAGACATTTATAGCTAAGTGGATGCACATTGAGGCAATACTCTTAAGTGAAATAAATAGGACACACATGTGTAAATACTGAATAGTTTCTCTGGTGTGAGAAACTGAAAGTGTAAATAAGGACTAAATGTATAATAGGTCATGTGAAATAGGAACAAAAGGGGCAAAGGGGAAGGAAGTGGGAGGGCTAGGGGAAAGGATAGAAGGGAATGGGATTAATATGAGAAAATGGAAAAATAGGAACAAAATTTTTGTAAATAGGGAGGAATGGAGGGGTTGAAGGGAGGGCTGGGCAAGGGTGAAAAATAAGAACCAAGAGAGACTGTAAAGGTGCAAATTTCCAATGATGAATGTCATTATATTGTATACCTAAAATGTACCAATGATTAGAATGAATAATCGATAATGCAAAATAGGAAGAAAAGGTCCAAAGGGGTACGGGTAGTGGGAGGGGCAGGGGAAAGGCAAGAAGGGAAAGGAAAAATGATGAGAAATGGAAAAAAATGGAAATATAGTGTTTGTAAATAGGGAAGGGTGGAAGGCGTGAAGGGAGGGCTAGGAATGGGGAAAAAATAAGAACCAAGATGCATCATCTAAAGGTACAATTCCCAATGAGAAATGTAATTGTGTTGTATACCTACAATGTACCGATAAAAAAATTTAATAAAATGCAAAAAAAAAAAATGCATCTGAGCCACCCTAAACATTCAGCTCACTGGCTCAGCAGGTTCTCAAGCAGCACAAAAGAAGTTCTGCAGCAGAGAGGGACAGTCAAAAACGGCAATCATCTCCCATGGCTTCATAATGTGGCGTCAGATCGCGGAGGACGCTGCGGTCCCCCAGGGTCCACACCCTTAAATGGCAGCTGCTCCATGAGGCCCTTTTCTGGAGTGGTCAGAATCTGCACTGCAGTCTGCAGGAAATTAAGCAGTCCCCGCAGCCAGGTCCGTGAGGTGCCTGAGTCCTCTAGGTCCGAAGAGGACAAACCCCGAATCTGGTGAGTACATATTCACCAGAAAACGGCGGGCTGAAGGTGAAGGAGTGGCCGCAGAGTGAGGCCAGTCCTTCTGTTAAGGAGCAGAGGCCTGGAGGAGAAGCTGGCCTCAGCCCGCACTGCCCCTGGTGGGTTCAGAGGTCCGCATGTCCTCCCCGCTAGCTTGGAGAGCTGCCGGAGGAAACATCTCGGGGATCAGAGGATGGGCTGCCACAGTCCACCCCCAGCTTCGGATTCAGCCCCATCCTCCTCCACTCGCTGAATCTCAGCTTAAAGTGCTGAGGGGGTTCAATCCCAGACTCCCCTGGATGTCTGAAGCTGTGGCTTGTCTGAGCTCTGTGCCTTTTCCTATACAGACAAACCTATGATAAAGTTTAATTCATTCAATTGGGCACAGAAAGATATTAACAATAATAATATGGAAAACAATTATAACAATATACTATAATAAAATTGCTAGCATCGCTGCTTTTGAGTTTTGAAGTCACTACTCAGTAAAATACGGTTGTTGGATACAAGCACTGTGGTATCACAGCCATCGATTTTAATACCTAGACAGCAGCCAGCCGGTGGGGAGGTGGAGGATGCAGCGAAGACACTCTAGACAGAGAAATGATTTATATCCAGGTGGGATGGGGTGAGGTTGCATCCACCTTCTCAGAACTATGTGCAGTTTAAAGCTTACAAATGCTTATTTCTGGAATTTTCCATTTAATATTTTCAGATGGCAGTTGACCCTGGGAAACTGACACTGTGGAAAGTGAAACTGTTACAAGGGGACTACTGTAGTTCATTTCTCTTCCCCCAAATCTCCTGTATGACTGTGGTGTTTCTCCCGTTTTTCTCCACTGACATGAGTTCTAGCTGCCACACAAGCCCAGTTCAAGGTTCATGGTTACAGCCTAGAGATCTGCACTGGTCTCAAACTCCAAGGCAGCAGAGTTGGGATTATGAATCTGTCAGCTGATGATCTGACTTAGGTTTATCTCTTTATACACATTATACCCATATATATGTCTCTTTATTTTATATATGTTTTTCAACTATATTACAGGGGAAAACTTTATACCTCAACTCTCTCAGTAGTGCCATAGTACTACCACTGGCACTTAAAGATGCTAGCTCATAGTAATAACACTTTCAGAATAGTAGGAGTTATGAACATATGGAACTATCGCTGCAAGTCAAACCCTAAAGCACCTCAGTTCTCCCACAATATCCTACAAAGTAGTGAGAAATTAATCTGTGTTAGGCCCCAGAGGCAGCGTACAGTGGAGCTGGAGCCTGACTCCGAAGTGCACATTCACCATGGCCACACCACAGTGCTTCTGCAACAGGCACTGTGGCCATCAAGAGGCAGAAGCTGTGAATGCCTTGCTCTGACCTGTTACCGTGTGTGTGTGTGTGTGTGTGTGTGTGTGTGTGTGTCTTTCATAACACATCGTGAGTCCAAGCAGAGAATCTTACATTTTTATCTAAGTAACACACACCTTGTATTCAGTACTTTTGGAGAAGTTATTTAATTCTCTGTTGGTTTAGTTTCCTTATCTGTAAAGTGACAATGAAAACAGCTTCTACCTTAGAACACTCTTTAAATTTTATGTTTTAAAATAAGATATAAACATGTTTTCTTTATTTTTGTGTAATATGTTAGATATAGTCCATAGAACATTAAAAATTGCTAGTTATTTAGAAAGTTTCTGAAATTGAAGTGCATAATTGATGAATCTGATGTCCCACAGGACCATAGCTATGGCACCAAATATATCTCACTCCAGGCCATATGTTTATTAACTCAACCTGAGAGCCAAATAAATCTGAGATGTGTTTACAGTTGAGACCTTCAAATATATTGACTTCACTCAATGGTTTTAAGTCAACTGCTTTATGCTCTTACATAGGAAGACTCCACTTATACTACTTATTCTTTTTATGTTTACATTGGTCCATGTCTGTGATACATAATGTGGGGAATCAGTATATATACATACTGCATCTTGATCCTTTTTGCTTTCTTTCCACTTCTCCTGCTTGTGTCTCCCCACCTCCACATCCCCTTCCCATCTCCTTCTTTCCTATCAACTATCTTTTATTTTGTTCTTTAAATCATTTATAATTTGGGTTTCTCATGTCTATTACTTCTAAGTACTGACTGAATTAAACTATTCTTCATTTTTGGGCAATCTTGCCTTTGTTCATATAAGGTACAGCATTAGAACTAGGAGAAAATATCTTAGTTTAACTTCATCCAAGCTTTTCATTTTATAATTGGGGAAGATAAACAATTTCTTATAGTCTTTATTAGTTATTCATTCCATATATCCTGAAAATGGATTTAAGATAATTCTTAGATATAAAACAAGAGAACAGGAAATAGATTAAGATTTAAACAGTGGCTGAATTGGCCATAAATACGGTTCTGGGTGCCCAAGGGGCAAAATCAAAGATGCCTCCGAGCTACACCACATCAATAACTTCAGTAAAGCGCTGAGTTCCCACGGTGGGCTGAGAACGACGCTTCAATCCACTGCCTTCTTGGAAGCAGCAACTGGTTTCCAGCCTGATCTTTCTTCTATCCCCCAAGTCAGTTTTGCACTGCGCATGAAAAGATCAGGTAAAGCGAAACGGCCCTCCCATTTCTTACAACTTCTCTTTCTTGAGAACCGGTCGGTCATTTTGTTACTCACGGTCCCTGTGACATCCCTGCCCGTCTGCGAGCACTCTTCCACACCCGCATCTCATCCCTTCAACCACCACCCGGGAGGGCAGGCAACACCCACACCCATCGGCTCCTCATCCGCGGATCTGACCAAACTAGGGCATTTAAAAAAACACATCCACACTGAACATAGACAGACTCTTCTGTCATTATTCCCTAAACAATATAGTATAGCAATTATTTATACAGCACTTGCACTGTATTAGGGGTTTTAAGTAATCTAATATGATTTAAGGTATATGGAGGATGCACATAGATTACGCAAGTACCAAAGCATTTTATGTAAGGGACTTGAGCCAGCATTTGTGCCTTTGGGACCCACAGGGCTCCTGGAACCAGCATCTCCCATGGACAATGAGGGATAACTATACTCGTTTTTCGGGCCATGGCACAATGTCCCATGAATAATAATTGTCAAAAAATGCTCAACAAAGAGGAGGAGAATAAAATGAAAGAACAGCAATATTGCTGTGTATTCTTATTACCTATCTCTAGGCCATTTAACTGAACACCCATGGCTATGCAACTGGGTTCCATCTACAGCACTTCAGGCCTCTAAAGGCGGGTGATAATACAAGCTTATTTAAAAGTTTAAATACAAGGAGAAAATACTTGACTTTTTCCAAGAGGAATTCCTAGGGGAATGTATTTTCATTTTCCCCCAAATGTTTGAAATAACATATTCCAACATCTTTTGAGGACTTTAGCACAATGCAGGTGCTGCTCTAACTGCTCTGCTCACTTCCTGTGTAGGTCTTCATTGGGCTTCATTCAGCTTCCTGTTGATCTTCTGCAAAGCAGTCTGGAGTTTAACCCATCTTTCCTTCCTCTGATGCTATAACCTTCCTCCATATTTCCCTTTTCCTTACTACTGCCTGCACCGTCTCTGAGGGTGCTGCTGACTTCTAACACCTCTCGTGACTTTTGATGAGAAAATCTGACAGCGATATTTGTGACTAAGGAGTCATGTCTGTGGTAGTAATTTGATACCTGACCTCTTCAGTGAGCAGCAATTAGCCTGATGTCCCACTGAAACAAATGCAAAGATTTATGTTCTACTGGAATTCAGGAAGAAACTAAGAAAGGCCCCTCCCAACAGCCTCTACCTCAAGAATCAGAAACACCTGCAAAGTGCTTATTATAGTGCCTGATGCATATAAAATGCTTAGCATCCGCTATTATGGTTACCATCATTATTTTTATCCCTATACTCTTCCTCTATTACGACCCATGGAAACAAGTATCGGTCACTTATTCATACACATAAACACACAAGCACACACATTCCCACGTTCACAACAGAAGCGACTTCTGCCCGCTGCAGCTTGTGTGCAGGAAAGTGAGTTGGACTGCCATTTCTCCATCGGCCCAGACACACATTTAAAAGGCAGCTATGGGGAGGGAGTTCTGTCAGTGCAATTTCTCGGGCAGACTCCACCATTCTGAGCAGGGGAGGGCCACCCTTGACCCTTCCCAAGGCTTTTCCAGATCTCTCCCTGGGTACCGCCAGCTCCTCAATCTAAATCTTACCACTCCTGCCCCTCCTGAAAGGGAGATGTGCTTTGTAGTGAGAACCTCTACACAGAGAGGTGCAACTGGGGAGAGTCGGTTTGCTTGTGAGTTAGCAGGTGGAAACAAAAAAGAAGAAAGAGTTGCTAGCCACGGTTGCCTAGGGCACAGATCACACTTCCGGATGTCAGTGTAGGGCAACCTGCTTTGCCGTTTATTTCCTGTTATGCTTTAGACCCTGTTGCCATTAAGCAGAATCCATGAACTGTAAAATGCCAGGATGTTGGTGGAGAGAAAGGATAAAAATAGAAAAAGCACTGATGATTTGAGGTTGTGTTCATGGCTAGAGACTTAAAGCACTCTAGGGTAGGCTTAGACTGGAATTAACACCAGGTGCCAAGGACAGGACCATATCAATAGCAAATGCCACTCCTTCCTTTCCCCTTAGCTTGCTTCAGAATCCACCCAATGTCCTCCATTCAGCTTTGTGGTTAACATACAGTACTGGGCGCGACGCTGTGCGTGTATCTCAGGCTGCTCTCTCCAAACCTGCAGCCCCTCACCACACAGCTGTTTTACCCTTGAACTGCGGCTAAAGGGGGGTGTGCGGTAAAAAAGAATAAAGCACTGCACAAAATGACACTGGATATGAGAAAAATAGCTCATTGATAATTTTACTATTCAATTTCAAATAGTACTCATTAGATGACAATTTTTGAATGTATCATTAAAATATATGGAAAAATTTATGCCACTAGTTTCTTTTTGCCATTCCTAATGTGGCTTCTAGAAAATTTACAGTTCCTCGGGTGATTTGCATTGCATTTCTGTTGGACAGCGCTGGTCTGCAGGGCTCCAGTTCTGTTATTAGGGCTGCCTCAGCCTGGGACTCATGTAGTCTGAATATTACTCACCAAGGGTTAAACCAGAGCCAGCCCACTTCCTTTCCCACTGTACTCTGTGCTGCAGCACTGCCCAACTGCCCCGTACACCTGGGGTCCGGGCTGGCCTCCTCTACCTTGGCCCACAACGTGCATCACTCCCACCCAGTGTCTTCCCTATCATCACTGCCTTTCCTGAACTGTTGCTCACCAATCACTGTGCATTATGCACTCTGACGTGTTATGTACAGCCCAGTCCCTCCTACTAGACTGGAAGCTGCTTGAGATGCAATACCATATTTTATTTTATTTTCTATTCCACCTCCCACTGACATGTGGGTGGCCCTCAATAGCTGTGCATTGGAATTAGAAGAAAAAACAATGCTCCAATTACGTTATGCTGAGAGGATGTATTAAGGAGCGTCTCCACCCTAGGCCAGGCTTTCAGGGTAGGGAGTGTGGTGAGCTTCAATGTCCAACAGCAGTCTCACAGCCATCTTCTTACCATAATGCACTGCATCTATCCATATCTATGGCCCAAGAAACTTCATTTCTGTTTGTTGCTGATGACAGAAAATATATTGCTACAGAATTATGAAGTCATTGAGAAATAGTCCTGGTGTGCTGAGCCATATCCTTTACAGAACTGAATCAGAAGGAAGTCTGATAAATAATGAGGCTGGGTGTACAGCTCAGGGGTAGAATGTCCTCTCCCCAGAAGAAGGAAGACATTACCCTAAACAAACAACAGTAGATCCCAAACCTAATCAGTTCATCAACTGAGAATGTCATCAGCAGAGATAAACGCGTGTTATTTCTAAAAATACAATAGCCTTTGATAAACTTAATCAGCAACTTGATTGTGATAATGCACTGTAACGTGATGTGAAATCACCTGAAAAAATATTTTGCGGGGTCATCTCCCTCTGCCTGCCCTGCTGCCTCATGGTTACTAATTCATTCTTTTCTTTATGACATGAAATCCAAACAATGTTCTCAAAGCCTGGAATTGGCTCTGTGAAAAACATAATCTATGAAATGATAATCAGTGGCTTTTAAGGACATTCACCAAGTTCAGTGTATCATAATTATACTGCCTTGATACCTATTAATGACCAAAGGAAATGTCTGTTGTCTCAGTCTCTTTTAGGATCTACCTCCTAACCACTTCAGCTTTCCAAAGCTCTTACCAGTGATCAGTACCATCTGACATTCTGCAGCTCCTAGTACTTTTTTTTTTGGAATCGGGGGTCAAAATTGGGTCCTTCTGCTTGCTAGGTAAGCAGCAGAACCACTGAGCTGAATCCCCGGCCCCTAATACTTTTGTTTTTAGTGCTGAGAAGGGAACCCAGTCAATACCACCAAGCCCATCCCCAGCCCCTCTAGTGAAATTTTAGCCTCTAACACTTGAATCAATTTGAAATCCAGCTATGTAATGAGGAAGCTTCTTTCTCTTCCAAATCTGCTCTTAGATTTTGAAAACAGAAACATCTTTCACCTCTGGGCACAAAAAACTTTTCATGGAAAAGGCCTCTCACTTGCCTCCGGCAGTCTCGTTTTTAAGCCACATAGTCATAGAAGCCGGCTAAGAATTATGGGCGAAAAGGGGGCTTTGTGGTATTCACTTCTTGCTTCTCCACTTACTAAAAATAATTTTCATTGTTAATAATTACAGAAGTGGAATATTATCAATTAGCTGATTATACCTTCTATTAGCTACATACTAAAGATTGATTCCCCAAATTTTCAAAGAAAAGTTAGACTTTAGGGTCCCAAAGATCTGATTTTTGGTTCTCTTTCTTAAGTAGTGTAACCTTGGGCAAATTCCTTACACTCTCTGAACTGTCATTTCCAATTCGTAAAACAGGAATGACAAGTGTCTTCCTAAGCACAGGCTGACTGCAGCCCCACGCACCGCACTGCACTGTGAGGACATCATCACCATCTAGAGCTGAACGCCAGGCCAGCCCCCTCCAGTTCCCCACTGGAGCTGATAATCCCACCCGCCTACACGTGGGCCAAAAGCCTTGGAGTCGACTCCCACATCCCACATCCACTCTGTTAGGAAATCCTGTTGGCACCAACTTCAAAGTACGCGAGGAATCTAAGGCTTCCTACGGGCTTCTCCTTCCACCTTGCTCCTGTCTTACGCTCAGCAGTCGGATGAGGCTGACTCCCTCATTCCTTTCCCCAAGGTCCTTTATAGTGGCCCGAGGCCTCCTGAGCTGCCACCTCCCTGGCCTCCTCTGCCTCTACTGCACCCCCGACTCCGCCCTACCCATTTGCCCACAGCCACGCGGGCCCGGGTCCACAGGCACAGCACGCCCTGGCCCACTGCTCCCCTCAGAGCCCTGGCTGAGTCTGCCGCCTCCCTCACACCGGGCTCAGGTCTTCTCTTCTCCGTGAGGAGGCCACGCCCGGCCATCTTACTTAATTCCGCAACTCCACCTTGCTTGACTTCGTTTTTTTCTACCGTGTTTTTCACTTACAAATACCTACACACACCACTTCCTTATTAATTATGCTTGCTGACTGGCATCTGTCTGCCATGAGAATATAATGCCACAAATGCAGGCATGACAGATTAGAGTATAATAGAGAGAAGAAGGGAAACATGGTTGTTGTCAAAGCAGATGATTTTTTTAAGGCCCATATAAAGCTAACACCTTCAAAACTTGTGGTAGTATCCCGTCTCCTCCCTGTAACAAGCCAAGCTGCTCGTCCTCCTTCGCTGACCCGTGTGGCGTAGGGACCTGGATGTGCTGACTGCTCCCTCCTTCCAACTCCAGCGACTCCAGCGTGCAGAACTGTAACTGCTGTGTCGCCTGCCTTCTAAACTGTAAGCTCCCAGGAAAGTCCTCCGGCCTGCTTCACCAGTGCACTCCACCCCTGTGCAGTCCTGGGGGCTGGTGTCAACTTCAGCTCTGCACCTGCTCCCTCTCTAACCTTTCTGCGCTTTCATTTCCTCAGTGGTGCAAAGGAATCGTAGTAATAGTATAAACCAATATGTGAGGATCAATGGAACTACACATCCACATTACTTAGCACCTCTGATACCTCACACAGGTTGAGAATCCCTTACCAAATGCTCCAAATCCACCATACTCCAAATCTGAAACATTTCTGAGTGCAACACCACATCACAAATTCAACTGACTTCATGGGTTGGGGGTAAAACACGGACACACAACATGCAGCTTAGTCGCGGATGTAAAGGGCAGCAAGTATTCACAGTTTGAGGCTGGCGTCAGGTGCAGACCCTCCGTGACACGGAGCAGACCGGAAGCCCCCAGGACGGGACCCCCCGCCGCGGCTTGTTTGCGAGGCCCAGGGACCCGGGCGGCGCTCTGGTTCCTTCCCAGGTTTTTTTCCTGAAACTCCACTCGGAGTCCTAGGTGTAAAGCCAGGGCCGCCCCTGCCTCCAGCGTACATCGCCCGGGTCCCCTCGCCTGTTCCCTCGCCTGTCCCATCTCGCTGGGCCCCGAGGCGCGGTCCCTGCGAGCCCCGCGGCCAGCCGGCTCCCGGAGAGAAGCAGACCCCAGCCGACCTGGGGGCAAGGGCGCCCCGAGGCCCCGCTCTCCGTCCGCGCCGGATCACAACGAGCGCGTCGGGCGTCCGAGTGGCTCCCGAGCTTTAGACGCACACGCGCGGGGGCTTACGGTCAGGCAGCAGCCGCGGCCTCGGTTCTGAGACGGAGAAGGGCCTGTCTGCCGCGCCCGCTCGGCCTCTCGCGACGCCACTCGCCTGGGCCTGCAGCGCCGAGCCGTCAGGCCGGGGGCGGCGGGAGGAGGCGCGAGGCGGAGGGGGAGGCGGAGGCGGCGCCCTTCCCGCCCCGCGCCCCGCGCCCCGCGCCCGCTCTCCGTGCGCAGGCGTCGCCCTGTCCGCCCCGCGAGACGCCCGCTCGGCCTCCCGCCGCCGCCGCCGCCTTTCCCGCGCTTCCTCTGGGTGGCCGCTCCGGCCGGCGGTGCAGGGGCGCTGGGCCTCGGGCTGCGGAGCGGGCCGAACACGCCGAAGCTAAATCAGTCGCAGCTGGAAAGTGCGGCCGAGTTAGGCTCGGCTTCCGCCCGAAGGCTGGCGGCGGGGAGGCACGACACGGGCGTAGGTGAGGCGGCCGCGGGCGGTGCGTTGACTGAATGAGACAAGACTGCACCGCAGGGTGAAGAAAACAGTTCCCGCTGTGGAAGCGCTGTTTTCTAGATGGCAAAGAACAGACCAGAAGCAAATTAATAGCACGTCCAGTAACGTGCTGGGTGGGAATTAAAGGCCAAAGGCCGAGAACGACGGGCGTGCAATAAGGCGGTTTCGGGAGCCGGGCCCCCGAGACAAAGCGACCTGGAAGCCACACCTGACCCTCCTCGGCGGGCGACTCAGACCAAGGCTGGGTGCCGCGCAGAGCCCCGGCGCTTTCCAAGGCCCTGAGTTAGCTGAGCCCTGAGCTGGCGCGGACAGCAGGAAACCAGTAGTCTGGAGCGGCCTGAGGGTGCGGTGAAGACGAGGACAAGGAGAGGCGGCCAGACGACGCGTGGCGTGGATGGGAGCGGGAAGGAGCCAAGGAAGGCCTGAGCCGAGCCCGGGGTGCTGCACTAAGGCCTCGCGAACAGTGGGATGCAGAGCGGCTTTCTTGGAGGAGGGAAAGTGTGGTCGAAGAACACCCCTTGGAAAAGCAAAGGCAGGAGACATGAAGAAGCATTCCTCAAGAA
The DNA here is from genome assembly GCF_000247695.1 of Heterocephalus glaber. Next base: position 2,620,969 of record NW_004624796.1, read on the forward strand.
GAAAGACCAAGACAAATTTTGAAGTAGGAACATTGAAGGTTAGAGAGAAGGCAGGCCAGTGTGAGTGGAGTTTAGGGAAACAGCAGTATGGAGGAAGACGGTGAGACAGCCAGGTGAGCAGGGAACAGACCGAGCAGGGCCGTGCGCCTAGCGTTCAGGACTTTGGGCTGCCTTCAAATCCCAGTGGGGAGCTACGAAAGTGTCTAGCAAGTGGGTGCGTGATTGGGCTTACCTGATAGGACTGCCTAGTGATTCTTCCCAAAGCCAGTTGCATGGGGCAAGAGAATAAGGAGGGGTGGAGGGGAGAGCTCAGCAGGCTCTCTCTGGCGATAGTCCAGGTGAAGAGATGGTGACTCTGACCCATGTCCCAGTGGTGGGGATAGAGGCCGAGGGTGGAGTCAAGGCGGAGTTTTCAAAGCAGAACCAGCAGTATTGCTGATGGGGTGGAGCAGCAGAAGGGTTAGGAATGGAATATAAACGGGCGCGATTGCTCTCATGGAAACTGGTTCCTGTTAGACCCAGCGAGAGAGAACCAACCAGACACTGATATTAAATCCACACAGGAGTTTATTACCGGCCGGTACTCGAGCTGAGGATCGGACTCGAGCCCCGACTGGGGGGAGACAAACATGTTTTATACATCTTTGAGGCCTGCAGTTTCTAGGCACCCCCATGGGACAGAACTAGCAAAGCAAGCAAAAGGTACCGAAGTGGAAAAGGGGAGGAGGTTTCTAAGCTTCCTCCTTCTGAGTTCATCTAAAGGACAGGCAGGTGAGTCAAGCAGCAATATGGAGTCTGTCTTGCTAACCAGGGCCCTTCAGTTCCAGGCAAGCCTCACTTGGAAGGTAGGGACAAGCCATGTAGGGTCACGTGGACCATGCCTAGGATGATTTTCGCACCTCAAGAACAATCAGAACAGGTTAAATAATACTTTAGGTTGACAGGTGGAAGGATTCACGCTTTAGAAAAGTAACTCTGACTGTAATTTGGGGAATTGATCAGAAGAATAAAAGCTAAGCTGGGAAAGAGGCAAGACATAGTTTCAACTAGGCTGATGGCAGTGGAAGTTCAAAGAAATAGTTGGAATGGAGAAGTATTGGCGAGACTGCAGGCAGGAGACCATGATGACTGAATATGGGCATAAAGCAGAAGGGGGAGTTGTCAAGGCGCCACATCAGCCTTGGGTCATGATGGCTGATCACTGAGATGGTTACTGAACAACCGGGTCATGCTCTGTGGTCATGAAGAATGAAACGGGAGGGAGGAGCTGGGTGTAAGCAAATTTATTTAAAAGATATAAAGGCAAGAAAGTAAAAGATGTAAGAGAAACCGCGAACAGACAACCCACAAGGTGGGAAAAAAAATCTTCACCTGCTTTTCCTCAGGTAAAGGCCTACTGTCTAGAATCTATAAAGAACTGAAAAAAATCAGACCTCCCAAATTTAAAGACCCAATCCAAAAATGGGCATCTGAAATGAACAGGCATTTCTCAGACAAAGAAGTAGCAACAGCAAATAAACATGAAAAAATGTTCAACATCACTGGTCATTCTAGAGATGCAAATGAAAACAACGCTGGGATTCCACCTCACTCCAGAAAGAATGGCTGCTATCAAATCAAGGGAAAAAGGAACCCTTCTCCACTGTTGGTGGGAGTGTAGACTGGTGCAACCACTATGGAAATCAGTATGGAGATAGCTGAAAATACTAGGATTAGAGGTCCCATTTGACCCAGCTATTCCCCTGCTAGGTATCTTCCCAAAAGAATTAAAAGAATCATACCACAGCGATATATGTGCACCCATGTTCATAGCAACACAGTTTGTAATACCTAAAACTTGGAAACAATCCAAGTGCCCATCAACTGTAAACTGGATAAAGAAGATGTGGTTTTTTTATAAAATGGAGTACTGCTCATCCATAAAGAATGATAAACTAGAGACATTTATAGCTAAATGGATGCATACTGAGGCCATACTCTTAAGTGAAATAAATAGGACACACATGTGTAAATACTGAATAGTTTCTCTAGTGTGAGAAACTGAAAGTGTAAATAAGGGTCAAAATGTATAATAGATAATGTGAAATAGGAAGAAAAGGTCCAAAGGGAAAGGAAAAGAAAAGGGCAGGGGAAAGGAAAGAACGGAAAGGAATAAATATGAGAAAGGAAAAAACAATCTTTGTATATAGGGAGGGGTGGAGGGGTCGAAGGGAGGGCAGGGGAAGGGGAAAAATAACCAAGATAGATCACGTAAAGGTACAAATTCCCAATAGTGAGTGTCATTGTATACCTAAAATGTACCAATAAACTTAATTTAAAAGAACATATGAGGGCAAGGAAGTAAAGCTCCTGCTGGCTGGGAGGGGTTCTGAGTAGGATACTCAGGAGGGCTTTTTGTCAAGGGCAGTGGGGCAAACCTATGGCAATGGGCTGCTCATATCATTGAAAGCTCTAAAACGTTCACGTCACTGGTCTAGGGGCCCTTAAAGGATTAAGAGGGAGCTGAGTTCTTGTGTAAGCAATATAATCTCTACCCCAGAGGAGACTACATATTTTTTAGGGTCCAATATATGATGTGTTTATGCGGTATCCATGCAGGGCCCATGTGCTCTTGAGCCCCACAGCCTGCTGGATCAAGCTCTAGGGAGGTCCCCCACCGCCCCCCGGCTGAAGGACCCCTGGCAGATGTCTTTGTAAGATCCCTGGAGGGTCGAGACTCAGCAGACTCCACATTGGTTTTGCCAACTCTATTTGGGAGCCTCTGTCCTCAGTGCCCAATAGAATCCTAGCTCCCAGCTCACTGATTTCTGTTACAAGACGAGGAACTCTGGAAGAAGACCACTAGGGCAAGGGAAGATAATGGGTTTTATTTTGAGCAAGTCGAGTTTGACAAGCCCTTAAGACATGTAAGTGGAAACCTCTGCAATAAGATTAACTACTGACATACACAGCATACATGCATCTCAAAATAATTATGGGGCCGGGGATTTAGCTCAGTGGTTTTGCTGCCTGCTGCACAAGCGCAAGGACCCAAGTTCGATCCCTGGTACCAAAAAAAATAAATAAATAAAAAATTATGCCGCATAAAAAAATCCAGGTACAATAGTATCTAGTATTATATGATGGTATTTATATTAAAATTCTTAAGAATTCCAACTATTCTGTAGTTGCAAAAAGCTCAGAAAGAAGAGGGAGGAGGGAAAAGTAAAGATTACCAAGGGGAACAGTAGAATGTAGAAGTGATGAAATGTTTGTTGCTTTGATTTTGGTGATAGCCACAATGGGTATGTCCATAGGTCAACAGTGATCAAATGGTAAATTTTAAATATGTGCAGTTTACCTTGGCATTTGTGCCTCCATAAAGCCATGAAAAAAACTGTACAATTCATGATTTCAAAAATATATTGTTAAATTTAGAAACTAATTTTAGTTATAATCTTACTTATCAACAATAAAAGAACACTTAAAGGTCTGTAATATTACATTTTAAATAAACATTGATAAATAAGGATTTCTGCTTTAGATTTTTTTCATAATGTAACATTTTGTTGTTGGAAAATGATCTGGAATTAAGGCTTATTTATATTAATATGAGAGAGATTCAAAATTGTACAGAACAAAATATGAATTCAAATTTTCCTAATTATCCAGAAGCTCTGACAATACCATAGACTACAACACATTATTTAATATTTCAGAGCCCTAGTACCAAGGGGGAGGTAATGAAATAATTGTGCTACTACAGCAAAGAGGGTTTTGTATCAAGGCTGAACCTATTTTAAAAATACAGAATTTAAGAAATGTTATTGTTACATATATTAGAAGTTTAGAACACAAACTTTATTAGAGATCTTTTTCATACAACTTACAGTGTTTGTATTTACTTATTTATTTTTGCTAGATCCCTGTGACTTCTGATAAGCATGCCTAAAACACACCAGTGCCTCAGGCTAGCTGGTGAAATTCTCTTAGGGAGAGAAGAGTAAAAGTCAGTTCCAGTTTTGATTGTTAGTTTTCTGTATGTGTGTATCCATGACAATGTTATAGCAGTTAGATTGATTAAAGTGTTAAAAAAGTGCCTGAAAATTTGTTCCAGTATTGCCCTGTTCAATATCTTAGAACCTCAAATTAAGATTTGGGAGCTTTTGTTTTTTGTTTCTTTTTTGCTACTGGGGATTGAACTCTAGTCTTTGTACTTGCACGGCAGGTGGCGAAACCACTGAGCTACATCCCCAGCCCATGATTTGGGAGCTTTTAATGAGCAGTCATTTTTGAATGTTGTCTATGAACACTGACCAGCTGGATGTAAACAACACAAATTATTTCCCTGAGGGATTTGTGTTACGAACAAGGTCTCAGTCAGTTGAAACATTTAAATTATGGTTAACATTAAATTAAATAATTTTTTTTCTTAGAGATGAAAGAAAAGTAACATAACAAAATTCCTGCACTTTCAAATAATCTTGATTTCATTGAGCAGCCTATAAAAGAAAATATTAGCATTGTAAGTTGATATAATTTTGTCTGTGCATATACTAATAACTTGTTTAATTATCTATGCACTATTACAATTTTTTTCATTTTTACAACGTATCTTTTTCTGTATTGAAAATTTTTAATTTACATACAGAGATGTCCAGAGTTTTTTGAGTGTATAATTTAATGAAAGTTTTCTCCCCTTGATGTTTTTAATTTTGATGAACTCTGATGTATCAATATTTTTCTTTTATAAGTGGTTTTTGTGTGTACATGTCCTATCTATGAAATCTTTGCTTACCTCAAGACCATAAATTTTTTCCTATATTTTCTTCTAGAAATTTTACAGTTTTGTTGTAGTTTTTTATATAATCAATCTTAAATTAATTTTTATGGTGGTATAATAGAAGTTGAGATTCAACTATTCCCATGCATGTGTCCAGTTGTCCAAGCAACATTTGTTAAACAGACTTTTTAGGGGCGGGTTAGCAATGTTATGATTTGTGTGGGTGATTCAGCATAATTCTGGGGTTCAGTGACAGTCCATTTAGGTCTCATACTGACCTACATCCTTCAGCCAGTCTTTTATCTTTACAAAGGTAATATTTGGTCTCCAATAATCATTCATTTATCTCTTTGTTCAATGTTTTCAGGATGTAGATGGGGAAGAGAAATGTTATTAATAAGTCTCTTCCATCAAAGAGGTGCAGATTCAGTTGTTCGCTGCTTGCTGTTTGCTTCCTTGGTACTTTGAAGCTTTGCTACCTTCCTGCCTTCTGCCCACCATAGGCTGTTTCTCCTCTGCCATGTGCCACCTTGCCTTGGAACCAGCCAACTATGAACTCTACAAACTGTGAGCTAAATAAACATTTCCTCCTTTAAAACAAAAAAACAAAGAGGTCCAAGTTCAAAGTCAGAGGCAGGATTGTTCTGGGTCTAGTCCGCATGGCTTTTTCTGTTGCCTTTTTCCTCCTCAGATAACTAACTACATATATTCCATAGTTCTAGGTAGTGTTGTTTGAGCTATTTTTTCTCTTTATTTTATTTTTATTGGAAAGTGTACTTGAATCTTGTTAAATTATACTTTTTAAAAGCTAAAAATCATGATTCTCAAAAAAATTATGATTCTCATAAAAATAGAAAATCAACACTTGCCAAGGATTTTACTTAATTCATTAATTAGCGAGGGACCTTGTAAGATATTACAACTGTTTCAAAGAAACACATGTTTACAAGCAATAAAGCAATGTTGGAATGAATTTATAAGTAGGTAAAAGACTAATGTATCCCCAGAGCGAGGCAATTGTTCACCAGACACAAGTAATTTGCATTTTTGTGGGCAAGAATCATTTATATTATTACCAGTTTTCTACAGTTCAGAGCTACAAAACCACCCAAAGACAATTCAAGATGAAGATAACAGGATGATTAAGTTAGACAGGACATCCACTGATCTTTTTGCTCATTTCAAAGTCACCATTTTCCCCGACATTTCCTGTCTTCACCCCATTTCACACGGTGAGCCTGCTTCTGTTTCTGCCACAGAGTCTTAACTAGGTTTGGATACAGTTATTGAGTTTTACCTAGTTGTCTTCTTCTTCTTTCCTCTTGGGTGTTTAACAAATACTTCAACTCCATACATTCAGATAAAACAAAATTCTAATGCTCCCTTAAGCCAGTTCTCCTAGTTTTTTCTAATCTCATCAGAAGGGATTGATTCCCCCTGATCTCTTGCTCAGTGCGAACCGTAGGAGTCACAATTAGTTCTTCTATTTCTTCATCCTCATTTAATGCATAGGCACAGTGGTGGCAAACCTGTGGCACTCACGCTATCTGTTTTTCTTTTAAGACAAAAGATGTTACTGCATGAGTTCTTTTTTTCCCACACGGAACCCTCAGCATTCAGGTGTAATTGCAGTGTTGGTACTTTGCAAGGAAAAGTGGGTTTTGGCTTGGAGTTTGGACATTTGTCTCTGAAGGTTTCGCCGTCACTGCATTAGCAGATCCCTTGGTTCTGCTCCCTACGTATACGCACTTCTTTCTATCTTTATTCCCAACTACTGTGTATCCTGCCTCTGACCATTCTTTGCTTACATGAAATCTAAACTTGCCCTTGTCCTTAGGATAAAATTTGAGCTCCTTGCCATGCAGTCTGATGCTGAGCCAACCTCCTGACCTTACTTATCTCATAGTTGTTTCTCCCATAGCAAACTAAGTCCAAGACATCCTGGGTTTTTCTTTTCTGTTTCTGAGTACTGAGAAGCCCCTTGTTGCGTGGAATGTGGATCTTCTAGCTTTTTGCATATGATGTCTCCCATCCTTTCAGTCTCTGGCCCCTGCTAGGTAAGCGTCATGAAGACATGGAGGTGGAGCAGCAGTAGAGTGGAGGAGTGTGTGGAAAATCCAGGGTGGAGAGGACTTAAGGAGTCTTCATTTTCTTGATTGCATCTTCCTAAACTGGTGCCTCTTCTAAGAGCTATAGTGTGAAATACAATATTTAAACATCCATGATCATAAGGCGAGGGAAGCCAGAGATGACTGATGACTCATGTTCTCACTCCTTTCCCCAACTGCAGAATGAGGCCAATGATAATGTCTTTCTACACCAATCATGGGGTGGTTGTGTAGATAACATCTGTAAGATTGTTTTGCAAACTGTGAACAGCAACAGATGTTAGTAACTTCAGGCCATTGTGGTCCTCACACTAGGGTGGTGCTTTCCCCTGTGAAATGTGCCAAGGACCAGGGAGCGAGGTCCACAGACTTAGAGTAGACTCCGATAAGCTATTCACTGCCCTACTCTGCTGCATGACAGCAATATTCAGATACTAAGTAATATTATGTTTATTTTATTCTTTCAATGAACATGGCAAAGAATGTTATTTTTAGTTTTGGTGGTAACGGGGATTGAACCCAGGGCTGCATTGTGCACACTCTATCATGGAAGTATACCCACCCCCAGCCCCAAGAAATATACTTTGGGGGGGGGTCCCAGGTATCGAACTCAGGACCTTGTGCTTGCGACTGAGCTACATCCCTGGCCCAGAAATATGCTTTTAAAAAAATTTATAGTAAGTCTTTATTATAGGGAGCTACATTAAAAATTATAATCTATTGCAAGAAATATACTTTAAAGAGGAAATTTTCCTAGTACTTCATTCTAAATTTTCTACTACCTTTTATCCTTCACTCTCTCTTTCTCATACTTCTTTCCTCCTTCTCCCCTTCCTCCAACTCTTTCCTTCCTCCTCCTCCCTCCCTCCTTGCTTCTTTCCTTCACTCCTTCCTTCCTTTCTCATCTTTGCCAAAATAGAAGAAGGAATCTGGTCAAAACGGAAATCAATATGAACAAGTGAATTTCAGGTATGGTAAAATACATGATAGTATTTTCAGTGTTGACAACTAATGATATTAAAGGATTTTGGTGTAGTCAGTTGACCAATTGAGTCCCAAAACCACATCAGCTCTTTCTAGTTTGTTTTGCTTTATTCAGTTTTATATCTAATGACCTCAGGTAAAAGGGCAAAATAATTTATTACTAAAAATTTAAATTCCCAATTAGAACAGTAAAAGATTTCTTCCCTTTTTCATTGTAATTTCTTCTCCAGAAGAGAAAAACACCATTATTTTTCTTTCCTGGAGCCATGTACCTTACAGTTAGTTAATGAAATAGTATTCGGTAAAATTACCATTTTTGTTCATCAGTTCCTCATTATTTTAGCTTCCTTCCTTGTCTCAACTGATTCTGTTATTTTTATTATTATTTTAAAAAGAATCTTACTCAAAAATTTTGCGAACTATCTTTCATGATGTATGATCCTCTTTCATCTGGGTTTGGTGAAGTGGATTCCCTGCCTGTCTCCCTGATCTACAGGACCTCCACCATTTAAGCTTTCAACATCTAGTTTTCAGCATTCTGGGCCACAGGGAAACGTTTGGATCCAGCCTGCATCATGCTGTGGTTAGAGACCGTGTGTGACCTTTTCCTACCCATCTGCTTCAACTTTCCGGGGAGCTGTCCTTACTCCTCCAGCTGTGGGGTGTCGGGGACTCTGGCTGCCCACAAGGGCAATTAGAAGAGAACCAGGGCACATGTCCACCCGACTCAGAAGCTCATCCCTGAAGACGTGGCTGAAAAGCTGAACAGTCCCTACCAACTTCCTCTCTATTCCTCTCTCTTAGGCTCCTCCCACTCAAGCTTAATCTAATTAAAAGTGGAAAGTGTAGATAAGAAACAATTTTGCTCAATTGCACATTATTTGAAATTTTTAACATTTCAAATTGGAGGCTATCAGTCAGCTTCAGGATCCATTTTCTTCTTCCTTAACACAGTCTTGGATGATAAGTGCATTTTGAGGGTCTGCATCCCAGCCTACCTTGCAGCTACGTAAGACCACAGGAATACATTTTGGCTCTTGACAGCTACGAGAAAGTCTTATTTGGAACTCTCAGGAAGTGCCTTTAGAATATACCTTTTTTTTTTTTTTTTTACACTTTCCTTCCTGCTACTTGGAATTACCCTCTTGGGCCAGACGTGACCTGGAATTTAGATGCTGTGTTGCAAGAACGCCAGAGCTTCAAAACGTGAGACTCTCAGGTGGTTGAGAGCGCCATGGAACAACCTCATTAGCCCTGCCTTGCCATCTTCTAGATCATTACATGTGAGGGAGTAAGCCCGCGCCCAAACAAGTCCTTGATTTTAAGACCTGTCACACATAAGCATCCTTTCTGTCCAAAATGCCCAGAGATTTTCCCTTTCAAAGCTTATGAAACAAGTATTTGACTTTGCTGCTTCCTGGTTCTTCATGATTGTATATACTCACAGAGATTTCTAGCTGACCTCTGGATCTTGGGTTCCGAAATTGCGTACAAGCCAAGGACCTGGCCCTTGGGTCTCCAGATTTCCCCTAACAGCTGCATCCTAAGCTCCCTATCCCTACCGATGTGTGTGGAGTGGGGTGGGCAGTTAAATCAGGAACGAGTCTCTAGACACATGCAGGTTCACGTGGAGGTGAAGGGACTAATTCTTGGGACAACCTACTTGATGTCCCTCAGACTTTCAGCAGAACCCACATTATTGTCAGAGTGGTGTCTGATGGTCTGAGCAGACCACCTCGCTTCCCTTTACAGTTAGGATACATCTGTGTTACAAAGACATTTCAGTTTAAGCATATTTTGATGTGGCCTAAAAAAGAAATTAAAGTTCCAGCTTTTTGATCACTAAGAGATGTGTTTTTTTAATAACAGGGCTGTACTTGGATGCGTGGTGCCTCAGGCAGTTCAGGTTGCTATAACCAAATACTATGCACTAGGTGGCTTAAAAAAAGGACATTTATCTCTCACACTTCTGGAGACTGTGAAGTCCGAGAAAAAAGTATCAGTAGATTCAGTTGATGGTAAAAATTGCCTTTCTGGCTTGCGGACTGCCATTTTTTCAGTGTGTCCTCATGATGGGGAGAAGAAGCTCTGATGACTGTTCTTCTTCACACAGGGCCACTAATTCCATCATGAGGACCACCATCTTCATGAATTCATCTCAGCATAATTGCTTCCCAAAGGCCCTACCTCCTAATGCCAGCACATTGGTGACTGGGGATTGTAGCTTCAAAATAACAGTTTTGGGAGGAAACAAAAACATTCAGCACATCACAAATGCTGTCCTCCTTACCCCCAAATTCATGTTTACCCAGAATCTCAGAATGTAACCTTATTTGGAAGTAGAGCCTTTACAGATATAATCAAATTCAGATGAGGTCGCAATGGACTGGGGTGAGCCTTAATCCAATGACTAGCATCCTTAGAAGGAAAGAAAAAATTAGAGACACACAAAATTATTTATGAGATTGTTCTTGCCCTCAAGGTTGGCAAAAACATTAGAGATTAATTCCACACAGATCATTTTGCCAATTAGTATTTGGATAGTAAATACTTTTACATGATATATAATTCAAGAAATTAGGATATAGGCTTAAATGCTATTATAGCAAACCAAAATATCAAGAACATTGTTCACTTTGGTCTATGTCAAATTAAGTCTGGTCTGTTGGTCCTGCTGTATGAGGCTGTTATAAATCCAGGATCTTTCTCCTTTGTTGCTTTGCCATGTTATTTTTTTCTACATGTCCACAAGAAATCTTCAGTAGAGACCTGTATTACTGGCCTAGGTATTTTGCAGTCACACAGTACTTCTTTTGAACATGGTTACTGGCACCAACCATGAAGCAAGAAAAGGAAGCTCTTTTGTAAGTTGATGGAGTCTCTACATGGTGTGTTAATCAGCTTTCCACCATTGTGACAAAATTACAGAAAAGGTTTATTGTGACTCATGGTTTCGGAGATTTAAGTCCTTAGTAACTTGGCTCCATTGCTTTGGGGCCTATGGCAAGGCAGTAGTAAATCATAGAGGGAACACAGGGCAGAAGAGTCTGTTGTGATGTCCGGGAAGCATAGACAGAGGAAGGAGCTATGATCCCAGTTTCTCCTCGTGTGGCCTATCCCCAGTGACCTAAAGACCTCCCACTAGGCCCCAGTGCATACTTAAAAGATCTACCAGCAGCTAACAGTGTCATAGGCTGGAGGCAAGCCTTTAACACATGGGTCTTTGGAAACACATTTATCCAAAGTAGCACATGGGGATGTTAAAGTCTCAAATTTGATTTATTATTCATTGCATTTATATGTGCCAAAGAATCTTGATTTATATCTCCAAAATAAGTGCTCCCTCTTTCTTGGTAAATGACCTTAATGCTTATAATTTGTAGTAAAAAATGACATCATTTTAAAAAGGAGTTACTTTTGTCAAATTTTTCCTCTTATGAAAGAAATATAAGATTATGGCCTCATATTGAAGCTGCATTTTATTACAGCAGAACTCTAAATTATGTGTTATTGTAACATTTCATTGAAATGGTTTATTTTGAAAACAGAACAGGAAGTCACCAGATAAAAACTAACATGTAACATTGCCCATATGAGAGTGTTATGCTATTTATATTTTCAGTATATGATTTTTATGAAGATTAGCTGAGGTAATATGTATAAAGGCTTAATAGCTACCCACATTTTTCCTACATAGCACCCCCTCAACACACAGTTAAGTCTTTTTCCAGAAGGAAGACCTATTTATTTATAGAATGAAAATTTTCATCCTTAATTATTTAATATTTTCTCTCTCCTGGGAATCCCTGGCTGCTGTCGCTCGGCAGTCATACAAATCTCGAGGCTGGAACTGACACTGAGCTATGAGGAGTCGGGTTGTGGCACCTCTTTCTGCAGTGACACATGCCAGGTTGTGTCTGATTTTCACTCTCGTCCTTCAGCTGGCTTAGAATTCAAGAGAGGAAGAGATGCGGGTTATTTATTAGCTCTGAGAACCCCAGCAATCTATTGGCTAAAAATTTTACTGGTGATTCATTTAATCTGAAGAACTAAATTATGAATAAAATTACAATTAGAATGTCAGAATTTCAAGATTATATGAAAAGTTACAAGGCCTTTGTCAATATGCCATATGAAAGGACCAGGGATGCCCTCATAGCAGTCCTATGAGATTTGTGTTCCTCTCCGCTGGGTTTCATTTGCTTTTCCTGAAAGACAAATCAGCTACAGATTAGCAGCTCTAACTGTGAAAGATTTGGGTGTGGCTAGACAAAAGCAAGAAGTGCTGCTGTCTAAACATTAAGCTAACACCTACCACCACCACCTCCGTGATTTAATGAATTTAGAGTGAAGATCACTTGAGAATGCATACACAGGTGCTAAATGGTAAACCAAGGGCAGCAATGAGTGCTAACAGAGGTGGTCTCTTGGCAGAAGGACAGGAAGGCTCACCTGGCTCAAGCTTTACTAGAGAGACAGTGAAAATTTTAAAAGAGGTGGGGGAGATTGGAGAGACGTTGATCTAAAGATATAAAATTTTATGAATACTTGATTTTTTTTTTTTTTGGTACTGAGGATCGAACTTGGGAACTTGTGCTTGCGAGGCAGGCAGAGGAATCACTGAGCTAAATCCCTGGCCCTTAAAGATATAAAATTTTAGTTGGATGGGACAAATAAGTTCGAAAGATCTATTGTACAACATGTTGACTATAATTGATAACAATGTATTTTGTACTCAAAAACCTGCTAGAGAGTACATTTTAAATGTTTTGCCACAAAAATGTATGTGAGATAATGCATTGTAACTCAGTAATTGGTAACTCTGAATTGTCAAATTTGGTTTATCTTGAAGCAGGGTCAGCTATCAAATCTCTCACAGAACTGAACTCACCTGACACCAAGCTAAGCAGCTGAAGACAGTTGTCTACCTGGTCACACATTAGAATCATCTGAGGATCTTTTTAGGGTCAACACTCTGCCCTCCACCTCCAGACCAGTTGAATCATAATTTCTCGGATGGAGGGGGATTTTGAGTATGTGTATTTTTTATTTTTTATTTTTTAAATTTTTTTGGTACCAGGGATCGATGAGTATGTGTATTTTTTAAAAAGCTCCCTAAATGACTTCCAGGGAGCCTTGTGAATGTCTGAGGGTGAGGATCATTGAGCCTGATGATTTCAAAGGCAGCCTATCTCCTCAAGGTATAGAGGAGAGGGCAGAACACAGAAGACCTTGGGGCAAGATTGCCTAAAAGTAAACAAGCAGATGTGAGGAGAGCTAATCTCCTCAATGGGGGATAAGTGAAGAAATGATTCTGTGCTTTGATGTCTTTTGTCAATTTCAGAAAAATTCCTAATGTCTGTATCTAATATATATAATTTCTAATCATATCTAATTTCCTGAGTGTCTGTTTTTTCTCTTACTCATTTTGACATGTAGTGTTACTTATGGCATGCCTGGTAATTTTTGATTGAATGATAGACATTGCAAATAAAAAGCTGTAGAGGTCATATGAACCTCTAGTTGTTGTTATATTCCTTTGAGTTCTGACATTTCTAATTTACTTACTCCTAGATATGGCCCTATAAAAATCTTTAGTGTCCCACTGAAAATTCTGAATATTTCCTCAAATCACTCTTGTTTGCTGGGATCTGAACTCTAATTTGATCTCTGCTTCTCAGCAAGGGTGCCAGTGTTGCAGGCAAGTGTACAGCTATCTGAATGTCTCTGTTGGCAAAGAAGTTTAGTGGCACTCAGAGAGATGGAGGGATCCTTCATTACGCCAGTGGACTCAGAGGAGTTCATACTCCAAAGTCTAAGCCCTGAATGGCAAGGCAAGCAGCCTTATACAGACATCTTGGGGGTAGGGGGTGGGCCCACATACTGGGCAAGCATGCTCATGGAGTTAACAGAACATTCTTGAAACCTTAGGTAGAAACATAGTGCAGCACAAACAGTTACATTGCTTGAACAGAACATTTTGATACATTGGGCAGGAACATCCTGCAGTACAGTTACACTGCTTGAACAAAACATCCTATGGCAGAAACGTGGTGTGTGTGGGGGCTTGGCAACAGACAAAGGCCTGCTCTTTGTGCATTATTTCCTTATCACCAACTTTTCAGCCTCCTACCCGCAGCTTGTTATTAGCAAAATCCCTTAAGGAGAATAAATCATTCATTTATGAATAATAAATAAGCAAAGCCTACATCTTATTAGATTGGTCACTCTCTGGAGAAGAGCCTAAGTGACACACACACACATACAACACAAACGCACACACTTCTATCCTCTCATTGGCATACAAATACATGAAGAAAGATATGATCCTGTATTCCTCCTCTACAGTCTATGATTAGTCAAAAAGTTAGCATTTTCTGTGTAAGTATTCTCTCCTGTGGTTAATCCAATTTTGTGGATAGATTTGGGGAACCACAGGCTAAGTGACATAACACTGTGAACTATGGTTGTGTGTGTAAATATAGAGAGTTTTGATATCACAGTAGATTTCTTTTGATTTTAAGTTTCTTCTGCTACATTGTGATGCTAAGATGTTTGCATATGTAAATAAGTGAAGAGCCTAAAGCTTCACAGTGGTGGATAGTCAAATGTTAGAATTTCTTTAAATTTAAAGCTTCTGAAATGAGAAATTATGTTATTAAAATGCTTACTTAAAACAACATACAGCCTTTTACAGTGCTGAAGCTGGAATGGAAAGGAAGAATATTTACACAGAGACATCTTTGTTGTTCCTAGTCTGTTACAAGAGATGAAATCTGAGGATACACCAGTCCTACGACAGGAGCTTGTAAAGGACAAGCAAACTTTGTTGAAATGCTAAGTGGTCAGCACACAGTTATCACTGGTTTGCAGCAAAAATTCATAGACCATCAAACACTGAAAAGCCAGCAGCAAACTATTCTAGACCAGCAAAAGAAAACACAAATAGTGAAATCTGATGAAAGCCCACTGCGGTGTGCTCTTTGTACCAGGAAGCAGATATCTTCCTATGGCTTGCAGATGGACATTCAGGGTGGTTTTGCAATTCACCTTCAGAGACTATGGAACCAGGTCAGAAGTCATCTCCAGAGGTTGGATATACTCTGTGCAGAAAGTTGAAGCTGATGCAAAAGTGGTTAATGTTGGGAGTTCTTCCTAGAGTGCTCTGAGAAGCTGATGAATTCTGCAGTTTCCAAAAGAGTACATCATGGAATGTAAAATACAGTTTATGCCCTGCTGTTTTTTTTCTCTAAATGTCTGAATGTTCCACAAACTTGTATTGGATTAGTCTGGTGAAACATTTTTTTATCTATTATAATTAATGATTTAAAAATACACCTGTAAGTCAGTGGGCTACATTTCCTGAAGTTAAGTTCAATTTTACTTGGGTTTTTACAAAGTTAATGTAAACTATTTCAAGCTAACTTTTAGATGGTACATAATGAACAACCTGAAAATTTTTATTTGCCAAAAGTATAATGGTAAAGCAAGTGTAATGCAAATAATCTCTTACGTTCAGATTGTCAAACATAATGTATATGACCTCCACTGGTGTTTCTAAGTTGCTTTATCTGTCCATAACTTAGTGGGAAGAGGACAGATTTTCTTTAAAGTAAACTGACCAAAGAAACATTATATTGTCTTTCTATAACTTCTGTATTTGTGACTCACAATCTCATTATTATATTTTTTAGGATAGAGATACATGTATCAAATTTCCAAATATGTGTGGTAAAGGATAAAATATCTGAATACCCCAGGTAATAATTTATGATGTGTCTATATTTTATAAAAATATGAAAAAGAATACATGTATCAAAACATCACATGGTACTCAATTAAGATGTACAGTTTTAATATTTTTATGTATTAGTGAAAAAGTAAATTTAAATTTAAAAAAGATAAAAATCGCTTGAAGCTTTTTCAAACAACCATACCCTGCATGAAGTTGGTCTATTAACCCTTGCTTGACTGTATACGAATTACAATTTCTGGACTTTTTGGGGTGAGTTTCTGCCTCAGACTGCCTTCCGGTTACTTCTGAGCATTCTGTGGGAGTTCCCCTAGCATTTGTGTGAAAGTTCTCAGGAAACGCAAAGACATTTTAATGGGTGTCAGGGCAGGATGCAATGCAGAAGAAAAACTGAATGCAGAAGACATTAACAAGATATTTAAAAGCCAAGAAAGTTTGAGTTTGGTTGTTTGGGTTGCCAGTAAATTTCATTTAACTACTGCAAGTGACTGACCCAGTTCCAGCAGGAACTCTCTCTTGGTTGATGGCAGGAAGTCCTGATCAGGGCTCAGTTTGGACTGGTTTCCCAGAGAGGGGCTGTGAGAGGAGCCCACTGCGCTGACAGAGGAGAGTCCGAGCTTCCACCTTCACCTCTTCCCTCAGTGCCGGAAGTGAAGGCCTCCGACCACCTTCCTTCAACTCCCCACCCCCATTAGTTTCCCAAAGGAAGGAGAGGATTCAGGCTAGAAACGGCAAACGTGAAAGAAAAGTCTGTTTTGTTGGAGAAGAGAAGGCTGACAGAGTTCTTGATCGCCGTCTTCAAGTTGATGAGAATTTTAAATGAGATGGGTCTCGGGAAAGTTGCTGATTGAACATGAAAGCCTGAAGGTTTGAGCCTGGACCGGCTGATCCCTGAGGCTCCTGAGATTCCTGAGGTTCCCGTGAATCCTCCCATTTATCAACAAAAGTCCGGGCATTACCTGAGCAGCTTACAAGGCCTCTTTCAGAGGGGACAGCAGCACAGTTTGACACTGTTGTAAGCCATTAGGAAAATGCAACTTAATGGTCTCTTAATGATTCAGTAAATAATTAGGAGAAATACTACATGTAAAATGAACAGTCCCCATTGTCCTTGCAAGAGACCTAATCAGAAGAGTAGTTGCTTAAAATACGTACTGCATAAATCACGTAATAAACAATAATTTTAAGAGGCTGGTGTCTAATTAGGTCTGGTGGTCCAGTAGGCGGCGTCTGAAGATTCTGGAGTCTTACCTGAACTCGGTATTTGCTTTGAATAAGGATGCACTGAGAAGAGATCGTTGACACTGTGGTATGTTTAGCTTGTAAGTTTTTATATGAAAACCATTAGTATTTGTGCTTCAGAAATTTTGTTTCTGACTTTGTTTTTGTTTCGTCCCCTCTCCCTTGGAGTAGTCATTGTTTGGATTAGTTAATTGTTTTAGAATATTTTTGTTAACTATCCTGCCCCCCCCCCCCCGCCAAAGAAAGGCTGGATCATGGCAATTCAACTATTTTGCTTTTTTAAAAAGGTTTAGAAAGGGGTGGTTTGAGAAGTAAGGATGTGATGCTGTGTCCGATTTAGGTAGAGAAAACTATCTCTAGACTTTCAGAAGATGACTTTTGTCATTCATCTGTGAAGCCCGGGCCTACCTCCCATTGATATGAAAGGGGCCAAGAAGGAGAGAGCAGAAATAATGAATGAAATGCATACTGGGGGTGTGGAAGTCATGGACAGTCAATTGCTGAGGGTCAGTGGAAGGTTAAGAGACATCTGGTATCTTTCCCAGCTTCCAAGCAGCTTTCAAATGTTGTGCTTTTTCTTCTTTGATGAGACAGGAGAATTAAATTCTTCACAGCTATCTGGCCTGGGGTTACAGTCACACTCAGGACTTTTTATTTTTGAAGTAGGATTCTTAACCTCTGACTTTGATAGAGTGAATGATAAACACATGACTCTAACTAAATTTCTGGTTTGATTTTCCCAGAAGTATAATGACTGTAGTTAGCTCTTCTATAAAACTATGTTGAACTTGTATAGGATAATGATTAGCTACATTTTCCCGGATTTGTTTGCTTATTTTTCAATAAATTGAATTGTAATGGATCAGGTAATACTTTGGCTTTCATATACATATTTAGAAGATTTAATGTTAACTCAGAGAATTTTGACATATAACTAATGTCTCTTTATTCTATAGTATTTGAAACCATTGATTCTGTCTATTTTCTATTCTCTTCCTTGCATATGCACATATGGTGTGCTTATATATGGGGATACATGGAGCTCTTAGTCATTTGCAGAACAACATCTCACATTTAGAAAGAAACATTGAGATCATCTTCTGTTTTCTGAATTTCTACCCTAGTGCAGAAATCTTTTTTTTTTTTGTGCTACTGGGTATCGAACTCAGGATCTTGAGCTTGCGAGGCAGACGCAGTGCCCCGAGCTACATCCCTGGCGCTCAGAAATCTTACATAACATTTTTAAACAGTAGTCAAAGCAATGATTGCGAATGATGGGGAATCCGGCTGGTTAGCTCAGTGACAGAGCACTTGTCTGAAATATGCAAGGCCCTATGTTCAACCCCTAGCACCAAAAGCAACAAGCAAAGCAAAGCAAGATAAAACAAACAAAACTAAACAGTGAAAATAGGGGCAAGAGAAATACTGCCTTTCAAGGTAGCTGTGAAATTTCTGGGTGATACATTTGAGAACTAAGCTTGACACTAGTCTCTTGGGGCTGCTGTAACAAAGTATCACAGGCACGGTAATTTATACACGACAAATTTATTGCTGACGGTTTTGGAGGCTGACAAGCTCCAAAACAAAGTGTCAATGGAATTGAGAGCTCCCTCTTGGCCTCAGAGCTGTGTGCCCCCATGGTGGAAGGAAGGGAAACACAGCTCCCATGGGCCTCTCACAAGGGCATTAATCCCACTCATGAAGGCTCTGCCCCATGACATGGGCACCTCTAAGGGTTCATGTCTTATACCGTGGCACTGGGGAGTACACTCAGACCACAGCCCCTAACTTTGAGTGATATTCGGAGTATCAAAAAGGGATCATTATTTCTTGGCTGACAGCTCTAATGGATAGGGTATACCTGGACAGCGTGTTGAGGATTCTGAGACAACGTTTGGGCTCAGAGGAAAAGGACTTGGGTCGGATTAGTAATGATGGCAGAATGTCCACCAGTCACCAGCTATAGGGTGGTAACAATGTGCTTGGTCAAGATTAGCCTAGTTAGGTTCAGCTAGAATAACTCGATTGCGGCAGGAAATTCAATGAGTTCTCATGTTACTTATTTTCTGTTTTTCCTCTCTCTACAGTATAATCCACGACGGCAGCTTTTTGTCTGTTTTTGTCACTGTCAAGCCCAGTGCTCAGGCAGTGTGCGGTGTGTGGTAGATGTCGATAAATGTTTGTTCAGTATTTATGAATGGATTTTTCCTGTCTGCTAGGGTTTCAAATCTACAGTTTTTTCTTTTTTTCTTTTTGTGGCCCTGGTTATCAAACCCAGGTCCTCGTGCATGCTAGGCAAGTGCTCTACCACTGAGCTATACTCTCAGCCCCTGTTTGTTCCTTATGGTAGACTATAATTTTAATGTCACTCTCCTGATGTGACCTAGAGGAATGTCTGGATTGGGCCCAGCCAGGTCCACCAGGAGCTTTCATCATCTCCAAGAAGAAACGACAGAGAAAGAGGAGCACAAAGGGAGGTATTTGTTCTGAAATTACTCAGTATCCACTCCCTCCCAACAGAGTCTTTTTTTCTTAAATTCTTGTATTGGTACATTGTAGGTATACAACACAATTACAGTTCTCATTGGGAATTGTACCTTTACGTGATGCATCTTGGTTCTTATTTTTTCCCCATTCCTAGCCCTCCCTTCACGCCCTCCACCCTTCCCTATTTACAAAGACTTTATTTCCATTTTTTCCATTTCTCATCATTTTTCCTTTCCTTTCCCCTGCCTGTCCCACTACCCCTACCCCTTTGGACCTTTTCTTCCTATTTTGCATTATCAATTATTCATTCTAATCATTCGTACATTTTAGGTATACAATATAGTGACATTCATCATTGGAAATTTGCACCTTTACATAGTCTCTCTTGGTTCTTATTTTTCACCCTTGCCCAGCCCTCCCTTCATCCCCTCCATTCCTCCCTATTTACAAAGATTTTGTTCCCATTTTTCCATTTTCTCATATTAATCCCATTCCCTTCTATCCTTTCCCCTATCCCTCCCACTTCCTTCCCCTTTGCCTCTTTTCTTCCTATTTCACATTACGTATTATACATTTTAGTCCTCATTTACACTTTCAGTTTCTCACACCAGAGAAACTACTCAGTATTTGCACATGTGTGTCCTATTTATTTCACTTAAGAGTATCGCCTCAATGTGCATCCACTTAGCTATAAATGTCTCTAATTTCTCATTTTTTATGGCTGAGTAGTACTCCATTTTATAAAAAACCCACATTTTTCTTTATCCAGTCTCCAGTTGATGGGCAATTGGGCTGACCAAACAGAGTCTTAACCTGGAAATCCCTGTTTGTACCCTGAATTGTCAAGGCCATTTTCTATGACTAACACAGAAAAGCTTTGTGTAAATGGCCTTAAGCACACTGGGTAGCTACTCAGGATGCTGCCCTCTGTCCTTCCTACAGGTGCAGAGTGGTGAGTCCTTAGGGATTTTCGGTCAGAGCAAAGCAAGCTGTCACATCATTCCGACTTGGCATCACCATGCTTCTCAAGTGCTTTTCTCATGAAGAGGAAGAAATGCAGTTATCCACATCCTGTGTTGCCTTTAATTTTTGCTCTCTCTGTCTGTGTTTGTTTGCAAAAATATATACTCCAACTATGCCAAACTCCATGAATTATTTAAGAATTCTATTTAAACCTCTATTTCTCTAAAATTTTTAAGTACTTTCTGCAAGCAAAGTTGCCTATAGAACCATTCATTTTTCAATTTTAAATATTTCATTTCCTCCTACACAAATAACTGTAAGCCTCTCAGTCTAACTTTGAACTGTTCTCTTGAAACTCATTTAGAAGTACGGATACTAAACATATTTATTTTCTAGATAGGTGGCTTCAGGTGTCTGGGAGAGAAAAGGTGCTGTCCTGGATTGTGGTGGTTACTTCTTCAGTAATGGCGACAACGTCCGTCTTACGGGGCGTGGTTACTCAGAGGCCGGTGGATACCAGCTGTGAGACCCGGGCTGCAGCGTGGAGCTCGCTTCCACCAAGGCTCCTGCTCCCGTCTGTCTTGACTGAAACTCCAGGTGAAAGCACAGAGGACAGCAGGCAGTAAGTGGGCAACACTATTGCCTCCCTCTTACCTGTCGTTTTACTTTTTGCAGTTTCAATTACCCACGGTTAATGCTGGTCTGAAAATAGTGGAAAATCCCAGAAATAAAGAATTCCTAAGTTTCAAGTTGTGCGGTATTTTGAGCAGGGGGTGAAACTCCCTGCCATCTTGCTTTGCTCCACTGGGGACAGGAGTCTTCCCTGTACCCAGCGCATTTACATCGAGGGAACTGCCTGCTGTTGGCCTCCAGCAGTCCTCTTTCTTATCAGTCTGCCGCTGCAGCATTGCACGGCTTATGCACACGCAACTCTTATTTTACTAATCACGGCCCCTAAGCACTGGAAAGTGATGCCGGCAGTTTATCGTTATTATTGTATTTTATTTTTACTTATTGTTGCTAATCTCTTACTGCTATTGTTTATTATTTATTTAGGTACCGGATTAAACCCAGGGCATTCTCACTGAGCTATATCTCTTGCTCATTTTTTCCCCCACTAACTTTATTGGTACATTTTAGGTATAAAATACAGTTACATTCATCATTGGGATCTTGTACCATTACATGAGTCTCTTGGTTCTTATTATTTTCCCCTTCCGGGCCCTCCCTTCACCCCCTGCACCCTTCCCTATTTGCAAAGACTTTGTTTCCATTGTTTTCCTTTTCTCATATTTTTCTTTTCCCTTCTTTCCCCTACCCCTCCCACTTCCCCTGCTCCTTTAGACCTTGTCTTCCTATTACACAATATCAGTTACACATTTTAAAAATTACAATATCAAGATCTAGAACACATTACCACAGATTTTACAGAATTTTCTTGCTCATTTTTTACTGTGAGAAAAGTTCTCACTAAATTACTCAACCTGGGCTAAAACTAGCAATCCTCCCACCTCAGCCAGCCAGAGTGCCGGGATTGCAGGGTGCGCCATCATGCCAGCTCTACTGTGCTCTCATAGGCATTTATGAACAGGAAAACAGAGTATATTGGGTTAGGTACTAGCTGTGGTTTCAGGCATCCCCGGGCCCTTGGAACGTACCCCTTCAGTTAAGGAAGACTACTATATGTGGATTAATCTCAATTTTGCTGTAAAACAAAACTGCAGAATCTTCCTCTACCTCTACTTAAAGTTAGGTAACAGGGCGGCAGTCTGAGTTCAGTGGAGGTTGAGCATCGGGGAGGGAGCACTTCTGACACTGAGCAGCTGCCCCACAAGCACAGGTGTGTCCTCAAATCATGGCCCAAGTCCCTCCCTGCTTCACACAGAGCAAGGACTCTTCCTTGGGATGATGCCCCTATGCCGCTCAGCTTGTCCTGGTGGTCTGATGCCACAGTGGTGGAGCCCCTGAACGCACAGGTCCGACAGTGGTGCACCTCCACAATGGTCATCATCACCTGTGTTCAGAAGACTCAAATCCAAGCCTGACACTGTCCTGCTGGGAGGCCAGACGGTTCACTGAAGCGGGATTCTGCCTTGTACTTTGTCGGTCCCAGTGGGATTCACAAAGGGTTTTCCTGGATTTTTATATCAGCAAGAAGGGTTCCAATGTGGAACTGATACACGCATGCCATCAGGTGTTTATTTCCAACCCATGTCTCTGCACCCTTGGAGTGGCCAGGGGGCAGGCTAGAAACTGGAGGGGATTTGAGATTCTTTCGCCACTTAGGAGACAGCACTGCTTTGTTTGTTTAGCATTTGGACCCTCTGCAAGGCGGCCTTAGCAGCTGGCGTTCAAAGGTTGGACTCACCATGCCTGTTCCCTTCTGCTGAATCTGCCTATCAAATGGCACTGCTTGTTCAAAAACTCATAAAAATCATAAATTTTACCCATGCGTGGTGGTGCATGCCTGTTATCCCAGCACTTTGGGAGGCTGAGGCAGGACGATCAGAAGTTCAAGCCCAGCCTGGGCAACTTAGTGAGATCTTGTCTTCAGATAAAAAATAAGTAAAGGGCCAGGAGCATATCTTAGTGAGAAAACTGTAGATTCAATCTCTATACTAAAAAATTTTACAAACTTGTCATAAGGGTTGGGCTATGGAAAAAATTCAATATCCATCTTGGCCATGAATAAAATAAAATTATTTGAAAGAGTTGGTTACTTACTACTGATGTCTTTTGTAGTTGATTGGAAACATTCCTGTTTGCATCTACAAATTCTCAACTTGTTTATTGTTTCATTGATAGATCAGAAAAGTGCTTTTCCTCTGTCCTCTAACACTGCTAATAAGCAAAGGAAGACAGACTTCATGTCCAGAGAATAATCAAAGGAGCTCTGTATGCCAAACTAAAACATTCAGTTCCAAAGGCAAGTCAAAAACTCTTCTTGATTTTAGCCATGAATAAGCAAACTCTCAGAGCTGTTCCATGGCACTGGGGGGAGAACCAGGGCACACAAAAGGAGCCCGTGTCCTTGGTGTGGCTGTGAAATGTGGCTTTGACATGGAGCCGAGGGGCTCCTGAGAAGTCAGGCTCTGCTCTGCAGGCAGAGACTGCAGCCTCCTGCACGGGTGCACTTGGTAATTGATTGAATAGTAAATTATGCTTTGAAACATTGGGATGCTAAGTTGTGTATGTTTCGCCACTATATGAGCTCGACCCCTACATGTGAGAACTAAAAGTGCTGAAAGAACGAATAAATTTTCCCCAACATTTCTGTTTTTTTTCAGGTATATCTGATAGTTGACTAATGTCTCAGGCAGCTCCGGCCGCCATAACAAAATGTGACAGTTGGGGTGGCTTACACAAATGTATTTCCTCATGGTTATGGAGGTGAGAAAGCCCACAACCAAGGTCCTGGCTGAGCTGGTTTCAGGTGGTGACGTTCTTCCTGCTTGCTGGTGGCTTCCTTTGTGCTGGGTCCCCGCGTGGTCCTTCCTGGTGTGGGCCCAGGAAGGGAACAGAAGAGCGCAACCTCTCCGGTGTACTTCTGTAATCCTCAGGTCGACATTTTGATCTCGTTTAAGCTTAATCACTGTCTTCAAAGCCTCATTTCCAGTGTGACCAGGCTAGGGCTTCGGGCTTCAACACTTTACTGTGTGTGTATTTTTGAGGGGAAGCGGTGAGTTTGCTTTTTAGAAGTGGAGCTGGGGGGTCACAGGCATTCAGGTCACAGTAATTGGTAATCTAAAATTCACAATCCCACACACGGAAGACTAAGTACGCTTTAGGACAGCTGGATGGAACTTTCACATATAGGCGGGGAACTGACTGATGGATCTTTTCACAACTTGTGTTTGAATAATGGGCAAAGATACACCCAAATTAATATAACGTTGCTTTCATTTTTTCCTTTTTTAGCCACTCATACAAGTGTAGTAACATCAATGCCTTTCTTTCAGTATGTGAGCTGGTGAAATTTAAAAACACTGCTATGTCACTTCTTCATATCATGCTCCAATGCCCATTCGCTCAATAGTTGACATGAGCTAGGAATTGGCTACCATTTTTACATTCCTTATTTTAGTCTGTGTCATAGTAGTATTTGCCATCTTTTTGGTGGTCTGGAGGGTAAATGATTGGCCAGGTTCACAGAGCTCTTTCAGTAGACATATGACTCAAACACTGGCTGTATCAAAGCTTGTGCCTTTTTCTTAGGTCTCTTGAGAGAGTGTCAGATGTCCAGGTCACGATGGAACAAAAGGAGGCACTGCACTCGGATTCCTCTTCCCTAGGGTTTTGGGTTGCTTTGCTTTCTTTTGATTAGCTGGGCCTGGTAGCCATGTGACTACTTAACATAATCCCAGTCCTGAACCCTCTACCTATTGAAATTTGAAAGAGAAATATTTTCAAAGAACCACCTCAAGAACTATAGCCCATGTACAACTGAAATGATAGTATCAAAATAACTCAGGTAGACCTGTATTTTTGCAGGGCAATCTGAATTTAACCTGAACACCTCGATAGCCACATGCAGACAGACCAGACTGTAGCATTTTGATGCTTTCTTTTTCACTTATGTGGTTTAGGTTAATGGGATCTTAAGATGTAAGCCAGTTCTTCCTGACATCTGGCGACACTGCAGGCCTATAACGCTGTAGCAGGAGAATTCACTTCCGATTTATCAACAGCTACTCGTTCCGTAGGAAGTGCCAAGTGAACCGGTAAAAAGCATGAGGTCAGCAGAGGCCAGAGCAAATGCTGGCTGCTGAGCATGGACATGCACTCCTGACAAGATTTGGGGTGGCTCTGAGGAAGTGGCAAGATAAAAATAAGTTAGAGAAGCACTGTGTGCATTCTGTCTGGGTTTTGGCCATGCCTGCCCTGAGGGGCTGTCTACAAATCTGGCAGCACTAACCGATGGCAACACAATGCCAGTTCCTTGGTTTCTATTAAAATCAACTCAGTCGCAGAGAGGTTTCTTCAGTCCCCTTTCTTTTGTGTTATAATCTATTACTTTTATTTCATCTGTTACTTGAAGACAGATCGTTACCTTGGACTAAATATGATCAGGAAGTAGCTGTTGAGGGGACATACTGCAAATGAATGAAGCCTCCAATTCCAATTTTATTTTTGTGCTGAATTGGACACGTGTTTGCGTTTATTTCACTTGAGAGCTAATTAAAAATGGAAAGTAAAAGTCACATAAAGTTACAGTTTTTCCATTGAAATGATAGGAATTCAGCAATTTTAGAATTTCCCTTTATAGTTTTTTAAAAAATTGCTTACTAAAGTTCTTTACCTTGTGATACCACAGCAAATTTGCAAGAGTGAATTTAGACATACTGCAATGATACTTGAATACATTTGAATTTCTTCCCCCATATCCAGGAGCAAACTCAGGACCTTGTGCTTGCAAGGCAGGCACAGCACTACTGAGCTAAATCCCTGGCCACATTTAATTTCTAAAAGTAATTGACCTCATTTCAGGGTGACATAGATATGATTCATTAAAAAACAAAATACTCACTATATCTAGTAGTATTAAAAGAAGATTAATTTTGCATCATCCAGGGTCTAATCAGGTGATTTAAACAAGAGAAATTTAATATAAAGATCATTAAATCAGAAAACGTATCTAATTACTGACCAGGACAAAACTCCAAACAATACAGTGATAGCAAAGATAGGGGTCAGTTACCAGCTCTAGGACAAGGGAGATAATCTGCTATGACTTGGCTGTGATTTGCTCCCCCAAATTCACGAGCTGGAAGCTGGATCCCTGAGTGGTGAGGCTGAAGTGGTAACACCTGTAACAGGTGGGAGCTAGGCAAAGGTTTTTGGCCGCAGAGGTTCCAGCCTCATGAATGGATTAATGCTATCTCTCAGGGGTGGGTCAGATCTTGTGGGGTTTTATTGATTCCCTAGATTAATTCGTGGGTTGTTATAAAGGAAGAAGTCCATACCTCTGGGGTCTCTTGCTCCCTGTGTTTCCTGTGCCCTTCCCTCCCATCTGCACATGCCTCTGCCAGGATTCTATCCGGTCATGTTTCCACATTACAATTGTAAGATTCCTTTGAATACATTGTTGCTAGTTATAATCAAAGAAAGTATTTCCTTTCTTAAACAGGATGATCAAAACTAACCAAATTTCTGTTACATTTGGGAGGTTAACCTTTCTGAGAAGACCAGGAATTCAGAAAAAAATGATTCCTTTTAAAGAAAGAATATATATAAAAATTCACATTAAATCAAAAAAATCTTTATATGTAGATGAAATGATCATCTACAGAGAAAATACTATGAAATCTCTAGGAGCCCTTACAACTTGTATTTGAATTTGGCAGGATTAGAAAACACAGAATATATATAAAAATTCAGGTCCATGTATACTTGCTATAAATGATGAACTGGATATTGAAATTTAAAAGTTATGTAGGAGTACAAAGGACCTAGAAAAGTTAAAAAAAACCCAGTATTGGAAGACGTCCTTCTTCATCTCTTTTAATCAGTGTTGGTTTGAAATCTACTTGATCTGCCAAGAGGACAGCTACTCCTGCTTTTTTGGGGGTTCCTGTCACATGGAGTATTGTTTTCCACCCTTTAACTTTCAGTCTATGAGTTTCCTTTTGAATTAA
>NW_004624796.1:2659551-2787139 GCF_000247695.1 Heterocephalus glaber
TTTGTTCTTCTGTTGGGTTTCTGGAATCTTAAATATTACATGCCTATGTATAAATTTTTTTTGATCAAGGCTAGTTGGAGTCCTATATGCCTCACTAATCTGTATGTTAAGTTGTTTTCCCCTGCTTGGGAAGTTTTCTGCCATCATTTCTGTGAAAAGTTTTTTTTTTTTTTTATGTCATCTGCACTCTCTCCTGTTTCTTTCATTGACTCTGATCAGTCTTATGTTATTCTTCTTTGCATTGTCTAGCAGCTGCTGGATTGATTTCTCATGGTCCCTTACTATTTTGAAGAAATTTTTGTTTTCCTGGTCACTAATTGCAGTCTTATCTTCTATATCTGAAATCCTGTCCTCACATTGGCTCATTCTGCTGCATAAACTTTCAGTGGAGTTTTTAATCTCCTGGAAATCTGTTTGCATCTGTTTTATGGATTCCATTTATTCCCTATGTTTAGATTCCATCATGTTCCTTGGCTCCTCTATTTTTTTTAATCTGTGTCCTCTCTAGATTTATTAATCATGTCTTGCACTACGGGCACAATCTCTGCTGTTATGTGAGAAATTATTTCTGATTTTATTTTTTCCAGATCCTCTTTTGTTGCCAGTTGAGGGAGTCCAGGTGGTTGAGTATCAGATTGTTCCATCTCATTTCCCTTTGGGGTTGCTTTAGGTGATCTGTACATCTGGTTTTGAGACTTGTTTATGTGTCTTCTCATTTCAGTGGGGTGGTGGGGGGATGTATGCTGCTGGCGCCTGTGCAGCTCATCTCCGTGGTGCTACAGCAGCCTAGAAGGTTCTCCTCCTCTGCGCTGGGGGCAGCTTTGCTTCTTGGTGCTGGAGGCAGTGGCATGGTGGCCTGGAAAATTCACCACTTTCTTCACAGTTTTGTAATTTTCATAATAGAGTTTTTTACTTCTTTCATTAGATTGATCCTAGTTATGTAAAATTTTTTGGAGCTGCAGTGGATGGAATTGTTTTCCTGCTCTATTTATTTGTGGATTCATTTTTGCTGTGCAGGAATGGTATTTATTTTTTTGTGTTGATTTTGTATCCTGTATATATACTTTTGAATCATTTCTGTGTAGATTTGGAAAATAAAACACACTATTGTATTTGTATTCTTTATCTGTGTGTATGGACAATGATGTCACAGGTATGGGTGAAAGGAAATGCTTCACATTTCAACTAGTATTAAAATCCCATATAAGGTGGTTGTGTTGGCCCATACTTGTGATCTCAGCATGCTGGGAGGCTAAGGCAGGGGGATCACAAGTTCAAGCCCAGCCTGGGCAACTTAGTGACTCAGTGACATTCTTTCCTAAACTAAAAACCAGAAAGGGCTGAGGATATAGCTCAGTATGAAGGCTCTGTGTTCAATCCCATTACCCCCCCCCCCCCAAATCCTATGTGCATATATTTTGAAGAAGCCAATAAATGAGAGATAAGTCTTCTTGAGCTGTGGGAAATGCAGTGTTTCACTGCAGTAACTTGCAATTTCAGTTTGGTATTTAAGTCTCTAAATATTACTGCAAGCAGAGTGCTGATTTTATCAGAATGAACAGAAATAGCTTCTCATTCAAATGCAAATAAACAATTTAATTTCAAGTGAGTTTTTCTGAGTTGTGATTTTTGTGACACCTTCTAAAAATGTTTCTTTTTAAAAAGGGTCATATCCTTTCAAAATAAGATATATTTTATTCCTATTTTAAAACTTTTAGGAGAATCATATATTTTGCAAGGCTCATGTGTTGAGCATAGCAATGGAATATTAAAAATCTGTGCATGTCTATGTTCATATTTTACCCTTGAGGAAATTAAAACAATATGCCACTCCTGGACAACAATTAATGTTACCATCTGTTACTATAGACAGATGCAGTTAATAATGTTGTGCTTTTGGTTTCCTGGTTTTTAAAAATGTTTTTTGTTAGCCACATATTTAAAACAGAACCTGCGCCTCCTGTCATACTATACTAGGAAGTCAAATTTCTACTTAAAATATTTTCTCAGTGATCTGAATGAATAGTGTGCCTATCAGATTCACTTTTGACTTTGATTCGTTGAAATCGAATGACTACATATAAGTTAATTTTATAATATTAGAATAAAATTTAAATAGGATTTGAGAAATTTAAACTATGATTGCCCCCAAATGACAGAATCTGAGCCAGAGAAGGTGACTAACCCTTGGTGTCTAACACCTTCTCCTCTGAGAGCCTGACGGTCCCGTGTTCTGGAGAAGATGCTCCCCTGTGTGTGTGACAGTGACCCTGTCCACAGAAGACTGGAATGAGGGTGGTCACCTGGTCCTCACAGCCACCCAGATTCTTTCTCAGGAGCACCTGGAATTGGATCATAGAGACTAGAAGAATTTTGCTTCATGCCGTATCCATGTCTATAGCAGCACAATTCATAAGAGCTAAATCTTGGAAGCAACCTATACGTTCATCAACAGATGAATGGATAAAGAAAATGTGGTGTTTGCATACAGTAGCGTACTTCTGTGCCATAAAGATAAACTTGACTTGTTTGTAGGAAAATGGATGCACCTTGGGGCCATAATTTTTTTTTTTTTTGGTATTGGGGATCGAACTCGGAACTTTGTGCTTCCAAGGCAGGCACCGGAACCACTGAGCTAAATCCCTGGCCCTAGACCATAATTTAAAAAAAAATTTTTTTTTAAATCCCAACACCAGGGGTTGAACTCAGGATCTTGAGCTTGCAAGGCAGGTGCGGCATCACTGAACTAAATCCCTGGGCCCAAGACCATAATGTTAAGTGAAATAAATCAGACACACAAGCTTAAATATCACGTGGCTTCTCTTATATGAGAAACTCAAATTTTAAAGAAAAGAGCAAAATAAAAGATAAACTAGTGGAAGCAGGAAGATAGATCTTTCTCAAAAGGGAGAGGGATCAAGAATGGAGGGAGGGAGAGAAAAAAGATGAAAAAAAGAATTAAGATGTATTGTGTACACATACCAACTCCAGATATGTATTAAGAAGAAAAATATTTCTGAGACAAATTAGGACAAAAAGTGAGTTTCTGGAGAAAATGGAGCCATGTGCAATAAAATTTCAAGGAGAAGAGTGGGAATTGGAGCCTTGCAGAGGACGTGGATCTCGAATGGATCCGATGTGCAGAAAGATACAGATGCGGGCCACCTTTCCATCCACTTTATTCCCCCATAGTGCCTCAGACATCCGTTATTCATCTGTAGGGAGGGAGAAGGTTATGAGGGGTGAAGCAGGGATATGCTGGGGCTTGAATACAGAGGCAGTGCAAGACGAGTTAAGGATTAAGTCTCAAAGTCATAGGACGACATTAATCGGAAGTGGCCTGAATAGATTTTTTCTAGGAGTAGGAAGGAGTATCTTTGACTGTAGGGCAGAGAATGTGTTGGAGAGAACGGAGAGTAGAAGCCTGTAGCCCAGAAAGACTGTGACAGTTGAGAGGTGGGGTAAAGGAGTGAGAAATTTCCTGCTGACTGTTAACTTCCACTGTGTCTCAATTTCTAGTGTCCTTAAAATAACTTCCGCCCTTGTTTATCCTCACAGCTTCTGTTCCTCTTTCTTCAGCAATGAAGCCAGTGAAAATTTCCAAGCAGAACTACTAGGTAAACATTTCCACATAGGTGTCATAAGGTCAACTCAAGGATACGACACTTACAATGGGACTCCAAGATGACTTGCTCCTCATCCTGTGGTCCTTATTTCAGTGAGTTTCATGAAACGAGGATTTATTCTTGGCTCCTTTGTCTTATTTAGCAAAGTCTACTCGCTAAATCTTACTGATTCTTCCTTTAATACCTCTTAAGCCTGTGCCCCTGCTGTTGTCTATCCTCAGCCTCATCACCTCTGTCTTAACTGTTCTCCCTTCTTCCCCCATTCTCATTTCTTCTATCCTAATATGCATTTTCCCTGAATGCCCAAAAGTTTTTCAAAATGGGAATCTGCCCATGTCACTTTGCAATGAAAAGAAGGAAGAAGGCATGAAATAAAACCAGCCCAATTTCCAAGCTCTGCACAATCTGGCCTAATTAATTACCTGCCTCTCTTGTTCACTATTCTCCAAACCAAACCTTGCAAAGTCATCAGCTTTTCGTTGAACTTGCTTTTTGTTTTCCTTTATTTATTTTGTTCCATGATGAAGTATATTTCCTATCACATGCTTGCCATCCAGTTTATCCCTTCCTTTCAAACTCAGGTACAAGAAAACTTTATTCACACCAGAGAATAGAGCAGGGGTGGTGCAGATGTAATCTGAAAACACTATTATTATTATGTCTACTGTGTGTCATTATTGAAGATTTTATGTGAGAGTTGAAAAGGAAGACAAAAGTCTAAAGAAAAAAAATATCTGGGTTTAGCAAATATGTCATAGAAGTTTTAGAAGCTAGAGCTCAGCTTCAAGACTGATCTCATAAGTAAATAGGTTCTATAAAGTGGACTTTCTAAGATTCTTCTGTCTTTATATTAAAAGATGAGTGACTGTAGCTCTTAATACCCCTGAGCTGCTTTGCAGGTTGCTGGTAGGAGACTCAAAGGTTCTGGAAAACTGACCTTTACTCTGCTTCTGGCACAAAGTTCAGAAGGAAGAGTGAGCCACACTGGGGGAGTGTGGGCAGACGGGTGGAGGGAGGGGTCTGTCCTTGAGGTTGAACTGCTGCCTGTGTAACAGGAACTGGGGCAGGGCGGGGGTGTTCCCCGCATGTGAGGTGGTCCCTCGTGTGCGCCAGACGGGCTGGCTGGAAGGGACAGGGCTTTCTAGTGTCACCGGCCGTTGTGCATGCCCTGTTCTGGGTTTTTAGAGTCCACAAGCCCGCACCTCTGGATGTGCTGGGTACTGCTGCTGATCCCCTTGACTATACTTTGTGTCCTTTCTCTTTGATTTACGAAAGTCCAGCCTCTTTGCAAACTATGGAAATCCAAGCCAACTGCTGAGATATGTCAGAATTGGTACCAGAATTACTAATTTATTTTGATCTGTTCAGGTTTTCAAAAAGCTATGCCTGAAAGGAGTACAGAGTTCCTATGTTTACCTGCATGAATGCTTTCAAATATTCCAAAGAGTGATAATTATGATGTCTTTATAACTTTACCAGAGTGAAAACCTTTTTACAAAACCGGCATATAAATTTTGACAAAATTAGCACAAAAAAGAAAATTATAGGCTAGTTTCATATGTGAATATCTACGCAAAAATCCTAAATAACAAGCCAAATAAGAATCCAACAGTAGGCTAAGAGAGTACACAAAACTAAATGAAGTTTATTCTAGGACTTCAATAAAGGCTTCATGTTAGGCTATTTATTAAGACAATACCCCATACTTACAGGTCAAGAGGTAAAAGATATAATTACTTAGATTCAGAAGAGTCAGTTGATAAGAGTCAGTGTCTGTTTCCGACTTTAAAGACGTCACAGTAAAATAGGGGTGATGATTCGGATCTCAAGTGTTCCCCAAAGCTCATGTATTAAAGGTTTAGTCTCCAGCTGATGGTGCTACTAGGGCCTGGGGGAGCCTGTTAAAGAGGTGGGGGCTGGTTGAAGGAAGTGAAGTTGCTGACACCATGGCCTTGAAAAGGACCCGGGGGCTGTGGCTCTTCCTCCTCCTCTCTGCCGCCCACTCACTATGCGCTGAGCAGCTTTGCCCTCCACATGCATCCAACATGACATTCTGCTTTGCCACCGGCTGGCAGTGATGTGGGCAAAAAGCCCTGGACTGAAAGCTCCAAAACTGAGTCCAAATAAAGCATTCTCCTGACAAGCTGATTTATTTCAGCAGTTTTATCACAGTGATAGAAAGCTGACCACCCAATAGAAGTAAACGTGTACTCCTTGAATATGATAAAAATCACACATCTCAGGTCAAAATGTAGGAGCATACTTCTGGCAAAACACTGGAAGCAGTAACAATAAAATCACAAATAAGACCGAGATGGCTGATCCCTGCTACTACTTGACATTAATATATAAAAGTTAATTGTCTTCTGGTCTTAACAACAATTAATTAAGAAATGGAATGGATGGGTCAGGTCTTGACATGATAAAAACATTTGTAAATATCCCTGCAGTTAGAGTTAAAAGAAGACCAACAGGCATATGTTACTGGAGATAGGAGGGTGCCTTAGAATCAGTACTAAATGTGTACCATTCGTAAGAAACCCATACAAATTACACTGGGGGAGAATTATCATACATAATTCTGAAGTTCATCTGGAAAAATAAACATGAAAGAATATTCAGGAAAATTTGATAGGATGCCTATGACCAGGTGATAGGATTTTTTTCAGCTTCATTATGATTTATGGGACCACCAATATATATATAGGGTTTGACTATATTAGTATATGATACACATATTCAAAAAACATTCAAAAATATAGCCTCAGGGCTGGGGATTTAGCTCAGTGGTTCTGCTGCCTGCCTCACAAACACAAGGTCCCAAGTTTGATCCCGGTACCAAAAAACAAACAAAAAATCAAAAATATAGTCTCAAACATCTATACATTTCTCAAATTTTGGCCAGGTCATTTTCCTGTATGTTCAGCACATGTGTAAATAGAGAAACACATACCTTCAACTATATATATATATACACACACCAAATTTTTCTATAACTTTATAAATTATATGTCTATACTTCTATACATTTGCACATGTGTAGAAAGACTGCAGTGTGATATACCCAAAGCTATTCACAAAGGTTATCTCTCGAGAGGGAGGTATGAAAGGGCCTCCAGCTTGACCTTTCTGCATTGGATAAATTCTCCATGTTTCATTGTTTCAGAAAAAATTAGAAATGAAATAGAGTGTTTGAAAGGACTATAAAAGGTAAAATAAAGATTGAAAATATTCCCAGGTTTTACGTTTTCAACAAAATATTTGAAATGATTTTACTACCATCATGTGAGTGTTGGGTGGCTTCTTGAATTCTGGATGATGTTCTTAATAACAAGGAGTCTAAAAGAAAGTATCCTTAGATCAATAAATCTCAACAGAGTATATTTCAGCAATTATAAACAAAACAGAACAAGGCAAAACAAAACAAAAATGATTTTCAAATTGGGCAGCCC
This sequence comes from Heterocephalus glaber, assembly GCF_000247695.1. Next base: position 2,666,630 of record NW_004624796.1, read on the forward strand.
CACAACCCAAACAGTGCCGAGAAATCCACCACCAACATGATCTGACAATTCCATACAGTGTTCATCTTTTGGTGCTTGGGTCGGGAGCCTCTTCCAAACCAACAATTCTACAAGATTTCATGTAGCAGAACAAACAGAGGGGCTGGTGACCTTGTTTCCTCGGCACTGTGAAATGTTTGCAGGCTTCTGAGCCAGGGAGAGAAACGCAGTGCCAGCTTCTCTCAGGAGCGTGTTGGAGGTGTGAACAGGCCAGCTTCCTGACTCCTCTCCTTATGGTTGTTGACATCTTTAGTGTTTATTATCACTTTTGGGGGGGAAAAAGGGGCAGAAAGAGAAAAGCCCCTGATGCTCTAATACTCTCCCTCCCTCCTTCTAAGTGCACGTGCATGTGGGCATGTGTGTGTGTGTGTATTTTGTCCCTGTTTATATTGTTAGGTGTTTTTGTAATAGAATCTCAAAGAAACCATAAGTTGCTATTGTAGACTTGAACACTAGGCAGTTACATATTGCTTCATATATAGCATGTAGAGATGACAGACTACTTTTTGAAAATACTATTAATTACTATTTGCCAGCCCCAGTATCACATTCATCAGCATGCTGACACTGCGGCTTGGAATATGCTTTCTCTTGATTTAATGTGCTCAGGCCCAAGCTTTGCTTGGGAAAGGAAATTGAGGGGTTTAATTATATGTAAAGAATAGATAAATGGCAAAAGAAAAGATTTTCCTTCCCAAGAACCACAATAGAGAATTAGAATTGGAAGATGAGAATATGACAAGAATACCAAATAATACTTCTCTGTTGTCCTTAGAAACTGAGGTGAAACTGGAATAAGCCGGAAGTTTACCAATGATGAGAGCACTCACAGAAACTGCCAGTTAGATTAAAATAAAAATGTCGTTGCGCGCCATAGTTCCCGGAGTGTGAAAGAGGCAGAAGAAAATAAAAATGAGAACTCAGAAAATATAGTTTTCTTTAGACAGGATGATCCTTGAAACAGCTAAGAAAGAGAGTCCCCCCACTGCCACCTTTAAAGATCATAAATTTGAGCACAGCCTGGGCGAAATAACAATTTAGGAAGACCCTATCTCAAAATAAGAAAATAAAAAAGGGCTGTGGATGTAACTCAGTGCAAAAGTCCTGGGTTCATTCCCCAGGACTACTAAGTACATACTTAAATTAATTAATTGAAGTGAGTATTGGATGGAAAGAATGCAAATGTTAATGCTGTCTGAATCACAGGACACATGCAAAACTGGTGAGGGACATGCGATCGGGGGAAGAACTGCTCCTGCCTGCCAGTGCCACATCAGCAGGCTGCAACTGTAGAGGTGACAGTGGACCCTAGGTGCCAGGGCACAATCCTGACATAGTGATACTGGTACCAATTTCCAAGCATCAACTAAATGTCACACACGAGCCACAAAGATGCTGATGAAAGAGACAACATCAGATGACTTCATCTTTCATTACAGGGTAAACGTGGGGAGTTACTGGGACTGCTGTGTGTGCATGTCAAATTTTCAGAAGGTGATTACAGGTTGAAAGGATCAGGAAGGAAAGTCAGGTACATATGTATCAAGTTCAACGTTGAGTTCATCAGCAAGTTTTCCACCTTTTGTTATTTACTGAGGAAAAGTAAACTCACGAGGAACACTGAGTGATGAAAGTCCAAATCCCTAAATACAGTTTTATCTTCTCTTCTTTAATTTCTGAGAAGATGTAGCCATCCTAAGGACAGCCTTGGCGTATGAAGTATTGCTACCATATGGGAAGACTCCCAAGCACAGTTAAAAGATGGTGCTTTTCTTAAGTAGAGTATTTTGGAAAAAGTGAGGCTATTTGAAATTTTGAGGTAGTATCTTTAAAAGATGTCATAGAATTTTTGATATAGGAAAAAGGACTGAAGTACAAATTTAGGTGATGTTAGTCTCCAGTTATTAATGAAAATATTAGAATGTTCCAGGAAGGTCTAAAATACAGTACGTGAGGCTTGCTTTAGATAGAGTCATCCTGTTTTTCCAGCATAAGCCTCTTGGTGTCACTCTTGGACACACAATCTTGGGGAAACCAGGTGGCAGTTTTTGGGTCAGCTGGCATGTACTATGGTTTCTCCACGGTTCGGAATCCATCTAATGTCGAACAAACCAGATTTGGCAAAGCTGGGGTCATAACTGAGTAGAGGTGGGGATGGATGACAGAGATTGCAGGGAGGGGGCCAGAAAGAAAAATGTGTCGCCATTACTCAGTGGTGGAGACACTTGGCTGCTCACAGTCAACTGAGAGACATGTCTGGGGCTGGAGTCTGCTGACTGAGATTCCCCTGGAAAATCAGGAAAGAATGTTGCTTGTCACTCTTGTGTTAAAATATAGTGGAACCTCAGAGCTAAGCATCTTCTCTTCTTGTCTCCTTTGTGCCAGTTTGGAATTTGATGAACTACGATACAGCAGGAAAGGCAGCTGGTAACTGTTGGCCATAGTGGAGAATATGCATTTATCAGGCAAGACAGCAATTAGAGGAAAAGAAATCACATGAATAATATTATTTTTGTGGTGCCAGGACCAAAGTGTTATTTTAGAGTCCATTAAAATTCAGGTTGTCTTGGACTTGCTTTAGTAAGCAATACAAGTTATTTGGGGGGACAATAATGCTTTTAAGAATTAAAAAGTCTTTTCAATGAAAGAGGTTGCAAACTTGAGGAAATTCTGCCAAACTGTTGCTGATAAGTTTGTTCAGGAAAACCTGAGGGGACCAGGAGCGAATCAAGTGTCCCAGCATTTCCCAGTTGAGGAGAATCGCACACAGGGCTATGACCTCTATAAGAGGTGTTTTCTCTGATGTTCTTACCATGGAAATGTTTTTGCCCGTGGTTCTTTTCCAAGTGTTTGATCCTAAAATAAGAGTGCATGTTGTGTATATTTTCACGCCCAATTGTGACAGGTGTATTTTGTGAATTATTCTATGTAAACAGTGGGTCTTTGACATTGGTTGCTTATTCTTATTTCCTTCAGCTGTGTGTAAAAAAATATTTACTGAGCACTAGTGGTGTGTCAGGCACAGTGCGGACACAAGCATGGGAATCCTGCATAAACCCTGGCCTCCACGACCACAGAGTGGGGGAGGAACCAGCCAAATAAAGAAACGGCTCACACGCTTAGGAAGTTGCAACCATCCAGGCTGGTAAGGAGCTGCCGCTTTGACAGAGGTGCGCCCCGAATGGTTGTTGGGAGCCCCACGGAGTTGGGATGGCTGGGAAGGGCAGTGGTGGGGTTCTTGGGGCAGGGGGATGGGGACTTGGCAAGACAGTAGGCTGCAGAAACAGGAATGAACTGGGGCACGAAAGGTATGGAGGGTTGGAAATTGGGACTCAGTTTTGGGCATGTGGAAAGTGTTAGGGGGGCAATTGTAGAGCCACTTGAGAATGTGAACGATGGTACCAAGAGGAAGGTTAGGTCAGCAGGTTAGCTCTTTAATATGAGCCTCACCCTTGATGGCTAGAAAAGAGGGAAGCAGTAAGAGACTCACTTTGACACACATAGAAATACATATTCAGTTGATGTGTTTATGAGAGTTGTATATAAATTTTGGTAAGTTGGATTCTAATTTATTTTTATTTATTTATTTTTCAGAGCTAGGAATCAAACCCAGGGCCTAGCACAAGCTAGGCACGTGCTCTATCCCTGAGCTACCCTCCCTGCCCTTGGGTTATATTTTAAAGTCTCCAGTGAAACTCAGAAGAAACCAGAGTGAAACCTTTCAAAAGCACATTTTGAGTTTTTTTATAGTGTAGTTTAGTATTTAGATTAATTTTTTCTTAGGTTTTCATGAAAATCAGTTTTCCTAAAGCAGGGTTCAGGTGGGTAAAAGCGAAGTTGGAGCCCTTCAGGCCTAGAACTCCAGTGTAACTACCGTCATATCCAGTTGCCATTCAAGAAAGACACATACTTAGTGAACAAATGTGCTTGCTAAAAATACAAAACTCTGGATTTAATGTATTTTAAATTTTATTTAATTATTGTTTTAAATGTAATTTTTGAAAAGGTACTATTTCACAATTTCTTTTGCGGGGGGCGGGCATATTAAAAAAGTCTATTGTGAAAATACTTGTGACCAAAAATGGCAGAATGTTGGCTCTCTATGCCAGTGTTAAGAAGTTTAAGGGATTAAAATAATGATGCTTAACAATAAATTTTATGCTTGAAAATGCTAGTGAAATGGCTACAGGAATACTCGTATATTTTGAATTTAGGTCAATCTCTAAAGGTTAAGATTTTTGTTGCAGGAGATGTTGCTTTTCCATAACACTTCTGACAACAGAAGAGAGGGGAGAGCCGAGTGTTTGTTTAAGAAGAGAGGCCAGAGCTGGGTGTGGGGCACAGGTGACAAAAGCAGCACTGTGGGAGGCTGAGGAAGGGGGTCACAAGTCTGAGCCCAGCCTGCACAATTTAGAGGCTTAGCAAGCTCCTGTCTCAATAGCTCAGTGCAAAGCCCTGGATTCAATCCCCAGTACTGCAAAAAATGGAGCAGGGTAAAAAAAGAATATTAGATTTGGGATATTTGTTTTGGTAATACTTCCCTCCTGGACAGTCCGGATTAGAAAAGGATGGAGTGAGGCCAGTGCTGCCTCACTGCTAACTTCATATTGGGGGTGGTAGAGGAGGATGATTAGTTTCCTCCCTTCTCCTGAATCTTACTTTATCATCTGGATTGATTTTTCTTATTATTCAGGTATCTCAGTTAGTGGGGAGGCCTGAGGGTCAGAGGACTCAGAAGTCTGTTCCTGCTCATTGAGTGGCAGGACGGTGGCAGGAGAGGAGGAGTCTGCTGACACCACCCCTGTGGAATCCTCCCGGAATCCTGGCACCTGGAAGCTCCCCTCTTAGTATCAGGCCATGCCCCCTTCAGCTTTGACAGCGGACCAGACGCACCCAAATGCTTTCTACAAGTCAGCCGTGACACTATTATTCCAAAATCAGAAATGCAGTCTTCAGACAGATGTTATTTCCAAGTATTGTTTCCATAGGCAATTATGCCAAAACAGTTCCCAGAGAGAGGGAAACATTGAAGGAGATTTAGTGGTTCCTTTTAAAAGGTTAGATTTATGTTCTTTTCTCAAGAAAGGCAATTCCTTCTGTCCCTATTTGAACCAATTGAAAGCTGGATTCCAATTTGGGAAAAAGAAAAAAGAAAAAAATTAAAATAGAAGATAATAATTCTTAAGAACTTTTGAGCCTGAGTTGTGGTTTCACTCAGAAGACACGGAAGGTCATTGATGCCAGACAAAAGTTGTTTCACAGAACTAGAAATTCTTCCTGGCCTTTCACTGGATCCATTAATTAAATGCAATCATTTTGTATGCTTATGTGAGTGGATTTCTCAGTACTGTAGATGCAGAATTCATAGAAAAGTAATTACAAAAAGACAAATACTAAGAGGGCTAGCTATATTGTTTGAATTATAAAGGCTACTGTTAAATTCATTTGTTATCATTCCCTTTGAGTATTTTGTAGGAATTAGTAGGACATGGTCTAGAAGGCCTGGTTTACAATGAGGGTCTTAAAAACATACAAAAAATGGTCAATTGACTCAGTATAACTGCATAAGAGCCACACTTTTGTATGTCAGAAGCAGTGGACAATTTAGAATTTTTGTATTCAATTACTCAAAATAGCTTAACAAACATTTATGAAATAAGATATTGGACTGGGCATTAATAGAGATTTTAAAAAGGAATAAGAGTCATGGCTCTTAAATTAGCAGGAAGGAAAGAGAAAAGGAATTCCACACTTGCCAGCTCCGACTATTAACATTGCTCAGAACTAGCTGGCTGGAATATTGATATTTGACTACAGCAACATGGACACCCATTGGAGTTGTTCACTGTTCCCAATTCTGTATTCTCTTCCTCACTTCAAAAGATTTCTACAGCACTGCGATTTTGCAGGGCTCCTACTAGATTAGAGGAATGTGTTTTCTTGCCCTATTGATGTTGGACTTTGCCATGTGATTGCTCTGGCCAACAGAATGTTTAGCGGATGTGACACAAAAGGCTTTAAATGTGTTTGTAGTATATAAGTGAGCCTTTCATATTCCTGCAGTCCCTCATGACAAGAACCTTGTGGTAAACTGTCAGCCATAGGATCAGAAATAGGTGAAATAGAGCTGTCTTAATGACTTTCTCATTGCTGATATGAAATACCCAATACCAACAACTGTGTAAGAAGAAAGATTTAGTTTGGCTCACAGTTTTTAGAGGTTTCAGTCCACAGTTGGCTGGCTCCAGGGCAAGGTGGCATGGCAGAGGGCCTAGAGAAGAGAAAGAGCTCACGATATGGTGGTAGGAAATGGAGAGAGATCAAGGGAAGAGGAGGGAGATAGACCCCTCCAGGTCAGCCTGCAATGTACCTCCTCTGACCAAGTTTCACCTCCCAGCACCACATTTCACTATAAACTCACTAGTGGACCCACCCACTGATGAGCTTCCTGCCTGCACAAGTCAATCACCTTTCTGAAGCCCCACCTATGAGTGCTTGAGGCTTGGCGGGGGGGCATCTAAATACTGTAGAAGCCATAACAAGAGCTGAACCCAATCAAAAGCTCAGGGCCAAACCTAGCTAAAACCAGCCAAGCTACAGCTGACTTGCAGACCTATGAGCGAGAAATAAATTATCATGCCACATTTAATTTCGATTGTTTGCCCAGCCAGTGGCATTTGGGTTATGTTCTACAGTACTGAAGCTTTAGAATTTCATTAATCTTTATTTTGTGACATTGATCCAGACTAGCAATAAAAGAAATTTCATTTTTGCCTGCAGGTTTTCCCTAAGTCCATCTTAATGTGGTTTTTTTTTTTTTTTGTCCTGGGCATCAAACTTGGGACCTTGCGCTTGCAAGGCAGGCACTGGAACCACTGAGCTAAATCCCTGGCCCCTTAATGTGGAAATAATGGTCATCAGGTAAACACTTTGATTATCCATAATAACTGCAAAAGGAAGCTAGTCTCCTCACACTTCAGAGTCAGGTTCTAACTAGGCTGTGACATCAGAGTGCCACACGGAACCTCCTAAAAACGCACTCCTCTGGACTCCTCCCTGGAGGTCATGATTCGGTAATGCCCAAGCCTAATTCTTATGAGTCCTCTCTTAATAATAACATCATGGTTACAACTCAGGTCCCTCTATCTTAATAAAATCCAGTTGGGATTTCATGAGGCCCAGCTGGGAGAACGACCTGTGGGATGTGGTCTGAAGGGTGATTGTGTATTCATTTTCCCACGTGGTCCAAGTTCCACCCATGCTTCAAGCTACACCACCAGGGAGGCATTTTGGAAGATGTATTTTTCTTATTTCTTCTTCAAAATGTTTTCTCGGTAGTAGTCACATTTTGGATTATTTTACGAGACCTAAAACCCCATTGTTCTCACTAAGTATTACCCACTGCATCTTTCTCTCTTTCCATATTGGCCATCTGCAGGGCTGTTAAGGGAAAATTAAATATTGTCCTAAGGGAAAGGGACCTGATATAAAGAAATCAAAGTCATCATTGTTGGACAAGATTTGTCTTTAAAAATTCTCTGCTTAAATGTCGTTTTCTATTTTAAAAAATTCCATGAAACACACAAACATAAACATACATGTACAAATTTAATTTACTAATGTTTCTTATTTTTAAATTATGTCTTTATGATATAAAGTAATGTATGGTCTTTATAGTAAATTTAGAAAATGTAGAAAAAAGTATTGGGAAAACATCCATTATTTCCAACCTAAAGATTTAACATTTGATGTATTTCTTTCTAGTCCCTTTCTCTCTGTTGCCTCTCTATATAAAGAAAAGTAATTACTATATTATCATATATATGCAATACATGTGTGTTTATATAATATATAATTATATATGTAACACGTAAAATGAAGCTAGTTTTAAAAACTGGGCTCATACTTATTCACTGCTTTGGATCTTGCACTTTCCATATATATTACATGTTATTTTAATGAAAATGCTGTGTCCATTGTATAAAGGTAATTTTTTTAGCCCTTGCCTTATTGTTGGATATTTAGACTGTTTTCAGTAATTCATCATGATAAACCACTTTATGATGGACATCTATATACATAAATCTTTGTGCTTACAAAAGATTATTTCCCTAAGACGAAATTCAAGAATTTATACTCTTAAAATGTTCACATTCACATTTTTAGCAATATTGAGCAAACTGGAAGAGGCTTTCTTTTAACTGTCTTTCAAACCGGCCATCAATGTCTTATAACATTTTACTGATTGAGCACATGGTTAGTGAATTTTACCACAGAACCGATGAGCTGACAAAGGCCTAATGAGCCATACATTTGAGGAGGACCTGAGGAGTGAAGTGTTCCACTTTCTTACTGACTGTGACCTTGTTTCATGGGAGAACCTAACAGCTTTTCTTCCACTGCACTCTTTTCAAATAATCTTATATCTCCGCGTATTTACTGGTACTTCATTTCTTTGAAGAGTATAGTGGTCTGAAAACAAGTTTTTAAGAATGAAAACCAGACCATATTGTTAAATATTTTTTTCTATGAAATCTATCCCTATAAGCTAAGATTGATAAAAAGGATAGAAAATGGAGTATGATAGTCATCAGCTGAATTAAAAACAGAACAAAATTTAAGAAATGTTTCTAATATGTTTGAATATTAGTCGCGTATGTGAAACTTAAATTTTTCTGTGATTTGGAGTAACTGAAATTTCAACACCTATTTTGACTACATTATCTTACATGAAGTTTTATTTTTGTCGCTGTCTTGAGCTTCACAGATGTTTCTTATTGTCCTAGCCTTCTGGGTTCTTTGGGTTAGCTTTACCATCCTAAGTCTGAAGGAGATTCTGGGGACTTTCTAGAGGGCTTGCAAGAGCCTACGGAGTCAAAGGCTATAAGCAGGAGATAAATGAACTATACTACAGTCATCTAATAGCATATGGTCATCATAATAGTCATCTGTCCAAGTGCCATTTAACAACACACATAGCTCATGCTCTCGCTTCTTAGGTCTTCTGGAAAGCCAAACTTTCCAGCCTCCTTTTAAATTATGTTGGGACCATGTGACAGGATGGTCAAAGGTATATAGGTAGGAAGAGTATTGCCCTTAGACCTACACAAGAGGATTCTCTACCTGGGTTTGAGTCTTAGAGGCTCTGTGTATCACAAGTACACACACAGATATAGACCCATACACACACACAAATTTATTAAAGAATACGTAGGCTGCTTGGTCTCCTGGATACTGATGCTTGGAGTTGGCCCAGCACTTATAATTAAACATTTACCCTTGTGACCAATGCTATTTAGGCTCCAGAGCAATACTTCTTCTTACCTCTTGCACTCAAAAGATGACTGTGTTCAAAAGTTCAATCCTCAGAACTGAAAAAAAAGGTGGGTTATAGCATCCCTGGTGTTGGAGAAAAGCGCAGCTTCTGAGCACATGGAAGATTTGGGCTTAGGTAAGAGAAAAGACAAATGAACTCATCAAATCCTCCCAGAAACCATGAATACTATAGATTCTTGTGTAAAATGCACCACTTTCCAGTTGTGGCTCAGCGTCCATTTCCTTGCTTCACTTTGTTCCAAGAATCCAGAGATGCGGTCATTAGCTTGACATTTGCATGTGGTACATGGAGCTCCATTTGCACTCTTAACAAACGGTAGGGAAGCTGGGTGGAAGTGATGGGCCTCTTAGGGTCTTTCATATTTTCTGACTTTGTTCATTCTCAGGTAGAATGCCGACAACCAGTGAAAAACTGAAGAGACTCCAGAGAGCAGCAGAGCAACTAAATGAATGGATCCTGGCTCTTTTGATGATTGCAAAGGACAGAGACCCCCGCCAACTGCATTCGTGTTAATGAGAAACAAATCTTTATTGTGTATCCAGGGATTGAGATTTCGGGCTTCCTTTGCTATTGCAGCCTGGGCTAGCCTAGTCTATTTCATTGGAAACTTCTCACTATATAACGTTAAGACAAAAATGAATGATTAGAAACTATGGATGACCTAAGCTTGGTAAATCTCTCCCACCCCTCTTTCTCTCCCGCCAAATGCTTTTATATTTGTACTTGTGAGAGATTGCCGTTTCTTTCAATATCCATTCTCCTCTTCTTTCTTTTGGTTACAGAGCCCCCTACTGTTGGTCTGCATTATGTCCCCTCTACATTCATATGTTGAAGTCCTAACTCACAAACCTTAGGATATGACCTTATTTGGAAATAGATCATTGAGGATGTAATTAATTTAAATGAGTTATGAGGATGGGCCCTATTCCAGTATGGCTAGTGTCTCTAAAAGAGGAAATCTGGATGCACACACGCGCGCACACACACACACACACACACACAGACACACACACACACACAGAATGCCAAGTAGAGATGAAGGCAGGGATTGGGGTGATTCTTCTACGAGCAATGCCAAAGATTGCCAGAAAAGTACCAGAAGCTAGGTGAGAAGCCCAGAACAGGCCCCCTTTACACCCTCCTGGCCCTCACAGGGAGCCTAGGAAACCAAGCTCTTGGACTTGCAGCCTTCAGAACTGTGAGATAATAAATGCTTGTGATGTAAGTTGCTCAGTTTGTGATATTTAGCGAAGGTTAAGTTGACCCCTGCCATTCTGGGGCATATGGCCATTTGGCAGGAGCCTACATTTCTCCCCTCTGCTGGAGCTTGGTCTGGTGGCAGGACTAGGTTCTGTCCAGTGGGACACGGGCAGGTGTGATAGGTGCAACTTCTGCTCCTTGTCTTTAGTTTCTCATCTTCAGGGCCTCTTCATCCCCTTTGTCCTGGGCTATAAAGCAGTGAAGGCAATAATCCAACCTTGAATATGCAGGTGAGCAAATAGCTCAGAGGATAGCGAGGCAGTCGTACACGAAGAATTTATATCCACAAATAATCTCATGGAGCATCTCAGTCCTGAGTAGAAGGGTGAAATAAACTTTCATGTGATGGAAGCCTCCGGGCTTAGAGTATCTTTGCTACGATTGTTTTGTTTTGATTTAACTCATACAGTACAATAATAACAGTAGCCACTAATACTTGGTGGTCCGTGCAGTATGGCCCAGGGGTGCTGTTCGAATAACATTCCATGTGAACGGAACCCCTCAACCTGAAGGGGGCAGCCCTGGGTTAATATGCCCTGGACTCTCTCCCATTGGCTTTGCGTATTAACCTACTTATTTGTCACAGTGACTCTTGGAAGTAGACACTATCATTATTCTCATCTGTAAATGAAGAAACTGTGACCGGAGAGGCTAACCCTTCCTCCCAAGGTCACCAGCTAGTAACTAAAGGAATGGGGATTAGAACCTGGGAGTCTGGCTCTGGGACCTGAGCTTTCAGCCATTCCTTTTTTTTCCACCTTTCGCAGAGGCGTGATGTGACTAGTGGTTAAGGTTAACGAGGCGCAACTATGGGTACTTTGTGCTTTTTCTTTATACTTCTCTCTGCGTTAATCCTGTCCAATGAGAAAACATTCTAATAAAAAGTAATGTATTTATCAGTTTTTAGAAGGACTTCTTTTTGAATTTGTATAAAGCAAGGTCAAGCACATTTTCACTAAGGGCCGCATCCAGCCATCACTCGCACTTGCTGAGAACTGTGCGCTATGTACCGCGCTCCGTAAGCATTTGGGAGACATAATTAAAAGACCGTAGCACCTTCAGAGAGCTTCCTGCCTAACAAACCTAGGAGTGGGGGAGGGCTCCTCTTCTGGGTCCCAGGCACCATGAAATACATCAGAGATGGGCTTTCTGCTCTTTCCCCTCCTCCCTTCTTCCTTCTTTTCTTTCCTTTGAAGCATAAAGGAAAAGTACAGATACACATGGAAAAGAGAAGTGATCACAGCAGAGTGAAGACAATGTAAGGAGAAACCTTAGCTCTGCTATCCTGAAGCTCAAGTTCTGAGGCTACGAGATACTGCAGGACTGCAAGGAATGAATAGCTAGCATCCCTCTCCTTCTTTCAAGAGAATCCATACCAACCTCCTCATAATCCTTCTCTAGGGGATGCATGTCCTCCCAGATCTTAGAAAACTCCCCTTCCTCCATTCCCTCAGCCGGTGAACAAAGGCGCACCTGGCAGATATCAGGTCAAACTTCTGGTCCAGGTGAGCCCAAGCCTCAGCCAGGGCTGCGTTGTTGCTCAGCATGCACAGAGCTCACTGTACCTTGGCCAGGTCTCCACCAGGTACCACAGTGGAAAGATGGTCATTATGCCAGCCTTGAGGCATTGAGGTACCGATCTACAAACTGGATGCTGTGCTTGGCCTTAATGATGGCAATATCAGGATTAACATCTTTGGGTGCCACATCCTCATGTATTCACCATGGTGAGGGTCACATTTCTCCATTTGGTTGGCTGGCTCCCAGCAAGAATTGGTGATCTCATAGGTAGAGGGAAGTGGATGTGGAGACAGAGGACCAGATTGGCCTGGAATTCTGTCAGATTAACATTCAGAGCTCCATCAAATCTGAGGGGAGTGGTGATGGAAGACAATTTGCTAATAAGGCAGTTAAGGTCAACATAGGTTGGGTGCTCGATATTGAGGTTTCTATGACACATGTCATAGATGGCCTTGTCGTCTACCATGAAGGTACAATAGGTGGTGACCCATGAAGGGTGGTATAAGTGGTGAGTATGGGGTTGTAGGGCTTAACTATAGCTGTGGAAATGTGAGAGTTGGGTAAGTGGAAAACTCCAGCCTGGACTTCTTGCTGTAGTCAAAAGAGTGATGTTCCATCAGCAGGGAGGTGAACCCAGAGCCAGTTTCCCCATCAAAGCTGTGGAAAGCCAGGAAGCTCTGTAGGCTTGTGCACTGCTCAGTCAGGTCATGAATTTGGTATCAGGTCAGTACCCTTTCCAATGGCGTGGGGACCGGGGGCAAAGTGACCGGTGGTCTCTTCCCCGCTCATGATGAGCTGCTCACAGTAGAAGAGCTGATGACTGGGGTGAACCCAAACTCCATGAATGACCATGGGTTCCTGGTCTATGAATTTTGCCATGGGCACATACTGGCTGGGACCAGTCTCACGGAAGAAGGTGGTGAAGGAGTCACCTTCCTCAGTTGTCTTGTCACTTGGCATCTGGTCATCAAACTAGATGCCATGTTTCCGGAAGTAGAGCTCCCAGCAGGCATTGGCAGTCTGGACACCAGCCTGACCAGTGTGGCTGGAGATGCACTCAGGCATGGTGGCTAAAGGTCATGGGGCAAAGGGGTTAGGGACAGACATCAGATCATGGTTATTGCCCTGACAAGCTGAGAGTCGAGCTAAGTAATGCACATGAGAGGCAGTGTCTCTCTTCCACGGAGATCTAAGTGCAGAGTTGGCAATGCTTCCCAGTGCAAGAAGCAGTTTTTAATGTTCCCAAAACATCACTGCTATTTTTCTAGAGGCACATATTTTCCTCAAACTTTCTTCGTGGTACAGGGGATTGATTTAGGGCCTTCTCATTGAGCTATATCCCCAGCCCTCTTCTTATCTGGAGACAGTATCTTGCTAAGCCACTAAGCTGCCCAACCTGGGTTTAATTTGCAATCTTTCCATCTTGGCCTCCCAGAGTCCTAGATTATAGGTGTGCACCACCAAGCTTGGCCTTTTCCTCAGACTTTGAAGACCATAGAGTGTATAGGAGGGAAGAGAGGTACGTGAGGAAGAAACCGTGCTGGCTGGAGATGAGCAATGGAAGCATTCTCTGAGGAAGTATCAAGGAATTTGACTGCTTGAACAAGAAAGAGAGATGATCACCATTGCCACACCCGGGTTCTAGCCTCAACTAAGACAAAAAATGTCCCTGGAAAGAGTAAAATGGTCAAATGCTTACAGAATGTTTGGTAAACCTTCAGCAACACTTTTTTCTAAGATCCTCTAGTAAGTCACTGATATCTCTTCGTTCTGATATCTGCCACATAGTCACCAATTTCCTGAGAAATTTTTCCCTTTGAAAATTTTCTTAGAGAAATGATTTACATTTTTTGGCAGCAGTTTTTGAATAGGACCAAGGAGCAATGACTGGGGTCACTTTTCCAGTTACTGAACTATTGACTGGGGCCCTTCCAGATTGTTTACTCAGAGCTATAAAGTTTAGCTGTCACGGACAAGGGCCATATTAAAGGGCCAAACTCTTCCAAACTGTGGCAAATTGCCCTAAATAAAATTTACATACAGATTTCTTTCATTGCAGATATGTGTGTTTTGGACTATTTTCAAAAGTCCAAAGCCAAATATTCTCTGAAAAGAGGAACTTTTGCTGCCACAGTGAACCAGCCAACATGTCGCACATCACTCATGGAAAGGGAGAGGGAAAGACACAGGGCCTGGGTGTGCAGGTGTCAAGATTTGAATATAGTGATAGATAGAATTATTGGACCTCAAAGAACAAACTTATGAGTCATCAACATGTTTTTTAAGTACATTTGAGAAAAAGCATAATTAAAGGCTTGTTAGTCTGTTTTCTGTTGCTATAACAAAGTAGCAGGTAATGGGTAACTTATGAAGAATAGTAGTTTACTTGGCTCAAGGTTCTGGAGGCTAAGAAATCTAAGAGGATGGTGCCAGCATCTTCTCAGCAAATGGGCAGGGTCTTGTGTTGCTTGAGAACATGGTAGAAGGCATCACATGGCAAGACAGCAAGCTTGGGTCCTCTTCCTCTTCTTATGAAGCCACTAACACCATCTGGGGATGTACCCTCCTGACTGCCTCCAGTCCCAATCAACTTCAAAAGTCCTCACTTCCAAATACCACTAACATCTGACTTTCCAACACGTGCGTTCTGGAGGACACACTCAGATCACAGGCAGGGCACGAGCAAACAGCTGCCGAGGGGCACAGAACACTTCTCCTGGGGTGACATTCACGGAGAACGGGATGTGGGCGGCACCCTCTGGAATTGTGCAAAACGTCCACTCTGAAGTCTTTAAATTCTCAGTGGCTGGTGAACTACGGGTATGTGCTAAGTCTTTGTTAGATCAGTCAGGAATTTTGTTTGGCTTTTAAATTTCCCAACAGCATTGTCAGCTACTTTCTCCCACAAACATTTGGTCCCTTCAAGGAGTTTTAACAGAGACACAATCTTACTGGGACATTGTAAGCTCTAAAAAACTGACATACCTAACAGAAAATAAGTGGATATTTAGCATTCAGTCAATAGATGTTTATTAGATGTTTACCATCTTCCAGGATTGTTCTTTGTGCTAAGTATTGGAGCAAGGAAAAAAATGGCTGTGTTCTAGTAAGCAGAGAGGACTGAAATAGAAAAATTTATAATTAGGTTGAATCTACATGTGTATGTATGTGTGTGTATATATATATATATATATATATATATATATATATATTTTTTTTTTTACCGGGAATTGAACTTGGGTCCTTGAGCTTGCACAGCAGGGAATGAAACCACTGAGCTAAATCCCCGGCCCCATGTGTGTATATATTACATATAACATACACTTACAAAGCTTAGAAATTTTGTATATAAATGGGAATTTTATACACACATAAATATGTACATATATGTGTGTATACATGCACACAAAAATTTTTATCCACATACAAGTGACCACTAAATATTTACAAAACACAACTCATAATAAGGAAATCTTGGAAGCAGCCTATATATCCATCAATGGATGAATGAATAAAGAAAATGTGGTATTTATACACAATGGAGTACTACTCTGCCATAAAGAAAGATAAGATATTTGTAGGAAAATGGATGCACCTTGAGACCATAATGTTAACTAAATTAGACAGACAAGCTTCAATATCACATGGTTTCTATTCTATGAGAAACTCAAATTATAAATAAAAACCTAAATAAAAGATAGATAATAGGAAGTAAGGAGATAGATCTTTCTCAAATGGGAAGGGGCTGGAGAGACCCAGAGATCAAGAGATCAAAGTGGGAGGAGGGCAGGGAAAGGAGATGAAAAAAGGAACTATGATGTGTTTTGTACATGTGGCAACACCACACAAGAAATACAAATATTACATACTGCAGACATGGACTAATAGAAAAATTAATCATAGATAACCATCTCTCCCTATCTGCAGGGTCTGCATCCATAGATTCAACCAACCACAGATCCAAAATATTTGAAAAAAATTGTGTCTGAACTGAATATATACAGACTTTTTTGGGGTCATTATTCCCTAAAAATGCATTAAAACAACTTTATTGTCTTAGGTATTGTAAATAATCTAGAGATGATTTAAAATATATGGGAACATGTGCATAAGTTCTATGCAAATACTTTGTAATGTTATAAAGGAACTTCAGTGTACATGGGTTTAGGTATCCAAGGAGGGGTCCTAGGACCAATCCCCTGTCCATATTGAGGAAAAAACAGTATGTAGAGAGACAGTAATTCACTAAATTCCATTGCATTGGCTATATTTTCAAATATGTTTAACTACAACTACAAAATAAAAACAAGAAGGCAGACAAAAATATTGCATCACATAAAAATTAAAAATGTTGTTCTATATGCTTTGTGTATTAAAGAGAAAATAAAAACTAAATGATAGACAAGAAATAAATTATCTATCTATCTATCTATCTATCTATCTATCTATCTATCTATCTATCTCTATTTATTCCATTTTCCCTAAAATAAAAGTAACCGGGATACATTCTTGCTTGGGTATACATTTTTTTTTTTTTGGTACTGGCGATCGGCAGGCAGTGGAACCACTGAGCTAAATCCTCGGCCCTGGATATACATTTTTAACTCGGGTATATTATGAAGAGTGAGTGATATTGGAGCCCTTTGTCAAGTGCTTTCTTCTGAACTTTTGTCCTGGCTGTGTCTCTTTTCTTTTATAATTTTCATCTCTCTATTTCCACCTTAGACTTTCTAGGACAGTGCCTCGACCAGATCTTCCATATCACTGGTTGGTTCTTCATCTGTAACCACCTAGCTCTTTAATTCCTTCTGTTGAAGGCATTTTTGTGATGATTATTGTTCACATCCATTGTTACCAGCTGGTTTCTTGTTTATGACTCTCCTCTTCATGTTTCAGTGTCCTTCCTTATCTCTTTGAGGGTAGTTCTTAGACTTATTTTTATCTTATTCTGTCTGAGGTATTGATTCTTCTTCTAGTAGAGATTGCCCCATTTAGTCATTCTTTTCTAACGCCTATGCTAACTCAAATATCTCACTCATTTTTCTCAAGAATTGATAGCTTTAATCAGCCACTGTCCCTTGTCAAATGTACCATGACCTGGGCTTTTCCAGCATGGGTCTTTCATATTGCATGAATAATAAATGGGTGTTTCCCTGAACGAAATACATGAAGTGACTATAAAAGCAATAGGATAAGGCAAGAAATTGAGAAGCAAGGCAATTTCAAACTCTGGTTAGGTGAATGTAAATTGATACAAACTTTATGTAGGAGCATTTGGCTGTAAGTAGTAAAAACTTTAAAGATGCACCAACCCTTTGATTAAAAATGTCTGCTTCAAGAATTCCCATTAAGAAATAATTAGTCAAGGGTGCAAATATGGGAGGCAAGGATATTCGTTGCATAGTTAGTTGCCATTCACGAGGATTGCTTAACTGAATTTAAGATGGGAATAGAAGGCCTCATTGATTCTCCAATGAGCTCCATCTACTCTTTGAAAAGTGAGGTGGTTCTGGGAAAGCAAGAGGTCTTTCTTTCTAAACTTGAGCTTTTTGGTAGTTCCAAAACTTATCCCATTATCAGAAGTTCTAAACCTGCGGTCCAATGACTCCTCTACAATTGTTGACTCAGCTTCTGGGACTCTGTGAACTGGGAACAGAAATAATTTAAAAATTTTTATTATTGAGTTTTGGGAAAAAACAGTATCTGGTGCATTAAAATATTTTCTTTGCAAAATCTTTTGTTTATATGCATTGTCCTACGCGGGGGTCTCACAGGTCTACTCTCAGTGTCAGAGCAGTTTATGAAAGAAAACAAAATAATTAAGGATAAGAAATTCTAACATAGAACTGAGACACTGCAAGAGGATTTCACTCACCTCTGCTAAAGGGTCAGTCAGAATGTCCCAGTGGTAGACTCAGAGAGACAGCTGAAGTCAGGCCAACCCTCAACATCGCTCAGTGAGAGCCCCCATTAACTAATCAATCAGAGCAGGCTTGTGATTGAGGGTTTCTGCTCACCAATGAACAGCCTCAAAAATAACTACTGTGGAAATCTCCTTTTTAAAAATGAACAAACAAATCCAAAACCCAAAACCTCTTCTACATTTGCCTCACAAAACACTTCAGGACTACCCTGGTACAGTATGCTCAAATTGCAACTGTTGCCCAAATAAGTGCTATTTCCTTTGACCTTTGTTTGTGTCGATCTTCTTTTTAGGTAACAAGTTTGTAAGTCAAAGAAATTCGAAATTATTGCCATATCCCACGATGCTATATCCACTCATTTACTTATCTCTAGTGAAAACTCCCTAGTGAATACCTTTGAGATATTATTAAGACACTTTTTTTTTGAGGCAGAAAGTAAAACAAAGGACAACCAACAAATTGTTGTGTTTGAGCAGATTGATTTACATTTTCATTAACTGCGTTCCTGTGTCTTATTTTTACTTTCTATCTGGATTTGCCACTCTCATTTCTCAGAAAATACTCTCACTGTCTACATTGAGATAAACATACCAGATCTTCTGTGCTGAGAAACATGACCCGTGTACACAAGGACTGAGGTGAATTCTGGTGAATGGCCTTAGATTTGTTTACATCCTTTTCATTTCTTCACTTGAACCATGTATAAGTGAACCTTTCAGATTCCCATTGTTAACACTTTAGTGATGAAGACACTTCCCCAAAAGTTGATGTTTCCCATCCAGTGAAGCCCAGAAAAGTGTTTAGTGCTCCCTTGGATAACCCTTGAGTATGACACAGCCCAGCTCTTACTTACACAAAACACCCTTAATTTTTGCTGTTGCTTCCTTTCCATTTCATAGTTTTGTACACAGAATCAAAGGGCGGTAGCAAGAGAGGCGCAGATAAACCAGTTCAAGAACTTGAAGTTCTATGGGAATAATTAGAATAATAAAACATCATTTGTTCTTCCTTTGTCTAGAATTCACTCCAACCCTGTGCCTTTTACCTATGTATCTTTTCAGCAGTCATTTCTTTTTCTCTCGAGGAGTCTTATTGTTTTTCTGACATATACACTTTAGTTCCTCTTTGAGAATGCATCTCATTTCTTCAAAATCAGATTTACCATTTACTTACAGAGACCAAGTATGACTTCAGCTTAATTTTGAATAGAAAAGTCACAGAAATTTGTTGGATGAGGTTCCTTTAGAAAATGGCTGGATATTTACGCTATCATAACCCAAGGCTTAAGTTAGAATCCCAAATTAACTTATAGTTTTCACAAGAGACCTTTGCAGTAGGTTCCAACCTCCTGCTCTGTGTTACAGAGCAAGGCTTAGAAAAAAACTAAAAGAACTAAAGAGAGAAATGGGGGACCCAGGACAAACAATGCTGGTGCAAGGAGCAAAGGCACTGGTCGATTGGGGTAAAGGCGAGCTAGGTGCAAGGACGGGACTACGTGCAAGGATGTGCAGTTGTGCAGTTTCTATGGAAACTAATGCAGGCAAGCCCTGTAAAGGAAAAAGACAAAGCACTCTCAAATTAGGAACAGAACAGACAAAATACATGGTTGTGATTAGAACACTGTCTTTCTAGTTAAGAAGGTTTTAGTTGTGAGAATGGAATTGGGATGCGAGCTACTCTGACCTCGGCATGTAGACTTCAGCCAGACTCACTACTCAGAACAAGCCCGTTGTGGTATTAGCTCTTCACAGCCTGCTCTTCAGCAGTCAATACTGTAGTCCCCTGTATGATCTAGTTACTGAAAGGCAGAAAACCTCTTGTTAACCGTCTTGAAATAATGACGACTGCTTATAAACTTACTGAGTTTTATAGATGAGATGATAATTATTTTTGAATTTTTATATGTCTCCATTAGAGGAAGTGGGAAAAATTGGGGGGGGTAATTTATTTTTATCAGTAGAGTGATTACACCCTGTTAGATACTAGCAAGCTATTTATTGCGTGCCTATTGCAGGACATCAGCATCTGCCTTAGGGAGTATGGGGCTAACACCCTCACACCCTTTCTCTCTGTGTCCTCCTCAAGAAGTCTTGGCTCCCAGCCCATTGGTCTCTACCCATATCCAACTCCCATAGGGCTTTGTGGGCTCTCACCTCATCCCATCTTCTACTCCCTAGCCATTCCTCTGTGTGGTCATTGCCTCAGATCCCCACATCTGCTGTCTCTCTTCTGCAAAGATACTTGTATTCACTGAAACCTGGCTTGTCTTCAGAACTCTGCCTCCTCAGAAGTCTGCCTAACAAGTGGCTGGCTGGTTTCACTCCCACACACCTGAACCACTAAGTTTCAGAGTAGAAGTGCCTACTTCCTTCCTCCTTCTGCCTTGAATCCAGTCCTCCCCCTCCCTAGATTTCCCTGTGAATCTCATGCCATTGGCCATGCAGCCCTCTCGCCTTCCTGTTTATAGGCACTAGCAGGCACTTTCAGACTCTTAGTTCTTCTCACTTCCTACTGATGGTCTGGTTCATCAGCATTCTCTCCAACACTACTCCTGCCTTATTCACGATAATTTTGTGGCTAGGTGATTGGTACTTCCAAAGCCCACACTGAAGTTATAGCCCTTTGAGGTCTCAGCTTTATGGAGGAGAGTCTCATACTCAGTCTTGAGTAGACACTGAGCTTGGCCTCTTTTCTCAGAACGAGGAAGCCATGAATCCAAACCTTAAATTCACAAAGTCTGACAAATAAGCTGAAGGCAAAAACTGGTTTAGTCCTAGGTTTAGTCCTTTCTGCATTTCTACCTTTACCAAGCTCCTGGCCTGAGTATTTTTTTATTAATATATTTAACACATTATCTAACAAGTTGTATTCTTGTCAGAAAGTAAATATGAGAATCTATCCTACTATACTACTAAAAACGTTTCTTTATATTTTTGCTTCTTGTTTTCTAACCTCCAGTTTTCTTGGAACTGTTGGCTTGATTCTATAACTGAATTTTGTCTTGGGTTGTCTCTTTGTCCATTGTTTTTTATTCTTTAAAATCTCCTCTGTTTTACTGTCTATAGTTTTATCTTTAAATTTCAACAATCATTATCTCCATATTAGTTTTTTATTTTATTAATGAAATATGCTCTCTCTCTGGTATGATGACCTCTTAAGTTGCTCTGATGGCACTAGTTAGAATTTTGTGTGTTCCTTTCTCATTTCTGAATTGTCTGTACTATTTGTTTATGATAGACTTTTCTATGCTTTTGGTTTTTATTGGTTGAGTAGCATTCCTTTTTGTTCGTATATACACGTGAAGATTACATTAATTAAGCAGCTAGTACAGATTCTGTGTTGGCTTTTTGTGCTCATCTCATGGGAGCCAGGAAGCAGAGAGAGCATGCACTAGTGGGCTTCCTCCTTCTCCTGGTTTCATTCCATCTGGTCCCTCACCCTGTCAGGGGGGCGGTGCCATCCATCCACATTCAGGGCAGGTCTCCCCTCTCAGTTTGCTGTCCACAGGCCAATTGTCTCCAGAAACACACCAGACACACCCAGAAGTGCGCTTTGCTAGTTTCCTAGATGTCTCTCAGTCTGATTGAGTGGACAGTCAAGATTAACCTTAACGTTGCTTTGCATTTCGGTAAAAACGTTATCTCAAAAGAGCTCTCCCTTCACTGGGAGGCTGGCTGAGAGTTGCGCAGGGAGGCTGTGTCAACTGTGGCCTCTGCATGTGCACAAGCAGAGCCCTCCACATGACAAAATGATGTCCGCTTGGGGTGATAATAGGTTAATTTCTCTGAAAGACAAACTGCGTTAGAAAGTTAACCAGGAAGGTACCTGTGGGGTAGTGAGTGGCAAAGGGCACCTGCATGGCTGTTTTGGTGACATGAACTCAATAAATTACCCAGATGGCTGACCCTTCTCACTTCTCTCCATAGCTGCCAAGTTGGAGCTTAGGTCTTATTGAGATTCTTCCAGAAAGACTGGGGACTTCCTCTGCTCTGTCGTCTCATGGGCTAGCTCTAGATTTTTGCTTTCTTCTGCACTGTTTTGACCCCTCTGCTTTTCTTCTTCAGGATATCGACAACCTTCTCCTGTTCAAAAACTGTTGTGAGTTAATTCTTCATCTCTACTTTCAGTGGAATTTGGCTAAGACAGAACAGGAAATACATGTATTCATTCTACTGTCTCATATTAGACCTTAAACAAAAGGTTTTTTTCCATTTTGGAAAAGGAAAAATACTACTTTTTCTCTGCCTTCTTCACAGTTTTCCCCTACTTGACACAGGGTGTGTTGGTGGTGGTTGAATGTGAGTCCACGGGCCCCGAATAACAAGACGGAGCATGATGGAATGGAGGAGGAAAGGACATCCTCTGGAGATGAGAGGCTTTGGGAAGAGTGGACTCACGGCACTTTCCATGTCTGCTGCCACTGCCCTGGTCCACAGTGCTGCCATGCTCCTCCGGACTATTGTAATAGTCTCCCGTGGTACTGCTCCTACTGTGAACGCTCTCTAGTCATCACTGCATGTTAGAAACAGTTGTCCCTTTAACATGTGAATCGTCCCCTGCTCAGCTTCCTGTTAGGACAGACATAGCTCCCTAACATACTCTTCAAGGCCCCACAGGGCCTGGCCCGTGCCCCCTCTCCAGCCTGCCGTGGCACAAGTTCTTCCTGCTCTCTACTCCGCTAGGGCAGGAGTTGGGTGATGAGACTGTCTGTGGCCAGTTAGGGACCTGGCCATGCAGCAGGAAGTGAGCAATGGGTTAGGGAGCAAGGGAAGCTTCATCTGTATTCACAGCTGCTCCCCACGGCTCTCCTGAGCTCGGCCTCTGTCAGATGGTGCTGGCACTAGAGTCCCACAGCAGCAACGTCCCTCCTTCGAGCTGCGCCTGAGGGGATCTAGGTTGCACACTGCTTTGAACCATCCTGAGCATCCCCTTCCCCGCCATCTGTGGAAAAAGGGTCTTCCACAAAACTGGTCCCTGGTGCCAAAAAGGTTGGTGATTACTGCTCTGGAAGACCTCACGGCTAGTGCTGTGCCCTGCTCCAGACCCTGGGAGCAGCAATGGGACAGGCAAGGCTGTTGCTCTCCAGGGCCTTGAGACCAGAAATTTCACGTCTGTCTCACTAGGCGTCTCTGGTGCCCAGCCAGGATGTTTACACAAGCAGGTTTTGTTCCTGGGACCCCAGTCCTCTCCCTTTTACCTGGGTCACTGTTTCTCACCCTTCCGATCGCAGCTCATGTTAATTTCTCAGGAAAGGCATTCTTCATTCTAGGCACTCATTCATCACGCCCCACTCCTTCCATAAGGTGGAGTTTTACATTTGTTTCATTGTCTCTTCCCCACTTAAAAATACCTATGTGACAATGGGAACCGTGTCTGTTTTTATTTCTTCTAATGATACAATAATATCTCCAGGGGCAAATACCATGGGGCATTGAGTATTAATATTTGTTGGCTAGAATCATTGAGAGAATAAATGACATTGTCTGTGGAGTGTGTGTGTGTGTGTGTGTGTGTGTGTGTGTGCACGCGCATGTACATATTCAGTGATACTTACTGGGATGCCTGCCAGGCCTGTGAAGCCCATGAGCTGCCCCTCTTTTCCTGACACATGTTCTGCATTGATAGGGGCAGGTTCTGGGCACCAGATTTGTACTGTGACACTATCATCTCAGACAGGGACACCTTGACCAGAGCTGACCTTTGCCTCAAAGATCAGACCCTGAGATTTTTCTTAAGAACAAGACAGAGACTGGGAATGGGAAATGGAATCATTTTACTGATGGCAAGGCGGAGAAAACAAACAGAAACTCTTGTGGCCAACGTCTCTGGAGCACCCTGAATACCACCTTTTCTAAATTCTGAGTTCTAGAGTTCCTTACTTGGAGTCCATGAACTTTTCCAGTATTCTACCGATTTTTCTTTTCCTAAGCTAGTGAAACTTGGTTTTTATGACTTGCAACCAACAAACCTCATCTTAGTATTGCTATTGTAACATTCCAAGTTAGAAATGGGAGCCACAACTAAGATAACGGCAATAGTAATAGAGAAGTGATGAGTTTGAAGAAAGAAATAATATTGTTACAAGTTGGTGTCCAATTGGGCAGGATTCAATATTTTTATGTCTGCAAGGAAACAGACAAGTTTTACTATGCTTGTGGGACAGGAAACCAGGAGGTAGACCAGGTGCCTGAACATTCATGGTGTCCAATCAAGTAGATGAAACATTCAAAAACAATTTCACTAGACTTCTTTTTACTTCGTTAGTGCATAGTAGGTTGAGTAAGGTTTCCCCTTACTTTATTAAACTGGTAGCTACCTCTAAAAGTGAGCTTATTCTGATATCTGTCTGTGAGAAAACAGTTTCTGTAGAAGCAAAGGCTTTCATGGTAGACTTCTCTTTGTCTGCAGAATCACTGTTCCAGCCTCTGAAGGCCAAGGGTCGAGCCTTCTAGGGTTAAGTGAAGGTGCTGCAGGACTCTCACAGGGGCAGCCTGAGTCCCAGGCCTGATGTAGCCACGCCTAAACCAAGTAACATGCATTCGCCCTCTCCCCTTGGACCACCCCCTTTGCTCATAGATGCTTCCCGGACCAGAACCATTTAGGTTCAGGGTTTTTTTTAGTGCCTTTTAGTCAATCGTCAAATGCATATTTGGACCTCTCTAGGACCTCTCTAGGACCACTGAGGCAGAGTAGAGTAGGGCTGGCCCCATGATCTCCTGAGCTGTGAGGTTGCATGCTCATGGAGCAAGGCTCCATGGAAGGAACTTCACATTTTTTCACACACACCAGGAGACCTGGCATGCCTTTCTCTCTTTGGTTCTTTTGGAACATAGTTTCCAAGACCCAGCCATCTCTGTGCTCCTGCTGACAACAATGGTAATGACTGCAATGTTCTGTATTGATTTACTTCTAGTCTCTCCTTCTACATTGTAAACTCCTTGAAGCCTGACATTGTAACATTTCATCTCTGTCTCCCATCAGCTAACACGTGCAAATATTCAGCATTTATTCTGGCTTACTTTTTCAGTTGCTAGGGCATGAGTCCCAGAAGGGGAGGGCTGGAGAGCGAAAGCAGAGCTATAGGAATAGGAAGAACATATATGTGTGGACACATACATCTATAATTGGGCATCAGTACATTTTGTTTCATTCTTGAAGCAAGTTCATAAAGAAACAATGATTAAGGACTTTTCTGTTCCCTTCATTTCCCTTTGTTTTTCCCTTGTTGAGCACAGGGAGGCTGAGATAATTATAGTTTCTGTGCCCGGCAGAAGCTGAGAGGACCTGGTCCCTCTTTGGGTCGTTCTTGACTGACAGAGGGCCTCGAGTTTGCTCCTGTTAAGGTCCAGGGGTGTGACAGGCAGACCAGCCCTCCACCTGCTTGTGCTGAGGTGAATCTCATTGCTGCTTGGCAGCAGCTGCATGGTGTGGGCCGTGGAGATGCAGCCTCATTCGTTCTGTTTCTCATGGACTGAGGCCTCCACGGCCCACGTGACTCTTCTCTTTGCAGCACAGGCAGCTGCAGTGGCCTCTGTCAACCCAGAGTCCTCTGTCTCAGATGGCTGCTGCTCACCAGCTGATAGGTGATTATCTGCTCTGTTCCTGAGGGCCGCTGCCTATGTAGAATCCAGTAAAGTCCTTGTAAATGAGTTTGCTAGAATAAAACCTGCTCCCAATATGCTCAAACCCATGGCTGTTTTTCTTTCTTTGTGGATTTCTAAAAGCCAAATTTAATAAATTAATTAATGCATGCCAGATAAAAATACAAAATTACAACTAAAAACCAAATAATTTAACAGAAAATGCTCTGTGCTGTACATTTTATTGGTAGGATAACTTGTTAAAGTAACAATCTGAAAGCACATTTTGCTTTTGCTGGAAAGAAAGTACTGTTAGAGAAGAGCTTGAGACAAACTGGAAATCGTTTGTGAAAAGTCAGCATATGGCATTGCCCGTGGCAACGCAACAACCAGGGGTGCAGTTTATCCATGTGCATGTGTTTGTACAAGCAGCAGAAACCAATGGCATGGACCCCAAAAGCAAAGTCACAGCAGGTTTACCCCCGTGAAACACGCTGGATCACAACCACAGACCACCCAGGATGGAGGCGGAGCAGGTGCAGGTCTCCGTTTGTTGCAAAACCCATGGCTGTTTTTGCAGAAACACCTGCTCCCAGTTGATATTTTACTTAAAGCAAAACAACAACACCCCCCCCCCCCTTTACATGGAGAGCCACTCTGGAAGTTAACAGCGACAGCCACAGAGTATTGGTGACTTACCGCTTGAGTCACCAGCAGCAGTTCATTAGCGGGCAACTCAACAGCAAAGGAAGGAAGGGTGACCCCAGGGCAGAAGAGGGCTAGGGAGGGGAGAGAGAGGGCAGCTCACTGTTGCAAGGACCTCCTGGCATTTGGATCGTTACAACCCTGTCCATAAGTTATCACTAATCCAGCTTTCCAAATGGAGAAAAGATGCACAGGATCCATTAAAAAGAAGAGACAATATGTTATTGAGGTGTAGAGAATTTTGTCATTAATCTAGGAAGTGTCAAACTGGTTTCAGAAGTTTGGAGTAGCTGCCTTAGATTCAGGGTGCGGAGAAGGCAAAAAACTTTGGCTATAACTTTTCAGGTTCCTCCATTTTTCAGTGCCCTTTATTAAATATTGCTATAATTACTAGATTGATTATATCAATGGCTTGAGGTCCCCCTGCATTGAATCTACTAAAAGACTAAATACTTTCTTAAAATAAATTACTATTTATTGTAATCATTATGACAGGAGCAGAGGTGAAATCTCTCAATTTTAGCATTTAATTTTTCCCCAATTCCTAACTTCCTTCCATCCTTTCCAAAGAATGAAGTAAAGGGATGTTTTGTCTTTATAAATTTAACAAGCACATCCATGTAAAACAAAACCCATAAATTTTTCTCTACATTGTGACTGCTAAGTAATAATTGGAGCCATCTGTTCATCCCTCATAAACCAACCCCACCTCAGCCAGCTGTGGAGATACATTTCGAGGGATGGTTTTTCCACTAGAATATCTCTATAGTAGAGAGTGAGTATGAACCTTACTCAAAAATTGAAATAAAATAAACAATAAAAAACCTATTATTTGCTATCATAAGCTCCATAATCCTAAAGCAGACATATAAGGAAATAGAGAGAAGGCAGAAGATTTAGTGACAAGATTCCCTTTTGATTAGCTAAAATATGAATTGTAGGAAAGTCTTCAATTCTCTCCTTTTTTTCAAGTTAATGATATGTAAGTTTCCCACGACAAAATACCTGAAATAGACAACTTATTAGGAGGAAAGACTTATTTTACTTCATGGTTTCAGTCCATGGTCACTTGGCCCTGTGGTGGCACAGCACATCATGGCAGGAGCTCATGTGTTAGGGACCAGCCATGAGATGTGTAGACTGGTGAGGGCCAGGAAACAGGCTCCACAGTCCAAGGTCGATGTAAACTCGCATCAGGAACAGAGAGGTATGCAAAAGCCCATAGACTTCCTCGCTATGTGGGAAAGCCATAATCATAGCACTCCTAAGGTGAGATAATGTCTACTGGGGACGTTAAAAAATGCAGGCATCAAGGTATGGGGAAGAACCTTGACTTGTTCCCTTTGAGATGCTAAACTTGGTCCCTATCTTACTACTCTAATCTTACTGCAGTCGTTGTTCCTAGAATAGTATACTATCCCTTCCTCTGTGCTTCTGGTTGATTAATAAAAGTGGATCCACTGTGGAGTTCATTGAAGCCTGTCCACTAGAGGCAGATTCCTCCTGGTCCCCTCTTGCATACTGAATATTGTCTCTGTCTCTTTCTTTTATTCCCTGTTGTCCTCCCTACAGGTATTTGGGGGTCTTAGCAGCTCCCAACACTCATGACAGAGGCTTATCCACCTCATGGCCACCAAGAGGCAGAGGGGGTGGGACACACCCTGGTTCCAATATTCCCTGCAATGCCATGGCCTCACTGACCTAATTTCTTCCCAATAGACCCTACCTCTCTTTCACCACCCCCCAGCAGTGCCACAGGCTGGTGACCAAGGTTTTAACATATGAACCTTCAGGGCACATTTGAAATCCAAACTATAGCAGTATCATTGAATTTTATCAGAATTCACAAAGTTCCTGTGTTTAAATAAATTGAAATTTCTCTTGAAAATCATCGTCTTGCCAACCGCAGTAAGCTTTTAATTACTTTCCCACAGCTGGAAGCTTCAGTTCTGACACTTTAATCGGGACTACAAGCATTTTTTCCCAAAGTGGAAACAGAATTCCAGCAGAGAGGAGCCTGTTTAACACACTTGAGTCTGTAGTTTGTATTTATTCATGCACTTGCTCAAGGAAAAGACCAGCCCTGGGGGAGGATAACCCTCCATTCGGAACTTTTTATGTTCCCTTACTGCTTGTTTCTTGAGGTGTTGGAAAGTCTTTAACAGCCTGAGGGAGAAAAAGTCACTTTTCCTTCATGGTGTGTCCCACATTGTCTTAGCTCAGGCTGCTATTAAAATACTGTAGAAAAATGCCAAAATTAAACCCATTATTCTGGAAAATAAATCTGCACTAATAATAAAAGTAAATGTATTGAAGGAAAAAGAAGCAAACAAAATACCACAGATGAAGTGCCCTGTAAGCAAGGGAAGGCTCCTTCTCACAGCTCTGGAGGCTGGAGGTTGAGATCAGCGCCCACAGGGTCAGGCCCGGTGAGGGTTCTCTTCTGGGGTGTGGACTGCTGACTTCCAGTTGCGCTTCCTTTAGCAGAGGCTGAGGGATCTCTCTGGGGGCTCTGTATGAGGACACGAATCCTGTTCGTGAGCACTTCAGCTTCATGAAGTAAACTCCTCCCCGGGGCTGCATTTCCTAATACCATCTCAGCGGGTAGTCACAGGTCTCTACTTATGAGATTTGGGGGATGCAAACAGTGATTAGTTTGCACCAGTGATTAATTCTCATGGTGTAAATAGAACCAGTCACCATAATGCACGTGACCATATTAGCAATTCCAGTGAAGCCAAAGCCTGCCTTCTGCATCACTTCACTCTGTCTGTCTGAGCAAGGACACACCTGGGGAAGGAGTTCCACATAGGTACCAGATAATCATTCCAGCTGAACTGCTCATCTCCCCTTGCTCTCTTTTCTCCTCAACTGTCCTGCCTATCCCTCTGGGTCGATTCCAGTCACCATGGAGGCTGAGACTGTGGCCTCAGGCACCAGCCTGCTGTCCTTATTAACAGGCAACCCATGGGAGATGCCTCTGCCTAAGACCTTTATGTCTCGTGGAGGAGAACACAATCCCCTCTACAAGAGCTCACATGGGACAGAGAATCTGCATCCAAGCCCAGTCCATACAGGCAGCAGCACAGAATAAAAAGGAGATTGACCTGAGGTGAATATTCACTATGTCCCAAGCATTGCGTTTTTTTCTCTCTCATTTGAATCTCACCATCACCTGTGAGGCAAGTGTTATTTTTGTCCTCGTGTTACAGATGACAGAATTAAGGTTCAGAGAGGTTAAGTGATCTGCTCAGGGCCACAAAGCTAATAAATAGCAGTGCCAGCATCTGAGGCCAGACAGTCTGACTCCAGCTGCTCCTCAGGCTGCTGGCTTATGAAAGGAATGAAAACACGGGCACACAGATCTGACCTCTCATGGAAGGAGCCTGGATTTCCAAGCTGTCGCAAACTCTGTCCTTTCAAGTGCTGGCTCCCATGAAACCCTAATACTCACAAAGCACACTAGGTCAGATTTGTGTTCACTGGCCATGACGTCCACGGGAAGGAAGTTCATAGAACACCATGTCTCTAGGCAAAAACGACAAGAGGAGGAACCCCCAGCTTCCAGAATTAATATCTAGGATTTGTTGTTTAATCACCAACACTGAGCAGGTAATTCAAATGATGATAACATGGTAAGCAGAATTCCTTTACTTTTATACATAAAAAATCAGGCAAGAAGCATCTGGAGAGTCTCATATATGCAGGGCATGATGGTGCACACCTGTAACCCCAGCACTCCAGGAGGCCCAGGCAGGAAGTGTACAAGTTCCAGCCTAGCCTGGGCAACTCGGTGAGACCCTATCTCAAAGTAAAGGTAACGAAGGGCTAGGTATGTAGCTCAGCGTGAAGGCCCTGGGTTCAATCCCTAATGCAGGGGAAAAACAAGAAATAAGAAAAGAAAAAAGAAACCAAACTAAAACAAAACCTCACGTACGTTGGCATAATACATTTTACAAGAAAAACAAAGGTGGATAAGGACACACTAGGACAAGCCTGTCACAAGCTTGGCAGGATTTCTGTTGAATGGCACTCAGCAGTAGAACTAACCACATTTTTGATCACCCTGCATAAAGACAGAAAGGAGGATTCCCTGCAATGCTTCAGAAAGTGGCAAGAATGATGGGACAAGTGTCTTCAAAGTGAGGGGAAGTATTTCTCAGGGGGATTAATGGCAATATGTCCTACTGAAATAAATTTATTTAAACACACACCATATTTTGGATCACCCCTTAGATATATACATACATATACCGTGTTTGTGGGCAAATAAATTAAAAGAGCAAGACTGCTTTGCCAGCCCTGTTCATGTAAATTCTGGCAGGGTTGTCTGAGATGGTAAAAATGGAGTTAAATAGAACATTTCTTTGAGTCGAAGTTTAGAGCTAGGTGTAGTTATCTAATTGGAGCGTTCTTTAAGCCAGCTCAAATGGCAAAATTAAAAAACCTAATTCAAAGAAATGGAACATAAGAAGCTCAAGTTAAAGTGAAGCTTAAATCACTTCTCGGCCTTTTGGCTAAGATCAAGTGTAAAGTGAAGCTTAAAAATGTTAAGCTCTAATTGAGTTGGAGGTGATCAGAGAGTTAGTTTAGAGGACACTATTGAAAGACCTTTAGCGATTGCATACGAGGTTGTAACAAAGGGGGAGGCTGTTCTTATGCCTACATAGGGCAGATTTCTCACCTATTGCAAGTTTTATGGCTGAGGTACCTATAATGAGAGACAAATTAGCAAGAGAAAAATGTATGAATTTATTTTTAATTAAAGTTCTATGGGAGTTTTCGGAAATGACCCCCCTAAGTTGTATTTTGATGGACATCACGCAGAAGTCTGATTGGAGAACCGAAGAGTGTGATCTAACGGTGATGATGAGGGGCCTAGCAAGTCTGCTTGTTCGGGTTCTTCTGAGCACCTATGTCCTCAGAGAGGAGGATGTCCCTTCCTTCTGGCTCATAAAGAGAGTGCTTCTAGAATAAGACTCTTACGACTCACTGCAGGGGAAGGTCAGCTTAGCTTTATGGCTCAGCACAAAGAAGTGATGAGGGGAAGCCTTCTGGTTTCTACGATCTGCTTCAGGAGGAAAGGTGGGAAGAGTGTCAGAAAGACTTTTCCTGCGTCTCCTGTTTCTTCAAATGTCAAGGTGCCGTATTTGGGGACGGCGAGTCCTGAACTCTGTCATAAACTCGCGTGAATTTTCTTACTGTGATAATTGTAGAGGAAATTTACTGATTTTAATCATCACAGCTTTTACAGATGGGCAAATGTTTGGATTGTCATCTAAACAACTGTGGCATCATAGAATTTGTGAAAAATAAATTATGAAAAAGTTACTATTATCAAAACAAAATGTGTTGGTATGAGAGACATGAAGCTATCTCCCAGACACCAGGTCATCGGGGAAGGTCTCAGCAAGGTGGGGGCAGAGGGTCCAGGCCCAGGTGGGATGAAGAGGCAGTGCAGGAAATTCTGGGGCAGCAAGGCTAAAGGCCCACATGGTGCTGGACCTGGGGAAGAGTTGTCACAGAGGAGGTGGAAGGCATATATGAGGGAGACTAGATGAAGCCAGAAAGCCTGGAATGGTTAGACAGGGTGCCAAAGCATTACCATACATATTAACTTATCAAAAAGTGCTGTTTGCACTATGTATTCACTGGTTGACTTTAGAAGATGACTCAGCATAGAGCCTCAGTTTTCCCATCTGTAAAGTGGAAGTGATAGATGAATACATGAAAGCATCTGGCTTGAGGTAACCCTGCGTAAGTGTTAGTGGAATTAATTACTGTGCCTAAGGGCCCTTCCAGGTTATAATCTCTGGCCATCATCTACCTACATTACGCTTCGGAGCCGGGGATCCACCCCTTCATCCTCATCTGAGGAAGCCGAGGGGCGTTAGTGGATGTGGCCAGCAGCACACCAGCCACGGGGGAAGACCCACTGACAGCACGGCGCACATTCTTCCTGTAGGCCAGCACTAAAGGCCACAGAGAGCCCTGCTGGGGCCTCGTGTTGGAGGGGAGGAGTGGGGAGGGTCGTAGAGATGGGAGGGTAAGATGACTTTTCCCGTCTGTTGCGAGGTAGGCGCACAGCAGGCGCTACTGACCGCGAGGGGGAGTCCGGGAGTTCAGCGACGGCGAGTGTTTCAGGCGCAACTTGAAACTTACGTATGCTTGGTATCAACACTGCAAAAATAAGATTTCTTGAGCTCTCACTGGGTGCCAAGAGCCACAACGAGTGCTCTACATACAGTTCATTTAACTCACCCAAAAAACTCCTCGGAACTTGACTGTTTTAACCCTGGAGAACAGAGTCCAGGAGGCAGGCTGCGTGCTCCGCCTCTCCCGGCTGCCCAGCGGTGGGACTGGGATTTGAGCCCGGGAATCCATACCTCTAGAGTTAGTGCTCTTATCACTCATGAGATGCTGCTTCCCAAGTCAGAGAGGGACTGGAAGTTCTCCGGAGGCCCAGGGAATAATGTGAACAAACGCAGGCATTTGCAGCAAAGTCTCTTCATTTGGCAATTGTGCTGGTTCTGCCTAAGCAGTGGTACTGGAATTAGCTTGTCATCTTTCCCCTTGTTGTCCTTCCCTCCTCCCACATCTGCTAAACAGTATCTCTCTTCTCCAGAATGACAATGATTTTAAGGGCACATCAGACCTTTCGGGGATGCCTGGGTCTGAAGAGCATCTCAGCTAACTCTATTCTGTCTCTTTGTTGATATTTATAGGTTAACCTGTTGAATTCCAATGCTTTCATATTTTTAACCTGGCCATCCGTCTTAGGCCTGCTTTTAGCAGCTTAGGAAAAAAGCCCTTGAAATACAAGGGCTCCCAAACTTGCACCCCACAGGGCCTGAACCACACGCTCACCACAGTGAAAACACACAGCAGCGTACACGTAGCCCAGGTGTGCACCGCATGTACTGTGTCTGAGTCGGATCCCCAGCTGCCAAGGCAAGCTGCTTCCCTGGCACAGGCCATGAGCCACGGGTTGTGCGACGGCACCGACAATGAAGGAAATGAGACCCCCAACTGGGCATCTGATACCCGTATGGCTTCACCTCTGGCACTGGTACTGAGAATAAGCTGTAGGAGTTCTTGTCTTTCACAGGTTCATATAGAGATGATGTGGTGCCAGGGAGGAAGTGGGTGAAACAAAGTTCAGGCTCCAAGTCAGTAAGTGTTGAAGGTGGGTGAAAGCAACATGGTTTATTCTATTTCCCCACTTTTTATGTATTTGGAATTTTCCTTAATAAATGAAAAAGAGAGATTGGATCGGAGTGAAGGAGAAACCAGAGTGACACAACATCTTCCACCAGAAGAGGGCAACTGCGGAAGACCAAAGTCACTCTGAGCTCCGAGACCAGGAAAGGGCCTGGAACTCAGGCCACTCCTTGAAAATGAGTTCTGTCACATGCCAGGCCCAGAAATAAGCACCCACAGCCCGAGATCTGTCCACATTCACACGTTTATTTGGGTTTAGAGACAACACACAAAAAATACTTTGATCATACACAAGTTTATATTTGGTAAGAACAGGCTGACACACACTTGTATATTTCATTTAATGTTTTTCTGTCTTTAGTAATGGAGTGATGCTGGGACAATGTTGACACTGTTCAGAAACACCAGTTGGGAAGAGTATTCGGCACACACAGCTGATAATCACACGGTGTTTGCATTTAGCACTTGGAAACAGGAGAGCGCATGCAAGATGACACCCAGTTTGAGGGCCCTTGATTTATGTCCTGCCACTGTATTTACACCTGTGCATTCGCTGTCCATATTCTAAGGCGTGGCACCTACTCCAGGGCCCAGCAGAGCCAACACCTGCAATGTTGGCAATTTATAACACTCCAAAATTGGTTTCTCAGAGACAAAGTAGCGGTCACCTTGTATTTTGTGAAATCACACAATTCTCAAAGGCAACTGTCAGGAGGGGGTTAGCTGAGAGCATGTTCTCTACTAGAGCTGATGTGGAGGGCATAGTTTGGAGGAGAGAGAGAGACAGAGAGAGAGAGAGAGAGAGGCAAATGAAGTTCTCAAAACATCAAAGTTCAATAGAGCTACCACAGAGAAGACATACCAATAATACATTGTACAAGCTGTTACAGCAACACACGTTCATTGCAACACTGTACAGTTCAGATGTAAAGTGCACAACCCCAATTTGAGGTGACAAGACAGTACTATCAACATAATAATGGCAAAACAGTCACACACAAAATTGTTTTCCTTATCTTCCCTCACATCCTATGACACTACACTAAGTATATATCATTTATAGTTCTCAGATAAAGGTATACTATACTTTGTTCAAGTATTACAAATAATAAACATGATATTGCTGCATAAATGAAAATGGCCATGTTAGTTCTGATTAAAGCTAAAACCAAACGTTCCTAAAATGCATAAAGAATGGTCTCACATAAAGACCCTTGGCATTGGGAATTTGGGCTGATGTTCAAAACCGTCTCCCTCTCTTTTCCTTCTTTCTTTGGTTCCTTTTCCCCTCCCTCTCTCCCTCCCTCCCTCCCTTCTTCTCTAGAGTGAATTACAGATCCACCTTAAAGAATATTTATTAAACTACTGGGACCTGCTGGGATTCTGTTTGCCTCTTTCTCTGGGCTGCGGTTGGTGAGGATTTTCCTAGGTTCCCAGCAAATGGTTGGAGGCTCAGGATGGATGGCAACTGTGTGCTTAATTCTCAGCGGCCCTTTCCAGAAAGGAAAGGGTTGCCTCTGTTAGAGAAAGCCTAAAATGGGAGGCTGTTCCTTCATGAAAGTCTGCAGCCTAACCCTCTTCCTAATTGCCAAAGGGAACCCATTACTTCCCAGACAAAGAGTCCAAAGCCACATTTACATCGATGATAGTGTTTTTGTATATAACCTGGGAGAAATAAGGTAGAGGCAAACTCATGATTTCAGGTGGTTGCATCCTATGCTTATATTACGGGACATTTTTATCTGCTAAAGGACAAAGTCTTCCTTCTTCTGTACCTGGAGTCTTTCTGCCTACTGAACTGTCCTGTCCATAGAAAAGGTAGAATGTTTCAGGATATGTATCTGGGGTCTGCACATAAAACACTGCAGCTCTCTTGTTAGCATTTAGAGTCTGACAATGTGTGGCCCCATAAATATCTGCAGTAGCTTCTGTTACTTCATGCCTCTCCATCAGGTTTGCAGGGAAGGAAAGATGATTTTAAAATAGTGTCTTGGATTCTAAACATTGCTGTATATTCTGGTCACTCAGAGCCTTGGTGGGAGATAGATCAAAGAAGGTCTTAGGATATCTCAAAACTAGAGTGAGGAGGCTCACTTCATGAAGGAAGGGGATATTAGTTAATTTTTGGCATCCCAGTGACAGAGAGTCTGCCAGGAGAGGCTTTTGTGTGGAGAAATGGTGAGGGAAGGGGGCAAGCAGTCATCCAGGAAGTAAATGACTCCTTTCTGGACAGTAGCAATATGGTACCCAGGGCGATGTCATCATTGTCACACAGAGATCCCATCTCACATAGGTGAGTTTAACATTCTGGGCTGGTCACATTCTGGGGATGTGTTTCATTCTTCTTTGCTCGGGCTGATTAGGTTTTATTTTTATTTTTTCTAATTAATCCAAATGACCCAGTAAAGGAATACTGTTTGGGAAGATGCCTCAAAAGCCAGCACCAGCCTTCTGTTCCAAACAGGTCAAACTGGAGAGCAGAATACAGACGCTTCCCTAATCTAATCTAAGACAAAGCCTGGCCTCTTATGCTCCCAGGGTGGGCCTGCTAGGGAGAAATGAGGACGAAAATTTTAATGGGAAGGGACTATTAATTGTAGTTCTGGTAAATCATTTTTACCAATCTGCAGTATTCTTTTGTGTTCATTTTGAAATAATAACTTTAGAGATGTGATTAAGCCATAACAGGTACTGAAAGAAGGAATTATACCTTAAGAAATTTTGTGGGCTTATGTGTCAAAATAACTTTGCTAAGTGTTTTATTGTGCCTCCAGTAAAAGAAAGAGAAACAAAACTGGCTTAGGTTTTATTTCGGCCCCTGCAGTTTGCATAACCCATATAAAATAAAAATCTATATGTTACAAAATAGGATTTCTTTTTAATATATATATTTTCCTTTTGTAAAATTATATGTATTTAAATAGCTTTGAAATGTTACTATAGGTAAATTAGAAATTTTTCTAATACTATGAAAAAGGCAAGAGTTTTTACTGTCAACATATATTTTCTATTTACTTTTCCCTTTTCACGGCACCCAAAGAAGCTTTCATGATTCAGGGGCACTTTGGCACTGTTCAGTCCTACTACTCTGAGAAGAAAATAAAGTTTGACTTGCACACTATATTAAAAGTAAAGGAAGTATTTATAACAATTTTAAGCTTTTCCTTATTGACTAGAACACAGGTGGTTGTCACGAATTTCTAGAGAGGTATTCTAAACTTAAGAAAGGAATTTTAAAAGGAGCAATTTTTTTTTTCTGATTTTTAAACAGTATTCTACTCTGACACCACAATATGGAAATAGATTCACTTTGGAACAAACTACAGATACACTCACACAGCTCAGGACAGCTTAACTGTCTACCTAGGGAATCGAAGTGGCTTGGTGACCTAGGTTATGACAAATCTTGTCCAAGGCGCTCTATTTCTTCAATCAGGAAATCAATGTCTTGGTGGGTAGCTGCAGGGTTTGAGACGACCATGCGGAAGAAGTTGACCTTGTCTCCTAATGGCTGGTAGCTGACCATCGTGGTCCCGAACTCCATCATTCTGGCTTTAATCACGGGGGCGACCTGTGGGGAGACTTATCAGAGCTGTTTCTCTCGGGGCCACCGACCTAGCGACAGTGAGCAGCATTTTCAGTTTTTAACCGAACAGAGCTATATTTATTTGCCACTGAAGGAACTGCCTTCCAGTTTTCATGGGATAAAAGGAGCAGAAAAGTTCAAAATATTCAAGACCAGAAAGGTGGTAAGAAGAGTAATGGTGAGCTATTAGGCATTTGCTATCTTGGCACTGATTTTCTAGATAGTGTTCTGGGAAAATGAGAAGAATCTACTATTGGTCCCAAGGCTAAATGACTTAGCAATACAACTACTGGAGTTTTTCTTCCAGAAAATATAGAATTATTGGAAATAAAACATAGTTTACAGAATTGTTACCCAGGCAAGCCTCAGTATCACGTGACGAATGAAGATAATAGACTTTTGGCAACTTTGTTAAGACCCTAAACTTTTCCAGTTTCTTTTTATTCTCCTTTTGCATTGCCTCTGTTTATAATACATTTTGAAAGATCCTGCTTAATAAGATGAAGAATCGGCTGGAGTAAAAATCTGAACTCACAAGAACCTGACATACAGAAGTGTACAATAGACAAGATTCTCAGGCCTGATGCGACTGCTCACTGGAGCCTTAGCAGTTACTCATGGGGTATGAAGTTAAGCTTAAGCTCTCCAGCTCGGCACAAAGGGCTCTGTCGTCCAGCTTTGAGGACCCATCTTCACTGCTCACCAACATCAGTCTTCAGCTCTGACAAGACTAACTTATTAAATGCCCTTGGATATCCCGTGCCATCCGTGTTTTCAGCCCTTCACACTTGTCACCCATCTCACCACATCACACTGGTTCTCTTTGCTTAGAATCCTTTCTCCTCCAGTTCACATCTGCACACTACAGGACTTTGCCACACTCCCACAGCTGCTGTAAAGCTTTTTCTGCTTTCTCCAAATCATTAGTGTCTTTCTTCTGAGCTGTAATGACATGATCCTAACCCACAGATTCTGCTTAGATGTGAATTTCCTGTTGGCCTCTTATTGAGGAGTAAATGCATTTTCTCTCTCTAACTCAACTGTAAGGTCCTGGAGGGCATATTTGGTGTCTTTTACTTTTTATGCTTCCCAGCACAGTGCCAGGTACATGTTGAGGGCTTTCTTAGTTCTAATCGACTATGAAGAGTAGAATAATAGCAGCAGCTACCTAGGAAGTGGCACGCATGTACATTGTATCTAACTCAATACATGATCTGTTCACATATATTTACCATTGGAGTTTGCACATATAACATGTGATTTTCTTGTTGTTGTTGTTTTCAGTGCTGGAGATTGAACACAGGGCCTTGGGTTTGCTAGGCAAGCACACCAGCACTGAGCTATCTCCTTAGTCCTCTATAAAAATTTTCAAAATTTTCAGACAGGGTTTTGCTAAGTTGCCCAAGCAGGTCTCAAACCTGTGATCCTCCCCAGCCACCCCTGCACTGCACACCCCAGTAGCTAGAGCTACAGACATATACATGCCACAGGGTCTTGTCACCATCTGATCTTTCAGGTTCACTGCTGCAAATACATAGCAAGGAATGACAGAAGTCAGAGAAACTTTAGAGTTACTTGAGGTGTACATGGTCAGAAACTTAGCTGATGATGGGGACCATGCCTTAGATCACAACTGGATTCAGCTTAACGAAGGACAGTTGGATCGAAATGAATGGCAGTTAGATTCACGTTATGAACAGGTGACTTCTGAATATGAACTAATTAATATTAATACTAAGTAAGTATTACTTCACAATGTGGTTTTAATCTTCAGAGTAGTCAATGCACAAAATCAGTAAGTTCCAAATGAGGTCCAAGCACTTGCTGGTTACCAGACAAAGCCAACGCACTTTATCTCCACTTTACATTTGGAGGATAGTTTCCTCACCTAAAAGTGAAGGTGGTGAGGATTCCAGTGCTGAGATGATCTCACTCTAGATCGTTGAGTTTTATGTTCTTCCTGCCCCTTCCTTGTCCCATGGGGAGTTGGTGTAAAGAGAAATGCTTCTGTTGGGTGAAATCTTCTTTCACTTGAAGGATTAAGGAAGTATGCAGGACACTGGGTCCATCCCAGGGAATAAATATAAAAAAATTCAAGTATCCTGAGTTTGGGACTAGGTTCTGAAAATAGATCTACAGAGTATTCTAGCCAAAGGACATGGAATTTATTGCTTTGTGCTACAAGGCATGGCAAGTCAGTGTGTTTCTGGGCATAAATTAGCAAAAGAATTTTATTTCCACATGGCTGCAGAGATTTAGGGGAAAATGATATAACCTTTCCTTACTTTTATTTGTACAAGTCACCCTTGATCACTGTACTGATAAAACAATAATAATGATTTACTTAAGTGACTTGAAGTCTGAGTTCATTTTCAGGGCAAGCAAGCAAACCCACATACGTATGAGTGACACTAGTTATTAAGGACAACCATCTCTAACTTTTTGGATGGATGGAAATCAAAGGTCAAAAGATTAGGGTTAACAGCTACATCCCAAACAGATTTTGACATGAAGTGAAACCCAATCCCCCTATTCCGGAAGCCAGCTGAAATGCCAGGAGTCACAGCTGTCTAAGTATGTATGACTTTTGGTTCCTTCCAGAAAATGCTGATGAACAAAAATTAGCTGGACCAGGAAATATCTACTTCACTGTTATTCACTTGTGGTAAGTTTAAAAGGAAAATAAAATTCTGTCTATTCTGATAAATAGGCATAGAGTTTTCTTCTGTTACTAGATTTCTGGGGGTTCATTTCTTGGTTTTCTGAATAACAAAAGCCAGTTTAGAAAGAAGGGCTGCATGTTGAAGAAATCACTAAAGATCTAATCAATATGAGATCTTTGGGGCTGCCTTAAAAGATTTAGGGGATTATTTTCTCCTTTGTGCCATTTGCTTTTCAATCCCTTAGAAAAAAATAACCAAGAAAGTATTCCTAAATTCAAATCCATATTTGTTTCCCTAGAAAGGCTCACAGTCATTATGAAACCACCTTAGAAGCTATCATAGAAATTTTTGTTGTGTGTTAAAAAGCCTTTTCGTTTCTGTATCTTGGAAACCTGAGAAGTGTTTGAAAAATGAGAACACAAAATAGGCATAAATAAGGCATCTTGAAATGGTAAAGTCTCACTAATTAAATTCCCCATTGACTCAGCAGATTTTAAATATGAGGCCACACTACTTCCTTATCAATTTACTATTAAATCCGTCACTAACCTTTTGAAAGTTGTCAATCTATGCAGAATTATAAAAGCTGAGTGAAGAGATGCAGATAGTGATCAAGAATAGTTAAAATTAAAATAACAGGGCGGGGCTGGGAGTGTAGCTCAGTGGTACAGTGCTTGCCTACTACTGGTGAGACGCTGGGGTTCAATCCTAGCATTAAAAAACAACCAAACCAAACCAACCAACCAAACAACAGAAGAGGAAGAAGATGAAGAGAAGAACCGGAGACACAGAGGTGATGAGACATCAGCCTTTTGATCCTCGTTTGAGAAACACCTGCCCAGATCCTACCTGCCGCCCTTCCCTGTCTGAGGTGTGTCCCGTAGCCTTGTCCCGACAGGGCCTGAGGCGTCTGTCATCTACTCTGCCCAATGGCAGTGTATCACCTGCAAACTCACAGCTCTGCCTGGGCAGCAGGAAACTCACCCACCAGACTGTCATCTTTATCTCCTGAAGATGTCACTGCTTGATTAGTAATGACCATTTCTGTACTCTGGATGTCCAACCCCAAGCCAGTGCATGCTGCGAAAAGGCCCACTACTGGCTTTCCTAAATGTTGTTTCCCCTCCTTACTGTGGAGTATGCAAAAAACACCTGCTATAGACTGCATGTTGGTGTCTCCTCAAATTCACTCTCGGTATGATGGCGTTTGAAGTTGGGGTCTTTGGAAAGCTACATCTTCATAAATGGCATTACTGCCTCAAGATCAGACCCCAGAGAGCTCCTGGGCCCTCCTTCTGCCATATGGAGACACAGTGAGTAAAATGTCCATCTACTGATGTCAGGGACATGGACTCTGCCAGCATCTTGATCTGGGACTTCCTGGCCTCCAGAACGGTGACAAATAAATTTCTGCTGTTTATAACACTCAATCTTTAGTAGTTTGTCATGGTAGCCTGTAAACACTACGATAGTACTTTAGCTTAAAAAAGATTTTGAGTGCCTGATGTATCCCAAATCCCATTCCCAGGCATGAATTCTCTTGCTTCCCACACACTGCCCAGAAGCCTCTGCATCGCCTCTCATTCAGGACCTGTGTCAGCACTAAGAGAGTAGCAGGGATGATGCTTCTGTTCCAGCCGTTTGGAATCATGGCTGGGTTCTTGTAATATGGTGAGTGTGGCTGAAGAACTGAAATTTTAGTTGAATTTAATTCTGATTGATTTAAATTTAAATGCAAATAGCCACAGACAGCATTTATTATTGTAACAGACAGTGGAGATCATTGTAGCTCAGCTCTTATCTCTCTGGAAGTATGTCATACTTAATAAGGAACTTTACTGAAACTCAGAAATACTATGGACCCAGACAAGTGAAAGGTAACCTTGATAGTTCATTTGGTTTGATTTTCATGTTCAGATCTACACTGAATTCTCTATAGTACAGTAATGAAAACACAGTCAGAGAAAAGAGAAAGATCAGACTTCATTTTGCAATCCTCAGAGACTTTCAATTTGAATTACCAACAGCAGAAACATAGTCTACAGTTACACATTCTAACTGCTGTCCTCGGGAAATAATCTCCATCACCAGCACAGGTTATGTGATGTGCTCAAATCTAAGAAGCATTTGAGAAATTGTATTTAAATGCAGGGACCTCGGAATTGGACTTTTTCTCAGAAACAAAGATACTTTTTCTGTATATTCCCATCTTGGCCCATCCCTCAGCCCAGTGACAGTGAGCTGATTTAACAAATGAAACAAGTCTCACTCCTCTGTGAGTCTGCCTGCTTAGCAGGTGGATTCAAGAACTGAAGAGCAGTAAGAATGGAGACATTTAATTTGTAACTAAATAAATAAAGTCAGTCATTATTAAGACAATTTACACTATGCAGAAGCAGCTCCATACAGTTTCCGGGTGAAAAATGAGCGTTTTTCTCTCAAATGACTGTTAGACCCCCAACCTTTTTTTTTTTTTTTGTAACTTGCTGCTATCTGTTGTCCAATGTGACCCCTACTTCTTCTCTCTCACCTCCTGGGCTTGATATACTGGAAAGAACCAATTTACCCAAATTTCAGACACAACCACTCCCACTCCCACCCCAGACATGTGCAACACAGATCCAGGTTCTAGAAATTTCCTTCCATTTGTTCTCAGGTTGGGGCTTCTCAGCCTGCACTGCACACTGCAGGAACCTGCAGAGCTTTCAGAAGTATTCCCAGATCCATCCAAGAGCAGTCAGATCAGACTGTCAGGGTAAGATACGGTCACCCTGTTTACATAAAATTTCAGATGGCCCTACAGCACAACCAGGGTTGTGAACCACTCTTCTAGTTAGGAGACCTGGCTTAGAAGACCTTAGCTAGGCATTAAGTTTCCTCCTGAGGAGGAGTTTGAGTCTGGGCTGCTTACAGGCAGGTACTAATATTTATCAGCTTGTTTGGAGGGCTTTCAATCTATATAAAATCTTATTCTTGCCTTTGTACAGATGGGAATAAAGTCTGAAAGGTCGGCGAATATCCCTGGCTCCTCGGTAGTGGGGAAGACGGCCGGCCCTGCTCCCAGCAGTTACTGGCAGTGACTGGACAAGGATCTGTCTTTTACGGTATGTGAAGACACCCCAAACCAAACCCCAACCCCTTGAGATCCAATTCATCATCACCCCTAGTTTTCCTTTCCTATAGCACGTAGAGAGACGGACCCTGCATTTACAGTATCTCCCTTTGCTGTGTGTCGTAAGCCGTGGTTTACCCATGTTGAATGTGGGGAGCTGCCAAGGATTACAGATAAAAAGTGTCTTACTGACAGGGGTAGAATTTAAAGCTCACTCTCTCAGGCTCTGCAGTCAGACTTTCGGCCTAGTTTTGGGAAAGCTGCTCTTCCCCTGTTCATCACCCCAATCAGGCACCGAGGGAATTTAAATGATCTAAAAGCCATTGAAAGTTTAGCCTGGCACAGAGCACCCTCTACATGGCAGCTGTTATTATGGTGGCCCCTTGCCCTGCTATCTTCTAGGGTTGCTTGGTTCTAAAGACCCACAGCAGCTTTGCCCCTGCATCTCGAGAGGGTCAGCAACAGCTCTGCTTTCTAACCCTTCCTGACACTTGGAGTCTGTTTTGTGCTTGCACCAAAATCGAGCACCAGTTTTGCTTGGAGAATTGGCCAACTTCCAACAAAAGTTCTAGCTGCTTTCTGAATACCAGTAAGTAAAGATCATTGTCTAACTCTAATTTTAAGACACCATAAAGTCTCTCAAAAAGTGAGCAAGTAGAGCTGCAAGAAGCCTGGCTTTATTGGCTCTGTATTTCCTGCTCTGTTGTCATCCACAGTGGGGAGTGGGCTGAGAAGCCAAGGTGGATTTCTCCTAAGACATGTATATATCATACGAAGAGTACGCATGTGAAAGGCCCGAAGGAGCTGGCAGCACCCACCTTTGAGAGGCGACTCATTCTCTCCTCATTGTCCTCCAGAGCACGCAGACTGGGTGGTACATACCAGAAGCAGACATTTGTGTGCTGAGGCTGCACAGAGGAGAGTAAGATTCAGAACCAGCTTGAACTGCCAAGGTTGAAAATTTCAAGGACATTTAAAATCTATTAATTCCTCAGGTTCAGAATGCAACTTGTGTTTTTAAATCAGCAATTGCCTTTGGAGTGCCTGGCTTTCCCGACTGCTAGACTTACATGCGGATTTCAACTTCACTCTAACTTAGAAGTGCTACCCTGTCATCCACTGCTTCCCCTCTGCTGTGGTCCCACTCAGCTGGACAGCATCTTATTTACACCAGAAAACAGCAGTGGTAAGGACTGGAAGTGACTCAGCTTTTGAGGACTGCAGAAACCTGAGTACGTACCTTCCCATCGAACACCATCTCATATCCTTCTCGGTTTTTTATGATGTTGTATAAATACTCTGCCAGCTCCAGACACTTATCAATATGTGCTTCGAACCCAGTAGTGCCCTGTGGAGGGAAGAACACAGGTCGTCAGCTGGGCTGAGGTGTGGGCAGGACCCTTGGCGCGGCAGTGAGCCCTATGGGCACCAGTGGCCACTCTGCCCTTCTCTGTCCACGCGGTCCTGGGACTTTCCCCAC
The DNA here is from genome assembly GCF_000247695.1 of Heterocephalus glaber. Next base: position 2,711,058 of record NW_004624796.1, read on the forward strand.
CCGAGTCTGTTGCCAGAGGCTTTTCTGGCACTATTTCCCCTTTAATGCTCTTCCCCTCAGGTGCTTTTGCTCCCTTTCATTACTGTTCTCCACAGCTGACTCCTTTTCTTCCTAAGCCTCCACTCCTCAGGCAATCATTTTGATTACTCAAGGGGAAAATTTGCCTCTGCAGTTCACAGACGTAATCATGGAGTCGTTAATAGCAGGAAGGCCGAGCGATAGGAAACCTAGTCAGGGCCCCCCAGGAGGTCTGTTTGGGCCCTGCCCATCCTATAATTTTCCCCTCCCAGACCCCACTGTTGTTCAGAACAAATGGGGAAAGTAAACCTGGGTGTCAGCTGACAGGCGAATGAACTCAGGCAGCACAAGAGCTTTGTGAGCTGTCACTCTGCCAGGCTCCTCAGCCTCCTTCTTAGGTGACGGACACAGGACTCATGTCTGACGGTTGACTATGGACACAGAGGTCTTTTAGTTTCCAGCTTTGGAAGCCCTGGCTCTGTACTTATGAAAAACAACACAGCAGCCTTAGGCCAGAGCCGTGGGACTGATTTCAGGACTCACTTCTCAAAATGGCTCTCCTCTGCTCTCCTTCAGCATTTACCGAATTCTGATGAGAGCTTGGGAAAACAGCTATGCTCATCCAGGGAGTGCTGAGAACTTGCCTACCAGTAGCCACTGCAGCATAGGAACATGATGGCCACTTCTCCTGTTCACTCATCCTGGTCACCTCACAGAATGGGGCATCCCCCCTGGGGCCGGGTCCCTAACATCTGAAGCATGTTTAAGCTGCACTGGAGAACTCTAGTGGGTCCCGAAATTCATTTCTTTGATGACTGCTGTCCCAGCTGATTGGCTCAAGGAAGCTGATGACTCCTACCAAGGGCTTGGGCTGCAGCTGAAAACTCAGGCCAGCAGCAAGGCCACAGCCCTGTCAGCATTTGGGTGCTAAGGGGTTCGTTTGGCCTGACCTGGCAGCTCGGGTCCACTGAAAATAGGCTCTGGGTGTGAAGAATCCCACAGGAGGGAGTGGCTCATGTACCAAGGATCCACTTTTCCTACAGACCAATGCACCTGTCCTAAGATGCTGCTTCTCACGTAGCTGCTGGCTGCCCTGCTGCTACCTCCGTTTCACTGCTGCCACCCTAGCTCAGGTCCCTGCTCTCCACATGGACTGGAGTTCCCTCCTCGCCCCAGTCAGCGTAGGCTCTGCATCTGCTCAGGCTGTGCTCCTGAGCGCCCGCCTGCCCTCTCTCTGCAATGCCCTTCTCCCAGCTCTACTGCTTGAGACCCTATTTATTCTACTGTCCTGTCTAAGCCCCATCTCAGAGGTCCTCTCTGGATAAAGCTTTCTTGATCCTCAAACTATGAATGAGCTCTCTCATTCTCCATCTTGCATCTGCATCTTTTTATGACCAGTTAGTCTATCTCAGATGACAGGGATTTATTTCTGCATTTATCTTATCCTGGCTGGAAAGCTGTAGCATTCTTATCACATCCCGCTCAGCACTAGGCACAATAACAGATACACAATAGCTACCTATTAAAATTCATTAATATTTTAGAGAGAAAGTGAACAGTCACTCTGCAAAAGATGCCAAACATCAATTTCTCTTCATAATTTTTCCTGTTTTTCTTGTCCTCAACCATTTGCCAGTCTCTTTGTTACCAATTAGAGAGGCCAATCACAGGAAATTACAAGAAAACCTGCCAATTTGTATAACCACATACAAACATGAAGATTTACCATGACATTTTAATCCCTTGTTGCAGACCTAAAAATGGGGGAATAATTTTAAGGCTTGTTTATTTACTATGTCTGCTGCTGAGTTTTTACCACTGAGAAAATTTGTCAACATGGAAAATCAACTCCTTGGATTCTATAATAAGGTGTGATGATACGAAGGCCTGCTTAGTAAGAACAGGCTTGCATTTATTATGGGTATGTAGAACACCTCTTAGCATCTCACATCAGGAGGCTCATTTTTGCACTGATTGGCACTAATGAAATTATCTTGGGCTTAATGTGATGGCTCCCATTGGGGCATTAGCTCCATTTGTCACTAAGAGCTTTGAAGAATGATAGTTTACACTTCAGCTTCACTTTCCATGTGGTTTATCCTGGTAAGGAGGAGACAGATTAACTGGAACACTTCATTCCCTAGGCACACTCTCCCACTGCTCTATTGTCTCTCCTCTTCAGTATTCTTTTTCTGATGGTTTCCTCTTCCATGGGGATGGGAGACAGGCCACCACAGGCACACTGCCAAGGTTCTTCTACCATGGTCGTCCTGGCCAGGGAGCTTTTGATGGGGTAATTCTGCCTACCTTTGACGTAGCTTGTAGGACTGAGCTTTTTACTTTAATAACTATCATTTCATTCTGTAGAAAAACATAGCTTTAGGCTGAAAACCAAATGGAAAATTCTGCCTTTTAGATGTCTAGGTAGTTGAAGTTTTGCATAAGAAATTAAAAAGAATATGTGCTTGCAAGTAATGTAGCAGCTGTGATTTTTCTTTTTTTTCCTCTTTCTTTTGCACTCCCCTCTTTCAGTAACTATTCCGGTAATCTAAAAACAGTGCCTTTGCCTTTAGTTTGCTCTTCGCCTGGTCTTGCACTTTGAGTTGCGCCTGATGCCCCCCAAGTTATTTTTCTAAGAACCAACAGGCAGCCCCATGCTAGAGAGGAGGCCCGGAAGGAACTGGAGCAGCAGGAACTAGGGTGCCATGAAAACACTTTTGTGTAAATAGGGCTAACAATCAGCATCTTAATAAAAACACCACAGGAAAAGAGGCAAAAAGAATGATCCCTGAAGCAAAAGAGCTCTTGCACATTGTTTAGAGATCAAGCTTTCCTCAGCTTACTGTCTGGTACTTGGGTCTGTAACTTTATAATTTCCACCAATCCACTGGATAAAACTTGCTTATTTTAAAACAGGTTGGGAATAGAGCAACAGTTCCTATCCCCGGCTTTCTTTCCAAGTGAAAATGTCTGCCCAGCGGGAGGAGCCTCATGAGGTGCCAGTCCTTGTCAGGCCCTCAACTTTGGGAAGAGGCGGGCGGAGCCTGAGCGCTGGCCCCTGCTGGCCATCGTGGAAGCGCCGCATCCTGTGCAGCCGCCTAACACCTCGCAGTGCTCCGAAACCTTCAGTCGGAGCAAACACCGCAAACACCGGCGTGGAGACTTGCGCGAGAGCCACGCAGCGCAGCCAGCCCCACGCCGTCTGGGTTGCGTCTGCATCAGGAAAGACCATCTTCCCTCTAATTGCTTCTTCGGGCAGAACGCACTTATAGACGACTCCACGAGATCCATGCGGACCGCACTGCTTCTCTCTCAAATCCCTGCTTGGCTTGGTAACCTCTCTGCCTCTCCGAACCACGCAAGGCAATTGTTTACTTGGAGAAGCTTCACAAAGCACAGTACGTGGGATTCCCGGGTGCACAGGATCCCTGCCTCCACACAGATCCCAGGAAGAAGCCAGTGGCTGGCCTCACCCGGTGCCTCACTCCTGCTGACCAACCTACCCACTGGCTCCTACTGGCTTAAGCCTGTTAGCTCTCTGCGCATGCTGCTGCCTAAGCAAATAGCTAAATGTGTGGCCTCTACTCCACACACCCTCAGAGCAGGCGGCCACCTTCACCTCTCCCTTCCTTAGTTTCCCTGGACTTGGGTTTCCACAGCATGTACTGGTGGCTCTGGCTATTGCCTGCAGAAACATGAAACCAGGCGGAAGTCACTGGTTTGTAAATTGGGAATCCAGTCGAAATGAAAAATCAAATCGTTTACCTCTGCTGCCTGCTTACATTTAACATAAATATATCCTGGTGGGAGGCTGCAGTGAGACCCAGCCAGTGTGGTACACCATTGGTTACAGAGTGTGCTTTGCTGGGAGAGGAGAGATCACCTCAGGTAAACTCTGAGGTAAACTGAACTCATACAAAAGGAGGTAGTTAAGTATTTCTGAAGTTCTAAAAAGAGCTTTACCATGAAAGGTTATCTCTTAAAACATCAAAAATAAGTTCTCATAGTAGACGTGTTTGCATTTTTCTGGTCTCCAAACATACTTTCACGTTGCATTTATCTAATCAGACATCAATCACTGAAAGAAAACCAACAGTCCAGGATGAAACAGACCAAGCAACAATAATGACAGCAATGAGAAATACCTCTGAAAAATCAAGGTAATCTGCCATACACAGCAGAATGGATTTGTTTTCTACATATGGGCATTAGAAATTCCTGGGCTTACAAGAAAACAACAGCAACAACAACAGCAGCCCAGGTCTGATTATACCCTTACGCATGTGGAAAGCAGGAATGTAGACACAGGATTCAAGAAGCTGAACCTGACTGATTTTTAATTTAGTAATCAAATTTTTTTAACATGCCATCAGAGAGCCCCTCCCTTCTGGCTGATGCATGCTCACCTTTGCCCTCCACATGAGCCACAATTTAAAAACATCAACATGGCGTCCGCACTGCAGGGCCTTGTCCCCAGTGTCATAGGACAGGTCGTAGTGTTTGTCTTGCTGAAAGAGGTAGGAAGCATGCATCTGGTTGCAACTCTGCATCAACCCCTAAAAAAGAAAAAAGAGAAACTGTGGGAAACTCTACTGGCTATTGTGTTGAGAATTATGAAGAACCCCCTCCCCAAAGACACTGTAAATCAGTAAGAATCAAATGGCAAAAAACAGATGGGGCTAGTTTCTAGACAGGACTGTCCAGGCTGCGGTAATTAATTTATCTTGCTAACTCTGTGGCTGACTGGCTCAGAATTGAAACTCACCAGAGGTTAACAAGGACATACTTGCACTTTTCTGCTTCCTTTTAAGAAAAGGCATATGTAAAAATAAAAATAAATAAAAATCACAGAGTATGACATTCTTTAAGAGGACATCCCAATATTCTAGTTTTGTTGAAAGTATTTCAGAAACTCTCCAGTTCTATAAAATACTATTAGTTTGGTTCCTCTAGTGCCTCCACTCATATCTAGTACAAAAACTTTACCACGTAGCTATTAGAGTTTAAGCTGTCTTTGAAAACCCTAGCTTTTCACACAGTTAATTGCTATCATTTTTATATGCGGAAATAAAAAAGCATTGCAATTCTTTTTTTAGTACTACATGTTTGCAGTATATAATGAATACACTCACTGTGGGGAGTTGGTACACATATATAACACATCCCAATCCTTTTTACATTCCCTTCTCCCACTTCCCTCCATGTCTTGGTTCCCTTCGACTTCCAAAAGATCTATCTCCCTGTTTCCTATTATCTAAGAGGAATTTAAATACTCTTTCTCATATTCTCTCAGGAGTCAGGCTTCCATACTATACTTTTATACTCAGTTACTTATGGAAGTTGCAAAGGAAAGCTTCACTGACCATGAATCATGGTCAGCATTCAGTGGCCGTGTATCTGCCGGGCTCCATAACCCTAGTATGAAAATGGGTGGCAAGGTGATTGACCTATTCCAAAGAATGGGAATGAATCATGCTTTTTGACTAAAATAGCATCATCAGTCTGTTCACCAGAAACCCCACCATGTTTCAATTTGTCACGAACTACTGGAAGCCTCTGACTCTTTTGTTATCTACTGTGTAATTGTAGTTTTATAAAAGCTTTGGCATTTGGTTTTTGTTTCTCTTATGACTCATGAGAAGAGAAGAAAAGACTAAAATGTTGATCACTCAGTTGAAGTTAGAAGTAAGGACACTTTTAAAACATTACCCAAACTAAACCACAGTGCAATGCAAGTAAAATTTTAACAGGCTTTTGAAAGATGGGGTGTCCCAAAGGTATAGAGTAGAACTGGACTCTACTTTGTAATTTAGGCTTAACATTCAATAGAATCCATAAAGTTATTTTTCAGAATAAGAAAAATTAAATACAGTGTTTTTGCATTAGAGCAGTAGAAAGGTACTAAATTTGAAAAAGAAAATTCACTAGCAGGATAATATGATGTGGAAATTACAACTGGGTTTTCATTTTATTTCATGGTCACAAAACTCTTCTTCCCCTAGCTCTGCAAGGTCATAATGAACGCCGAGCGAGACCACATCAGAAAGTGCAGAATGGCACCAGGATCAGACAAGCTCTCCTAGGACAGGAAAATAATTCAGAGTGTGTGACCTCTAAAGACCTGGACAGTGCCAGTCTCACCACAGGATAAAGGGATGAAGAAAAGTGTCGTTGCTTTTCATACAGGAAGCCTTGGGAAGATACGACCCTGGTTCTGGGCCAGGAAAAAGTTATAGAGACCATCAGGTCCCAAACTATTCTAAACATATTAATAGTTGCTGCACATAATGAAATTCTCATGCTCAAGTAAGTGTAGGAAATTGTAAGTCACCTTTTTGAGATCTTGGAATGCATATCAGCATATTAAAGGCTTAATCCCCAAAATGCTGAAGCTTATTTCAAACTCTAATCCACTGATTTCGACCTTTTATAAACTAAGAACTCTCTTCTCCCAGAATATTTATTGTCATATTATGGGATGCTGTTATTCACTGGGCCCACAAAAAGAAATACTGTCAGAGTGTCATATACTCTCGGATTTGGATGAGTTTGTAGACCTCACTGTTTCTACCCAATGAAGGAATCCTTTCTGTACCCTTACTAATAAGTGGTTGTCCAACCTCTATTTACTCACTTCCTCTGATGACTAATGTCTTCCTAGTAGTATCTGACAGCTTACTTTTTAAAGTGTTTCTTTATTGTCTCCTAGTCAGACCTGAAATCTTCTTCGCTGTGTTCTGATTTCACCACCAAATCTGCACCACCCAGTATTACTAATCCAACTCCCTGTCCCTAATCCTTGGGGGGAAAACAACAACAAAAAACATAAATCTCTTCCGCTTGAGAGTCCCTTAAACTGTTAAAAGTGGATTAAAAATCTTTAGTTCTCCCAACCATCCATCTTAAATGCTGACCAATTATTCCTTGGGCTGTTTGAATTCTCCCTTGTTGGGGAGTCAATACATTCTTTGGCACTGAGCTAAGCAAAGCTGTAGAGGCGTAGTTTAACCAGAGAAAGGTGATTTCCACCTCCCTCCCTCATACTTAAACTCTCTTGTTCTATCTCGTTCATGGTTTCTGAATGGCATTTCTGACTCCTTGTTGACCTTACAGAACACAACCTAGAGAGTCCTAAGTCCTGGTCACCAGTGCAGTCAGCTACACTTAAGCAAGGCTGCCCTGTCAGTGCCAGTAGGGTCACCTGTCCTCGAACCCAAGAGCACAGCTCGGCCATGGCCCCGATGAGCAACTTCTCTGTCTGGGTGTGGCTTGCTGTAAAACTTAGTTTGTATTTTGATTCTGTCACTACACGTTTAGTCTATCCTCCAGCTTCTTCTCATTGGAAACATTAATTAGCTTCTATGTTTTACACAAACAATCAAAGACTATTTTGAATGGGACAGGGTTAGGCACGAAGCCATGAGGCTGGATCCTGGGTGCCCTGAAATGACCATTTGGCAGCTCTCGGGAATCCAGCTGTCTACGCAGCTCCAAATCTGCCTGTTTTCATCTGGCTCACATTGCTCTTTTGGTCTCAGTGACATGCTGGGAGCCACTGTCAAACAGCTGGCGAAAATCTACATAACAAAAATTTATTTTTTCCTTTCTAGCAGTACAGCTGAGGATTGCATTAGCTGATGTAGATGATAATACATCCAACTGGATGGAAAACCAGTCTGAAAGGATACTCATCAGTGTATTCATCTCGCTTGGGGGGAGTCTGTGTTCACTTTTGTGTCAGGATTTTTATTCATTTGATAAAGGCACTAACACCATGCTTATGATACCCTCTAATCTACTTTAAGAAAAAACCCCAGAAATTTGATCAAAGACACATGTTTAAGGGTTTTATCAAGCCACTATGGATATGAGGCCACTAAAAATCATGTTTTGGAATATAATGCTCACAATACAGTGTTAAATAGGAAAAAGAATAAACATGTGTATATGACATAGATTAGCGATGGCGAACCTTTTACAGATGAGGGCCCAAACTGCCACTAAAAACCTACTTACTTATCATAAAGTGCCAACACTGTAATTAAACCTAAATACTGAAGTCTTAGTTTAGAAAAAGCAACTCACACATTAACATCTTTTGTCTTGAAAGAAAAACAACACATGTGCCATGCGGTTGCCACCACTGACATGGAGGATAACAATTTTATTTTAAATATATAAAACTCATTTAAATAAAAAATAGAAAAACTGTGGGAAAATATTTAAAAACAGTGATAACATTTATCTCTAAATGACAGAATTTTGGGTGACTCTAAATTTATTTATTATTTTCTATCCTGCCCAAATTTCCTAAAATAGTTATGTGTTAACTTTGCAATCAGGAAAAAAAGATTTTTTTCAAGGTATGTAATGATAAATGTTTCACAGCCCCTTTAAATTGAGTTGCTTCATTAACTCTAACAAGAAAACATTTAATAGGGATAAGTGTAGCTCCTTATTTTGGGTCTTATCAACAAAATAAATGTAGCAGTGAGGAGATGGGACTCAGCCTGGCAGCGTGGGAGGGAGACCAGAAGTCCCTGGTGTACTGAGCATCCACAGAGGAAAGCACAGAGCCTCCTAGAATGAAAGTGATCATTGCTTATTCTCTACTTCGCCAGTTAACACACACACAGATGCTTTACATTCCGAACTCGGCATTAAATATTGAAGACAATGGAAAAGAGTCGGGCGCTATATAAGATGCACTCACATATACACATGTACACATCTGAATCCCAACACTAATCTTTACCCTAGATCACGCATATTTTTTCTTAAGGAAAAGTTACATTTTTCTTATGGCAAAAAACTATGTCTCCTCATATTCCAGAAGAGCACTGGTAATTTAGTTTTTTAAGAGAGTAAGCGAAGGACCTCGGATGGTGGGACAGTGATTATAATAGAAGGAAACATGGGATTATAATGGTCCAAGTCTTGTTCTGCAAGTGGAGATTTCCCAAGCCTGACCCTCACCCTCCAGACAGGTGTTCTGGGGAAGGTGAGCAACCTGAGCAAAGGCCTGGTGACCTTGACACTTAGAGAAGGTCAAGTGCAGACAGTGAGCTTCGGCCAAGGACTGGGCAGAATTGGGAAAGACGTACCTCTTCTCTAACCAGGAGAGCCGAGCACTGCAAGGGGACACCCATCATCTTGTGTGGATTCCATGTCACAGAGTTGGCCCTGAAATAGACAAGCCATGTAAGAGGACGGCACTCCGCACTGGGCTCAGACTGCTAAGGTTCTACACAGGGTGACAGAGCCGCGGTTCGTTGGCCCTGTTTCTCATGCTCTGGGGGCCACCACTCTTCCAAAGCACGAGGCAGACTCGACTCTCAGATGGGGAGCTTCTCTTTGTGCAGAGATGGTGGGCTGGGGTATGCATCCCCAGTGGGTCTCGTCCCCCCAAGCTCCAGTGGAAGCATGTTTCTGCCTCCATGGTGGTCAAACACCCCTCGAGAGTGCCTGGGGTCACCGAGCTCAGGGTCCTGATTTTGGGCACGGATGCACAGAGCACTGGGCAGCGAAAGAAGCACATCACACATTCCCACTGTCCCTGCTCCTGATGCCATTGCAGTGGCCCGGAGCCCAGAGGGAGCTCAGTCCACTGCTCTGTTTTCCTCTTTCCTCTTTTTCCACTGGCGACCAGATTTCTCAAATGTATTCTTCCAGAAAAGCTTCTAGCTAGTCTCCTATTTCCACCTCTTTCCTAACCCAGACCTAGTTTTCCAGACCAAGAAGGGGCTGCCCCATGGCTTCTCCGGCAGAGGTTTCCAATTGTGTCCTCACACACCTGAAGAACACCATGTGCTCTCATCAGTAACTGCAGCTCACACAACAGTCATGCAGAGCTTGAGGATTTATGCTACTTGACAAGTCTGAATCCCCCCCTTTCTCTCCCCCCTCCACCTCATTGCAGTACCAGGGATTGAACTCAGGCCCCTCACACTGAGCTACATCCCAAGCCCTTTTTCATTTGACACAGGGTCTCACTAAGTTGCTCAGGCTGGGCTCAAAATTGCAATCCTTCTGTCTCAGCCTCCTAGGGATCACAGGCTTGTGCTGCCGTGCCTGGTCAAGACTGTAGATCTTGAATTACATCTCTGCAGCCTCATTGAACTTCCCTCAATTTCTCTCCTCACTCATTAGGCTGATCCCACCTCTCTTCCTCTGATTCCCAAGGAAAGCAGCTGCTCCCACCCTGAATCCCACATCCATTAAGCAGGGTGAGACTCTGTACTGGGTCTTCTAGCAGACTAAGGGATCTCTGAGGGGGAGAATCATGAGTGTGACCTTGGTATAAACCAACCCACAGCAGGAAGGAAAGTAGCAGAACAACACACGGCAGCTCTCTCCACAGTGTCCTGGATTGCTGTCCTTGCCCCAGCTGAACCGTGGACCTGAGCTCACCCTGCTCCCACCTCTCCGGTGTGAGGACCTTGGAAGAAATGAGAAGCCGGAAAAGATCCCATCCACCCATTTGATGAATGGCAGGTGTCAGCCAGCCAGTCAGACACTTACTGGCCTGGGGATCTTATCTGAGCCAATGAATAGTCCAGCTCACCCTTTGGTCTTTCTCTGGTTCTGACACTGGCTACTGGACACACAGAGGAGTGAATTCAGAAATAGGTGGAGGACTGGACCTGGGAAATCACAGGATTACTACCCTTGGAGAGACTGTTAAATCACAGAACTGGGTTACAGAAAGTTCTTATTAAGAAAATATCTCTATAGAACCATGCAGGAATCAAGAAACTGGGGCTCTGAAGCAGTAATAGTGGCTACTAAAGAGGCAGCTACTCAGGAGCCAGACGGTATGGGTTTACATGGACATCCATCACTGCCTAGCTGAGTGACCTTCAGCGAGGTATTTAACCTCTCTTGATGTCCTCATCCATAAAAGGAGGAAGTAGTAAACAGTCTGACTGTACCTAGCACACAGTGAGCATGAGCTACTGGTTCTGTCCCTGACACTCGAACAGGTCTTTGGGCTGGGAGACTCCGCCGCTCTATGATGTCCAATCGCTCTGTCCGGTCCTGAGGAATGCAGCTGTGTTACTAAGGACACCAGGCAGGACAGCAACACAGCCGTCCTATGGCCCTGTGATTGTGGGTGTTTATTTCTATGCCTGTCTGTCTCTTTCGGGTCAAAGCTTCGAAGGCCTGCCTCCACCTGCCACTGAATCCTCTGTCTTGCTTTTGTCTCAGAGGCATAAGGATCTCTCACAAAGAGGTCAAAACACTGGCAGAATGATCTGATGACTGGTCTTGGTTTGTTTGAGAAATGTTGGCAATTTATGAAAAACAGCCCCAGGTTCATCAGCAATGCTCTGCTATGGAATTCAGCTATGTGGTTTGGTAGCTTTCCGTAAGTGGGAATGAGCCGATTCCCCCGGGGGCTGTTGTGAGGCTTGCTCTGTGCCCTTATCTGCAGCTCAGATGAGACCAAGTGAGCTTGCTCACTCACCCCGCCCATCCTCTCAGACCCAGCTCTTCTCTGCCACATCCTGGGCACCGTCTTCCCCAGGGCGTGCAGCCCCCAGGCCAGGGTCGGGCTGGCTCCTGTCTCTCCCGACGCCACGCCTTGCTGCTCTATTTTCCATCTCCTGGGCCAGCCACTCACCTCCCTCCCGGCCCCTCTGGCACAGCCTTAGCTGCTCTCCCCTCCTGTACCTGGACGGACAGGTGTGACTCAGCTTCCCATTGGTCCTGGCTCCCATCTCCTGTGTAACCCGCTGTCATCTTTCTGAACACAGAGAGACACCACTCTGCTCGAACCTGGGCTGCTAGAGCCAAAATTCTCCAGAGGAGCACAATATTCTGCCCATCACTGTGGCTCACACAGGCTTGCTCCCCAGCTCAGGGTCTTTGGTGCATGGCAGTGCACCCCATGATTCAACTCGGTGCTGTGGTAGGTCCTCAGCTGAGACTCCCTGGACAAGACCTCCTGTCCCCTCACCACGACCACCAACCGCTTCATCCTCCTCCCACATTCATCTCAAGCTTCTCCAAGGACCCTGTGCACCTTCAGACCCTGTGTCGGTGTCTCTGCTCTTCAGCCTCAACACTCTCATCTGATGATGCTGATTAGACTCCACTGCCTTCGTGGTGACAGCTCCCTGTAGTCACGCTGTTCAGGACAACCATTCCTTCCTCCTTGCTCTCCAATCAGCTTGTTTGCTTCCTTGAGCCTTTACTTTCACTGCCTCGAATTTGAAGCAGCTGTTAGCTGTTGGCCTTCCCCACTAGATTCCACACTCCTGCAAGATGGGCTTCACCTCACGTTGGTCTTGGTGCCCACACAGTGCCGGGTGCCGTGGCTTGGCTGCGACAGAGGGGAAGTGATGGGAATGCGTCTGTCCCCTGGCTATCGGGTGGGAATGAGGCCCACTGATAAAGCAACAGCAGCTACTCGAGGACCTCAAGCCTGGAGCCTTCCAGCCCAGAGAGTGTAACACAGCAGAGGGCTGCCCTGGATGGGCTAGGAAGAGCGGGTGTGCCATGTGCGACCCCCTCTGGACTACCAGGTTCTGGGCACACCCTGCCGGTGACGACAGCTCTAGCATTCTGCGAGGGCTAGTGGCAACAAAGAGTCATCTCCTGAGAATCTGGTTGGTTTTCAAAGAAGATGCCACGCAGGGCTTGGGTGCTTTGACATTTTATCGTGAGGAGGGCATTTGGGAATCCCCTGCAACTCCCTAGGAACCTTTGAATTTAGGGACAAGAATTGACTGTGGACTTTCTTCACTTTTAGAATAAATCCTAAACTTTGGTTTGCAGTATTTGGAAAAAAGTCATTCGCCCAAGCGGGACACAGCCGTTCCTCAGCTAAGCCTGTGCACATTATGCTCCAGCAGTGTCCGGCAGCCCTACAACCCTATGCACCAAAGAAAGTGCTTTGTGTTGAGAAGCTGGCAAGATGGGGTTACTGGGGCAGCCGAGGAAGGCCCAGTGCCGAGCAGAACACCATCAGCCCTCATTTCTAGGGCTTCATCTGGCCATTGCACTTGGTAGATTTAGTTATAGTGCACTGCCAAGAACTGCAGTGACAGGACCACAGTGGACTGCGTGTCCCTCGGTGTGCATGCTGAGCTCTGGGTCTCAGATAGCACAGCAGAGCGTGTGCATGCATGTTTATTCTTCTCAGGTCCAAGGGAGGTAATTTAGTGAGCTTTTGGGCGGAGGAGGCTCCAGGGTCTGTAGCGCCTGTGGCCACAGGTGGCACTGAAGATAAAAGAGCAGAAGCTCACAGTTTGTGCCAGTCAGAAAGAAACTTCAGGAGAGAAGGTGCCTCTTGAAAGGTCATGAATTTAACTGCGCATGCACGCGTGCGTGTGTGTGTGTGTATGTGATGTGTGTGTGTGTGTGTGTGTGTGTGTGTATGGTGATGGGGATCAAATCCAAGGCTCAGGGCCTCAAGAATGCTAGGCAAGTGCTTGTCACTGAGATACACCCCTAACCCCCAATCCATGAATTTAATTTTTGCTCTGATCATTTGAGCAGGTGCCTCCCAAGTCCCCCTATCTATCTATCATCTACCTATCTCTTTCTACCTCTCTCCTTTCCTTCCTCCCTCCCCTTTCTCTCTCTGTTGTTTCTCCTGTTTGAACCACTGCCTCTTGCTGAAGCCTTCACGAAAGAAAGGTTTCAGGCCTAGGAGAAGACCAGAGGACCAGGGGCAGAGGCCTAGAGCTGGCTGACCCTGGGATGGAGACCCACTTGCCCTCAGCCCCCCACACCTAAGTGGGGCCTGCAACCTGGGCACAGACAGCTCTTGTGTCTTAACCCAGCTGTCCCCAGGCCAGACTCTGCCTGGCCACCACAGCCAACGACAGTGACCTTTGACACGGGGCACAGCTCACCTGTCCTGACTCTTCCAAGCTTCCTTTCCACTAATCCGGCATAGTGTCCTTGGCTCCATCGCATCAACCCCACCCCTTCCGTGCACACTCATCGCTCTCTGCATGTGAGCCGGCCTGGGTGTCACAGAGAATACTCTGCCCACTCCCTCTGCCCCGGCACCCTCCATGGTCAATGCTAACAGGTGCTCCAGAGGCTGTCAGCCCGTCTGTCCCTTGTCCTGGAACAGAGACTGTGCGCCAGGATGTCTCCAGGCAGAGCCAGTGGGAAGCTTTTCCTGGGCAGCGTCTGACCACTTGGCAGGGCACGTGGGCATCTGGCAGCCCTGATGAGTCTGCACTTGCTCGGCGGCTGGAGCACTGGAGCTCACTGTGGCAGACCTACTTGATGCCACCTTGGGAAGGGAACTCCGGCCGCCCTGCTGTGGCCCAGAAGAAGAGCCTGCACTTCCTCCCTCGGACCTGAACATGCTTTATGCTAATCAAATAGTACTTCCTTTATTTTTTGCAGCTTTTTCTAAAAGGTCTACTGATTAGGCTCTAAATAAAAGCTATTTTCCAGCATCAGTCAGAGCTCTGTCAGGAAAAGGCTATGGGAAAGAAACCACAGGATGATGTTATCACGAATACGTCTGACTGTAAGCTAACTGACTGTATTAAATCCCAAACCTGAACTTCCAACATTGATAAATTACGAGATGCTCATGTGCTATGAAAAATTATGTATTGAATTCATCAAAGGAGTGGATAAGATCCTTTAGATAGCATGAAAGCTACAGATATTCTCCCTAGAAAAATGTGGACTGCCTGTGGGTTTTAAACAGTTTTGGTGGTTAGTGCAGAGATCCCAGGAATAGACCTCAGGTGAAGCCCTGTTTCTGAGGGACATTCTGCCTGGCTCACCCGATGAGGGATTTGAGACTTTGGCATTTTACACATAATACCCCTGAGTGCGACATCACACAAAGCTAGGCTCAAAGCACAGGGCAGAGCAGGCCCACTTGCATCACAAGCCTTCCTGGAAATGGAACATCATTTGCTTTTCTCACTTAGCTTGCAACACCTTACATTGTTAACAAGAAACATGCAGGTACCTCTCCACTCCGCTCAGCTTCCACTTGTGTTTCTGGGACATCAGTAATCCCCCACCCCAAGCGGCCTGAAAAAGAAGATCAAACAAGGGGAAAGGCAGCAGGTTTTCATTTCCATGTGGTGGTGTCTTCCAGAGTGATAAATCTCAGGGTCAGCCCGATCTGCCGGACCTCAGGCAACCTTCTTCTGCTGCCAGACCACAATGGTCAAGGTGAGGATCATTCTAAGAGCTCAAGTTCTGTCCCCTATTATTCAGGTCTAAGGAGCCAACCCAGGGCACATTTCCTCGGTCTATGAGTTGGAGAAAGATCCTCCCCTACCCTATCACTTCCACTGTTAGTCCGGGTGAAGTCTGGGTTCTCAGAATGAGAAACCCCATGGTCGCCACAGTTTATGTGGAGAAGATGGACTAGGGACCATAAAGAGCTTTCACGTTGCAAGTCGGAAGGATCGGGCCAGTGCTGCTGAAAGTGTGGCTCACATGGCAGAGCTCCTGCCTGTACTGGAATACCGATCAACCACGGCTTCCTTCACTGGGGAAATCTTTCCATGAAAAATAAATCAGCCGATCCAAACACTGTGCTTAGGTTGTGATGGCTTACGGTGAGTGATGGTTGTTGGCACAAACTCTCTACCTCACCACAGGTCAGCAGCAAACGACTTAGAGATGGCAGCTGATCTTCAAACCATACTTTGAGTGATCTGCTGATCTTAACTTAAATCCCTTCAGTCCATCCCTCTAAGTAAAGTGTCGGTGTTTTCCTCTGAAAATGGCATACCTCTATTAATTTTTAGTGTGACTAAGCCTTGCATCAAAGCATCTCAAATATAATTTAGCTTCTCAGTTGACCAAGCTAAAAAAAGGAATTTGGTAGTCCATATTTCCTAGGAAGTTGTGAATTTAGGTTTCCCCTCTAATTACGTGAATATCTAACTAAAGCCTGAGTTTTTATCCTCTGGATTTCTATCTAAATGCAAAGCCCTTCACACACTCCCCTTCTAGGTGTGCCGGGCACTGAACCTCGACCCTTTGTGCTGAGCTACATCCCCAGCCATTTTTAAAATTTTAATTTTGAGACAAGATCTTGCTAAGTTGTTAACTTGCCCAGTAGGGCTCAAACTTGTGATGCTCCTGCCCATCAGGAAGACAGATCTGCATATTTGTGGCCATGTGTAGGCTGCATCCATCCAAGGACATTTCAGGGATTGAAAACTGAGCCCTCAGCTCAAGCACTGGTCACAGAAAAAGAATACTCTCCCTCTGGGAACCTCAAGGCACAATCAGCCCCAGGCTGCTTCCAGCAAGTGCTGTAAACATGTGAGCTGTGTGTTCATTTGCCTCTCAAATCTTGAGAAGCTTAAGTATCACCATTCTGAAGATACTACAGTAAAAAAGGGGAAAGAGAGAGAGAAAAGAAATTGTATTCCACAAGCCCCGGATGAAGGACATACCAGGACACTTTTGTGGGCATTCGGTAAGGGATACTTACATCTACGTGCATCCAGATCTTGTACTTTTTGCAAATGTCAGCCACAGATAACAGAGGGTCAAATGCTCCATATACAGTGGTTCCAGCTGTGGCACTCACAAGGAAAGGAACAAATCCCTACACAAACGAGATGTAAACAGGAGTGCAAGGCTTCTTTTAATAAGCTGATCAGAAGCAATGGAAATCTTCCCCCACCACACGTTTGTATGTTTGGAACCATCAGAAGTGGTATCATCATGCTGGAGACTGGTATGAATCAATATCCACTCCCCCAAATGATCCATCTGAGTAGTCCTCAGTCCTGCTGACCATGACCAAATGAAGATTGATTGAAACAGTAGGCTGTGGTTGGGAGAAGGCAGAAGAGTGTCATAAATAGAATCAGCCTAATCACTCAGTCCACAGTGACTGTGTCTGTCCCCTTCACAGAACACGATGTTACAGAGTCAGTCTTTAGGTGGCAGCAAAGGTTTAATCTTGTGGTTTATGTCAAGGCACAGTTCTGGTACAAGAACCAGGTTGTAAGGGGAAAAGAAAGCAATTATTCCTAAGTTTATAATAACAAAACGCATATGGATATTGCTAAACTGGGAACTATAGATCAGATTTACTAACAGGTACACAGAATTTTAAAAACAGACTCTCTGACTTGCAAACCATTCCAAGACGTGAATGACTTTCCCGAGCTATGTGGGAATCTTTGGTGAGTCTTCGAAATTTACTGCTTCTAAAAGAGTTCTAAATTGCTGCCTACACAATTAGATGTGTGGAGAATCAATCATCTCAGATATGTTTAGGCAGAAAAAACTGGTCCTTTTAAATAATCGTACAATTATAACTCACACGCTGCATGAACATTCTGGTGTTTTCCACCTATGAAAGTGATCTTCAAACGTGTGCTGGCTCAATGAGCACCCTCAGCATATTAGGGGACAAATAACTTAATCTTTTTTTTTTTTTTCCAGTACCGGGGTCGAACTTGGGACCTTGCACTTGTGAGGCAGGCGTTGGAACCACTGAGCTAAATCCCTGGCCCGCTAACTTAATTTTTTCTAAAACATATACAAGTCTAAAATCTTTTCTTTAGACCCTGTACGTAACAAAGAGAAACAAATAACGACTGGATGGAGAATTTCATATTCTCTTTAGGGCTGGGAGATTTGAAATTTGGACCCTGCTTTGATTTAGATCCAAAATGTCCTCCAAAAGTCGTGCATGTTTAGGGACTTGGGAAGGTGAATGGATCACAGGGCACTATACTCATGAGTGGATTAATCTGCTGATGAGTTCACAGATGGATGTGCTGTCAGGAGGTGGGGCCTGGTTAGAAGAGCTGAGTCACTGGGTGTGACTAGAAGGCTGTTCTCTCGTTGCTGACTCCTCTCTTCTCACTCTCTGCTTCCTTGGTGCCATGGGGTGAGCAGCTTTTCGCTGCCAGGCTCTTGGGCCGCACCATTTAATGAACTGAACCCTCACAACCGTGAGCCAAATAACCTCCTCCTCCTTTAAGTTGTGGGAGTCAGGCATTGCATCCCAGTGGTGGGAAAACTGAGTAATGCAGGTTCTTTATAAAAATAAAACCCAGGGCCGGGGGTTTAGCTCAGTGGTTCTAGCACCTGCCTCGCAAGTGCAAGGATCCAAGTTCAATCCCTGGTACCCCAAAAATAAATAAATAAATAAAACCCAAGTGAGTCTGGTTAGAAATGAAATACAGATTCTCAGCTTGTTATGGGTTAGGTAAGATCCCTACAAAAACTTACTTTTTGTTTGACTTCAAGGATTCTTCTTTCAAGATCAGATGGAATCATTTTCCCCCTGAAAGGCAAAGTAAATATAGTATAGGTTTATTTGGAATAAACTGTTTTGTTTACAATGTGAGTGGCCCAAGGAGGTTAAAATGCAACCCTAGACCACTGATAATAATGGTCAGTTAAAACACTTGTTTAGCTCTTTCCAGGAAAAAAAGTGCATTTCCCCTCCATTTGGGAGGCTTCTGACTACACTGTGTTTTTCTCGGCCAAGTGTCCCTCTACTCTGTAAAAAGACTGATTTTTAAGTCATGCTCTTAATTCAGTTCAAATAGGCTTGATTTGGAGCTAGACACTTGGCAGTGAAAGGAGAGTGCAGAGAAAAACCATTTTCATCCCAAAATTTCTAGAGTGTGCACCCACAATTTTACACGTAGGTGAAATGCCAAGAAGAGAAAAGACATTCTGAAATATTAGAATCAAGTATTAGGTCCCTAAAGCACCTAGTTCCATTCCAAGTGCAAGAGCATGAAGTAGACCAAGAACTCCTGGTCTCAAACTTTAAATGCAGACAGGTATCAGAGGAAGAAACGTCATTTCACTCTCAAAATATCCCTTTCCTAAAGTGGAAACACAAATAATAATTTCCTTTGTACTAGGATAATCAGAAGAACTTATTTTTACAACAGGCCACATGTGGCTGGATGTGTGATGTCGCTGAAGCCACTTAATTTCCTGTGCCAAATATCTCTGGAAAATAATAGCACTTACTCAGTTACAAGGATCGAATCAGTTAATAAATACAAAATGACGTGAAAAGGGATTGGCATTTGGTAAGTGTTCAATAAATGTTAGCTTTAATTGATGAGATTTTTTCTGTGCACCGCGACATTCCTATTTCAAGATTAAGGAAAAACAAAGGACAGATAGAGTCGTTACAAGGTCCTGCAGGCAGTGAAGTTTTTTCCAAGATGGCTAAACGTTTCACATCGGGATCATTAATCAAGGTTTCATAAAGACAATCTGGAAGACTAAGTAGGAGCTGGTTACCACAGTAAGTGGCTGGGGATGCTACCGGCACCTGGAGAGCAGTGACAGGGTTTTAGTCCTGTCACCAGCTCAGGAGCTCAGCTGCGAATGTTCTCTCGAATCTGGACACAGAGCAAGCACTGGGCTCCGTCATTACATCTTCTGGTGTAGTCTTGCCTAAGCCTTTAAAACTGAAGTATGGTGTTTTGTCACAAATTAATTCCCTAACTTTTCATTTTTAAAAATAAGTTGAGCATTATAGAGTGAGTAGGTAAGTTATATTTTCTGCCATTTTCCTTTCAGGCCTAGAAAGGAGGTGCAACGAAAGAGCAGGAATATAAAGGAGACATTAAACCTTGAAGCATACGAACCACTGATTTAGGTGAAGGTATTTTCCAAAGAGAAACAATTCACATGCAGTTACAGTGGCAGTGACTGGCCCAGTGATTAGTTTGTCCAGGTGGAATGGAGCAAAGGGCCTGGCGGGTTCACTGAGAGTGACAGCTGGGGCAGGAGCCCTAGAAAGCCCCTTTCTCCCTGAGTTTTCCTGGCCTGTGGGGCTCCCTTAAAGCAGTAAGGTTCAACTTCAGGCAGCCCTCCAGCCCTAAGGTCAGCAAAATGCTCATCTTACAGAAGATATTCTGGTAGGATATTATGTTTGTCTTTTATGTACAGCTTTCAGCACATTAAAATTGCCACAGGTTTTTTCCCAGTATGAAGACTAAACCTAGTGCCTCCACACTGAGTTCCATCCCCAGCCTCCCCATTTTATATTTTTGTTTTGAGGCAGGTCTCCCTAAAGTGCTAAATTGCCCTGGCTGAGCATGAACTTGCGATCCCCTGACCTTAGCTGTCCAGAATCCTGGGATTACAGGCGTGTGCCACCATGCCCAGTGCCATACTACTTTTGCAGGTAAACATGAAACTCGGGAAGGAAACTTCTTAGAAATTATTATGCAAATCTTGAACTGACCTAGTTTATACCAGCTTAGAGAATATGGGTAGACGAGCTTGACAACTGGTATTTGTGCATCTAATCACATTAAGAGATTTTGTTAATGACTGTAAGGGGCGTGCTCGCTTCAGCAGCACATATACTAAAATAATAATAACTGTAAGGGGCAAGGAATCATGGAGAAGTCAGAAGTTACATTAGAATGTGGAGCCGTGATTCTAGTTTAACCTCATTTTTCAAAGCAGCGAAAGGGCTCAGAGGTAAAGTGATGACCCAAACCAAGTACCTTTCTCAAGAGAAATTATTGCTGGTAAAAGATGGATCGTAACTAGAAATAAAACACCGAGCTCCCAGGACAAGCCTGAAAGGACCAAGCACACAGTAAATGTGTTCAGGAAGACTGGATGCTGCGTGTTGGGGGTGGGTACTGGGAACTGAACTTAAGGTCTTTGTGTTGAGCTACATCTCCAGCCCCACCCTTTTAAATCTTTGAGACAGGATCTCTCTGAGGAGCCCGGATTGGGCCCAAACTTGTGACCCTCTCGCCTCAGCCTCCTAGATCTGGGATCCCAGGTGCACACCACTCAGCCAGGTGCTGGGCTCTGTCAAGATAACATAATACGTGGCTTTCACGAATCAGAGGTCATGCAAGCCTGTGTGGGAAGCAGAAATAAACAGATGGTCGCTTTCATTTCTCTATCAATGAGTTTGGGCAGGAGGGATTGAAAGAGGAGACCCCCCCCCAATATGGAATTGGGCAACTATGGGTTAACTGGGTAACTGTGCTCTTTGTAGAATGCACCTGAGCAGCCATGACAACTTCTGTACTCTGGCACTGGAGAAGCATAACGGACTCAGAAAGTCCTGCCAGAACTCTTTGCTCTCCTCCTCCACTGCTCTGTGTTGTGTAAATCCTGCTTGCTCTATTCCCAGGGAAACTCCAATGGAATTAAGCTTCATAGATGTAAAAAGGGGTTTATAAAAAGTGCAAACTTCTGTTTAGGGCTCTCGAGACCGACAGGAGTCTCTCGCTGAGCTGCTGGCATTAAAAGCCACTTTTGATCTATCTTGTTAAGAGTGGTCTGTCTGGGGTCCTCACTGCTTCAAAAGGAACAGGTCTGTCATGAAATAAGACTGGTTGGTGGCTTCTGGCAGTGAGAAGAGGCAGGTGTGCCCCCAGTCTTTCCTAGGCACCCTCCCTTCCAAGTCTGAATGTGTTTTGTCCACCGAGGAGCTCAGATCCTGGGAGAGGCAGATGGCAGAAAGACATTAGCTGGAGGTGAGCAACTAGAAGGAAAAATTTAACCAGAGGATATTAATATACTTAATTTCCCTTAATTTTAACTGACTGCATTTGGGGACAAAACTTTTTGTCTTTTGATCTTAGAATTGGCCAAATTACTTTGGAGCACTCACTAGTTCTTAAAACTTAATGTACTTAAGTATTTGTTTAACATGCAAATTCTGGGCCTCATTCTTAGGGATTTTGATTCACAGATCAGTCTAGGGTTGAAGAATTAAATCACTCCACAAACGTTTACTGAATACTTAACTATGTCCAAATATTGTCTGGGATCTGGTGTACCAGGGCAGACAGAATAGTTTCAGCTCTCCAGGGCTTCTTACATGGGAGACAAACAATAAACTAACAAATATACAAAAGTGCACAAGAATCTCTATTTCTAGCAAGCACTTGGGTGATTCTGATGCAGGTAAACCTCCACACGTTGAGAACACTGCTTTATGAACAGGAGTTTTAGCCTGGGAGATATTTAAGAATTGTGTAAAATGCTAGCTAAGGACTTGGAGCCATTGTGGCCACAGAGCAGCAAGCAGAAGGTGCTGCAGATGTAGCACTGTGCATCCTCTGCTTACCCGCCTGGTGTGAGGTGAGGACTTTGTGTGACAACCAGCTGGCTCCTCTGCAGATCAGATGCTGTCTGACTAGACGGTGCCCGGGAGGCTTTGGATGGCAGCTGTTGCATCCTCTACCTTGGCCTACAAGCACTCCCATAGCATAAATGTCTATCTTTACCATGTACACACCCAGTCTGTCAGCTCGTAAGTAGCCACTTGTAATTTGTAACACTGCTCTCAGTTAGCTGTTAGTGTTGGGAGGATAGTTCTTAGTCCAAGGGAGGGCTGTTGAGTGAGAGTGCGCTTTGGATAAATCGATTCTGCACTGAGATTCTTGGTTAGCCACAGCTCTAAGATGTCACCGGATGCTATAGGACCAGAACATTCCATAAAGTTGCCTGGACAGAGTCCCAGGTAGCACACCAGGTAGACCCTGGAAAGATCTTCTTGTGGGAACAAAGACACAAGAACCCATAGGATGGGCTGAGTTCTGATTCGGGGCTGTACCCCAGTAGTTCCGAAGGAAAGGGCTGTCTATCTTACCTCTGGGGCATGTTGGCGCACACTGCCTGAAGGTGGGCTCTCTTGTCATCATAGGGACAGAGCCTGAGTCACTGGTTGGCCCTGCTGAAACTGCAGATATGTTACTAGACTTTCCTAGTTACTGTGGTTTCACTCTGTTCTCAGAAATATGTGTGCAAAGAAGACAGATGCATTAACTTTTCTTGTTGGAAATGGACTAATGTTACCCTCATGGACAATAATGGTTATGGTGTTGACAATGTTGTCGCTGTTAATAGCAACTCCAGGGCAGCAAAAATGAATAGTGTGAAGGCTCTGGATTTAATCCCCATTACCACACACACACACAGCAAATACTCTGCTTAGCATATAGTAATTCAATACACATTATTCTCGTTTTTATTGTTAGCAGCAGTACTACCATTATATGGCTTGGAGGATATCAAAAAGCTATCAGGAGGCAGATTTCAAACCCTGAGCTCTCTGATATCAACACTCAGATTCTTAGCCCTGCACAAAAGCCTTGACTAAGAGGAAATTTTTCAGGTTGAGTTCCAGAATTGCAGTGATATATGCAAATTTTCCACATGGTTTCCCGAAAGTTGCCTGGATTAAGTAATTCCTAGACCTTAGTTCCTATTGCTGTTATCACTGGCTAGTAACACAAGAAAAAAATTTAACTTCATCTTAAAACATAGTTCTTTATCATCCTTTGAAACTGTTCTTCTTCCTCATGTAATACTCAAATGCTATAGAAGTAACAGTAACCTGCTGTTTTTTTCCCCATTTGTTTGTGTTTGTTTTTAAACTAGTCAGTGCTAAGCAAAACTATGTCTCTAACAAGATTGCAATGTAAATACAGCAAGAGAAGTTCATGGGCCCAAGTGAATTTTCAAATTGCCCAGAATGTGTGCTGACTAGAGAAATAGCACAGACTGATATGAGAGAAAATTGTTGAAGATGAATTGCAGAGTAGCAGTAAAAATTACCAGAGTTTCCCTAGAGAAAGAGCTCCCTGTAAATTTACATGTCTACTGCAAGCATGGTAGCCTGACTCTGGAAAAAGTAACTGAACAAACAAGTCACCATAGATCATTTAAGAAGCACTTGTTGAGTGAAATAAATCAGATACACATACTTGAATGTTGCGTGGTTTCTCTTATACGAGAAGCCCAAATTATAAATAAAGAGCAAAATAAAAGACAGTTAATACAAAGTAGGGAGACAGCTCTTCCTCAAAGGGGAAGGGACCAAGAGATGTGGGGGGGAGAGGGGAAGGAGAGGGGATGAGACAAGGAATTGAGATGGGTCCCGCACATAAGGAAGGTGAACATTATGTACTGCAAGCATGGCCTAATGGAAAAAGACATACTTGCATTATGAAAACAACCCTTTTGCAAAGAATTTCACTATACTTACAGTCAGCTTTTTTGATCCCTTTAATATATAGTTCAATGTGGAAAATTTTTAACTATAATAATTAACCCTATTTTTCTCTTTTAAGATTGGATTTCCAATATGCACAGTGGGATCACTTTGCATTGTGATCAGGTTATGGGGCCAAGGTATTTTTATGATTTCTATACACAGTGTGAGTAAAATCTATCCTTTTTGTGGATGTTCCCCAAAAGTATGTGCTCACACATTCTTACCATACAGCACAAGCGATGTGCACTGGGGACTCCAGTCACGGTACGGTAAGGAGCTACCATCTCTTTTACAAGAAATTTCCTTATTTTTGCCAGTAACATTAGAGCTCAGGAGAACTCCACAGTGAGGGGAAATGCTCATGTGGGCGAGAAGGTGAGCTGAGCTTAAAGCCCTCTCCGATCCCCAAAGAACTCTCTCTTCTACGACAGTGTTTGCAGAGAGCAGGAAAAGAGTATGACAAGAATTTCATTTGCCATATGAGAAACTATGCTTGGCTATTCTAGATAACTTTTTTCTTTCTATTGTATGAAAAAATAAAACAAACTTTCATAATCAAATAATAAGAGAATAACAAGTTACCACATTGTGTATCATTATCTCCGAAGTAGTGCAAAACATAAACCAAGAAGGTTCTTACAAAAAAGAAACAAGTAGTAATACAAACTTTCTTGTCCATGAACTAAGATAAACTATTATTACAAATGAAACAAATTAGCATATAGATTGAAATATTTTTAAAACAATAGAATATGTAATTTGGAGAAGTATTTGAACTTCTCCCCACTTCCTATTTATCTTTCTTCTAAATAACTTTTGAGGTCAGGAGAAATAAAAATTACAATCATAGAACATTAAAAATTAATGATGTGAAGACACTACATATAAAAACATGAAAAGTATCCTAAATTATTCTCAGAGGAAAATATATACCTCTAAATGCTTTTGAAATTAAACAGAAAATAAAAACAATCGAAGTTTAATCTAAGAAGCTAAGGAAACAATATGAAACAATGTAGGCAGAAAGAAGGAATGAACTTTTCAGTGAATTAGAAAACTTAATAAAGTATAACTAAACAATAAATTCAAAAGCTGAGATACTGGAAAGATTAATGTACCAGAAATATCTGATTAGTCTAATGAAGAAAAGAGAAAATGGGACATTTAAAATATGAAGACAGGTTATGGATAAAGATATCTTAATTTTATAAAAGAATTCTAGGTTAAATTTTATGCCAATCTCAAAAATTTTGAAGAAATATGTGATTTTTATTAAAGAAAATATAAATTATAAGAATTGATTCAAGAATAGCAAAAATTTGAAAAAACCCTCAAAACTACCATAAAGTACAGGAAGGAAATTTGCCAAGAAACAAACACAACCTACTCTTCAAAATGCCAGGCTCAGATGTTTTAGCTGAGAATTTTAATGTCTACTATTGGCAGATAATGTGTTTTAAACTTGACAACAGAAAGCTCCAAAATTTGTTTTCTGAAACTAGCTGACTCTCAAAGCAAAATCTATCAAATACATCCCAGAAAAACCTACAGATATATCTTACAAATATAGCTTCTGAATTTAATATTAGAAAATATAATCCAGAAGGAAATTAAAGATTAGCATAGGGTTATGTAGAATTTGTTGCAAGAATGAAAATGTATAGACCACTGGGAAATCTTTTTAGACAATTCATCCTTCAATAGATCAAAATGAGAAACTCATAGTGCTATCTCAATTGATTTATAAAAAAAAATTATGACAGTTTTCATCCATTCCAGAAGACAAGGAAAGGATAAAAGATGGGAAAGTGAAGAGGGTGAGAACAGAAAAAGAAGAAGCAGTGACTGGTAGAATAAGAAAAAGTGAGCACTTCTCTAACACAATTAAGAACATCTATTTCAAAATATGAGTCAACTTCATATCTAAATGGGAAATCCTAGATATATTTCAATTAAATTCAGGAACAAGATAATTCTTTAAAAAACAGAAAATCAAACGTTAATAGGTAAGGAGACTGAATCAGCAATCAAATCCAAACAAACAAACAAACAAAACTCTTTCTCAAAAAAAGCTCAGGCCCTAATGTCTTCATAAGTCATTTTTATCAGACATTTCGAGAAGATTAATAATAATCATTCTCAAATTCTTTCACATAACTGAACAGGAAGGAACACTCCCAAATTCATTCTACATAGCCGGAATTACTTTGATATCAAAGCCAGTAGAAGACTCTACAGAAAAAGAAAACCACAGGCTGATATCCCTGAAGAACACAGACGTTAAAACATTCAGTAGAATGCCAGGATAAGGATGCTATTTTTTGGTACCTCAATTCAACTTATTAGTAGAAGTTTTGGCCAAAGAAATTAGGTAAGAAAAAGAAATAAAAGCTACCTTAATCAAACAGAAAGTACAACTGTCTCTGTTTTCATATTATCTCATTTTATATAAAGACCTCCACCAAAAGTTATTCAGAAATAATAAACAAACACAGTAAAGTTGCAGGATAAAAAATCAACACATACACACAAATTCAGTTGCTTTACAATATATTAAAAAAAGATATCAAGGAAACAATTCCATTTACAACAGCATAGAAAAGAATAAAATACTTAGAAATGAATTAAACTAAGATGTTAAAGAACTGTATACTTAAAATTATACAATGTTGATGAAAAAATTAAAGAAGATACAAATAATGGAAAGATATTCTGTGTTCATAGATTGAAAGAATAAATATTGTCAAAATTTCCATATTCCTCAAAGGAATCTATAGATTCAATGAACTCTGTATCAAAATTCCAATGGTGTTTTCATAGAAATACAGAAAACAATTGGAAGATTTGTATGGGAACATAAAGATCATGACTAAGTACGGCAATCTTCAATAAGAAGAACAAAGTTAGAGCCATCACACTTCCTGATTTCAAATTAAATTACAAAGCTATAGTAAAAAAAGAGTATGGCTCTGGGATAAAAATAGATACAAACCAATGGAACAGAATGGAAAGCCCAGAAATAAGTCCACACTCATATGGTCAACTAATTCTTGACAAAGATGCCAAGAAAGCACAATGGGAAAAGGCAGTCTTTTCAAGAAGTGATACTTGGAAAACTTGATATCTACACATAAAAAATGATATTAGGTCTTTATTTTATACTGTACATAAAAATCAACTCAAAATAGATTGAAGACTTACGCATAAAAACTGAAACTACAGAACTCCTAGAAGAAAACATGGTAGAAAGCTCTATGACATTGATCTTGGCAATGGTTTTTTCAATGTGTCAACAAGAACACAGAAAACAAAAATTAACAAGTGTAGCCAGGCATGGTGGCCTGTTTCTGTAATCCCAACACTCTGGGAAGCTGAGGCAGGAGGACTTCATATTTGAGTCAAGCCTTGGCAAGTCATCAATTTAGGAAGATCTTGTCTCAAAAAAAAAAAAAAAAGGAAAAGAAAAGAAAAGAAAAAGACCTGTGGACGTAGCTTAGGGAAAAGGTCTTAGATTCAAGCCCTAGTAATACACACATACACACACAGACAGAACTAATGGGGCTATATCTAACTAAAATATTTCTACACAGCAAAGAAAACGATCAACAAAATGAAAAAGTGATCTATGACACGTGAGAAAATATTTGCAACCAAATATCAGATAAGAAGTTAATATCTCTAAAGTATAAAAGGAACTCCACTCTATTAGCAAAAAATCCCACAAAACAAAGAAAAAAACAAAAACAACCTGATTGAAAAAATTGGCAAAGAACCTGAATAGCCAGTATTCCTAAGAAGATACAGAAATAGCTATTATTCCTAAGAAGATACAGAAATAGCTGGAAGGTATATGAAAAGGTGCTCAACATCATTAACTATCAGGGAAATGCAAATCAACACCACAATGAGAGATAATCTCATACTCCTTAGGATGCCTGTTATAAAAAATTCAAAAGATAACAAGTATTAGGCAAGGATATGGAGAAAAGAAACCCTTACACATTGTCAGTGGGAAAGTAAATTGGCACAGCCACTATGGAAAAGTGTGGAAATTCCTCAAGAAATAAAAAACACACCTACTATATGATACAGAAATCCCACTTCTGAGTAGATATCCAGAGGAAATAAAATCAATAGTATTTTAAAAAGATATTGGCATCTCCATTTTACTAATCACCTTTACTAATCACCTTACTAATAATAGTCAAGACATAGAAACAATCTAAATGTCTGTCTACCTGAGTGGATAAAGAAAATGCAGAGATACATATGGATGTAATATTTTTCAGCCTCAAAAAAGAAGGAAATGCTAAGTGAAATAAGCCAAGCACAGAAAGACAAACACTGCATGCAAAGTTAAATTCACAGAAATAGTAGAAGGATGATTCACTGGGATTAGGGTAGGGATGGGAGAAATGAGCAGATATTGGTCAAATGGTACAAACTTCCAGTGACAAAATGAACGAGTTCTGGAGACCTAATGTACAGCATAGTGACTACAATTAATGCACTGCATACTTGGAATTTGCTAAGAGTAAACCTTAGGTGTCCTCCCCCAGAGGGTGACAATGTGAGGGATGGATGAGCTAATGACTATGACAAACAGCTCACAATGTATACATATACTGAAACATTGTGGTGTGCACCTTAAATATATACTTTTTGTGAACTATAACTCAACAAAGCTGGATAAAAATAATATTCTTGGGTCCAGGGATTTAGCTCAGTGGTTCTGCCACCTCCCTCGCAAGCTCAAGGACCCGAGTTTGGTCCCTGGTACCAAAAAAAATATATGCTTAAAATTTTAACCAATAAATGAACTAAGAAAAGTACAGCGGTTGGAAGGGAGATAAAATGATAACCAGTATCTGTTCTGGTTTAGATCCTGAAGGTCCCCCAAAGGCTCATGTGATGAAAGTGTGGTCTCTGGCACAGCAGGGTTCAGAGGAGAGGCTGTTGAGGGGGTGACTGGATCAGGAACAGCCGATGTTATGAATGGACTAATCCATTACGGATTCATAGCTTAATGGGTTTTGCAAAGGGGCTCTCTTATAAAATGAAGCTCTCTTTTTTTTCCTGGCTGCCATGAGGTGAGCAGCTTTTGTTCTACCACACGCTTCCTGCCATGATGTTTCTGCTTCACCACAGGCCAGAAACAATGGAGCCAGCTGACCATGGACTGAACCTCTGAAACCATGGGGTAAAATAAATCCTTCCTCCTTTAAGTTGATTTTCTTACATATTTTGTCACAACAATGGAAAGTTGACAGACACAGTATCTAAACTATAAGTAAACTGTATTTATCATAAGTCTAAAATGTTTTAAAAATCAAGATGCTGCTTACATTCCAATAATGTTTAGTAGGAAATAAAGAGATAACTTTAATAGTGGGAAGAACAAATTTTAAATATCTGGAAATAAACTTAGCAAGTAATGATAAAATCTAGAAGAAGAGAAAAGCGGATCTTTACCAAAAGACACAAAAATATTTGGATAAACAGAGAAACACATCATGATTTTTGATGAGAAAACTCAACGGTGCAAATATATGATATCTAATTTTAACACAAGTCCAGCAGGATCCCAGGTGGGACTTTAAGGGAGAGAACCTGGGAAAGTAAGTCTAAAGCACAACTGGAGGAAAAGTGCTAGTTTCAAAAATGGTCAGAGAACAAATAACTTTCTATTAAATAGTAAAATATTCTAAAAGTAAAGTGATTAAAAAGTATGGTAATGTAGCCATATCAAGTCAGTGAAATCAAACTGAAAGGCAAGAAATTCCCAATAAGAATTTAGTATTATTAAAAAAAAAGAATTTAGTATTATTAGATTATTATGTACATTATTTTACAGATCAGTGATATTTTTAGACCTGAAATAGTGTTGGAACAACATCTGGGAAAAAATATAGACTTCCCAAACACTTTAGACCAAAATAAATTTCTATTAGATATACTATTTAAATAATAATACAAACATTCTAAGGAAAAACAGAGGAATATTGACATGTACTAAGAATGGGAAAGATTTTCTAGAAAATACGCTAAAGGTGAAAATGAATAACTGATGAACACTCTGACTATAGAAAAAGTGAAACATTTTTACAAATATCAAAAATGAAACTAAGAATCAGATGAGACATTTTGGAAAACACTTGCAACATACATGACAAAAAAGGGCTTTGTTCCCTTTTCGAACTATAACAATAAGCTTCAAACACTCAATATAAAGCGAGAAGATGAAGAATAAAACAGGTTTCACCCACCAAAATGACGCAGGTCACCTGAGGTTCTCACTCCTATGATTAAGGAAGACCCTGTGCACTTTTGAGGGGGGGGAGTATAACTCAGTCAGTTGTCTTCTGAAGGGAACGCAACACCAGACACCATGATTCTTAGACAGGCAGAGTCCTGAACTCAAAAATTCCACTTCTAGGAATTTAAGAAGACAATATAAGGACATATGCAAATACTTAAACAATGATGTTTATATCAGCACTTTTTAAAATAGTGAAAACTTACAGCAATCTAAATGGTTAACAACAGATTTACTGTTGTTTTTAAAAAGGAGCTATCTTATATGAATTAACTTAAAATAGATCAGAGACCTGAAAGTAAGAGAAAAGACTATAAAATGCTTAGGAGTAAACATAGGGCGAGACCTTCATGACAATGGATTTGGCTGTCATTTCTTGGATATGACACCAAAGGCACAGGTAGCAACAAGAAACAACAAAAACAGACAAATCTGACTTCATGAAAATTAAAAATTTTGTGCATCAAAAGACACTATCAATAAGTAACCTATAGTATGGGAGAAAACATTTACAAATCGTATATCTGCTAAAGAATTAATCACCAAAATATAGAGAGAATTCCTAAAACAACAAAACAACCTAATTCAAAAGTAAGCAAATGCCTTAAACAGACATTTTTTTCAAAGAAGATGTATAAATAGTCAACAAGCAAATGAAAAGATGGTCAACATCGTTAATCATTAGGGAAATGCAAATCAAAACTACTTTAAGATACTACATGCATTATGATGGCTACTTTCAAATCAACAAACATCAGAAAAAAATAAGCACTGGTGAGGCTGTGAAAAAGCTAGCAGTGTGCACTGCTGGTGGGAATAGAACATGGTACAGCAGCTGGGAAGAGCAGTGAGGCTATTCCCTAAAAAATTAAAAATAGAATTAGGTAAAACTAATATGTAATCTAACAACTGCACTTCTAACAATTCCACTGTCTACCCAAAACAAGTGACAGCGGAGCCTCAAAAAGGTAATTGTATACCCATGTTCACAGCAGCATTCTTCACAGTAACCCACAGGTGGAATCAATGCAAGTGTTTCTAGATAGATGGATAAATCAACAAATGCGGTACATATATGTACGATGGACTATTATTCAGCCTTAAAATGGGTGAACCTTGGGGACATTATGCTAAGTGAAATGTACCAGTCGCAAGGATCAAATACTGTACAATTGTATTTATATGAGAATTCGTAAAGACAGAATGTGTAATAGTGTTCCAGGAGCTGCAGCTAGGGTGGGGAGTGATGGGCAGTTATTATTTAATGGAAAGCTTCATGTCAGCACCATGGACAGAGCGATCCAACCCTCAAGGTGACTGCTGTACAGGGAGAGTACTCTATACCACTTAAAAATAGATAATATGGTAAATTTCCCATGACTCTTCCCATAGTTGAAAAACATGGAAAAAAAAAAGAAAGGGTCCTTTTTGACTGGTAAACACTAGGAGTTCTCCTTAAATCCAAGCCCTGAGCCTATGTACCAGCCCCGTGACTGTGGCCACGTCAAACAAGAGGTGTTAGGACTTAAATGGAGAAAGGGAAACTTGCCAACTATTTACAATTTTTGTGTATATGGCAACACATCACGAGCTATGTCAGCACCAGGTAAATGTGAGGAATACACTATTTTGTGTTTCTAAATGAATTAGATCAATTGTGTAAAGTGCCTGGTACACTGCACACACGCAGTGAGTATCAGCTATGGTGTATTATTTTATAATATTTCTGTATGTAGGACACAGGAAGCAAATACACTAGCACCCCAAGGCTCTCTGCACCTAAACTCCTAGGAAATCTGACACTCGGGCCCCCACTCCATAATAAGTGATTTAGTGTTTCTGAAAATCTTTCCCATTATAGCACACTCAACAGCTCCCCAGGGACCTGGAAGAGTTAATTAGCATCTCTAATCACCTTCAGGCACTGGCCACAATTCAGCTAAGGTAATAAAAAGAGTATAATGACCTCAGATTATTTATACCTTCAATTGTTCAAATCAATTGTATGATAAAGTGTAGTACTTAACAAG
The DNA here is from genome assembly GCF_000247695.1 of Heterocephalus glaber. The sequence continues at coordinate 2,743,402 of NW_004624796.1, forward strand.
CAGAGGGAACTGTACTATAACTGCAATTTATAAAGCTAGAGTGACATGTTTTTTAAAAAGCTAAAATGGATATAAAAGCATTAGTAATTAATTTGTGGTATAAGAACATTAATCAAACTGGTTGGCCGAATTCTTGTTACCCAGAGCTAGGATGGCCAGTCCTCCTCCAGTCCTAAGGCAACCAGCTATCATGTGTCTCAGGTAGACTTATTTTCCATAAGGTTCCAGAAAATTACTGGCAATTTAGATAATGTAAAGGGAACCCTGAAGAGAGGAGAAGGAAATGGAGAGATGGAAGAGGGGAGAGAGGAGAGAGTGCTAGAGGGAACTGATTGCTAATGGTGCCCTTGAGTCCACAGTGATAATAAGTGTGTATGTGTGTGAGTGTGTGTGTGTGAGAGAGAGAAAAAGTAGAGCTCTTCCCTATAGTAGAATGAAGGAACAAATAAATAGAGAAAGAATAGAGTTAGAAAATCAGTATTCTGCAGACAGAATACTGTTATATACTGTTATGACAGTAATTCAGGCAAGAGTCAAAAATGGATGCTAAACTAGTGGGTGAAAATTTCAGGAAGAACAGGATATTTACGTAGTCTCAAAGCATTCCTTGCAAGATGCTTAGTAACTGCACAGGAGAAAACAGTCATTTTATAGTGGAAAGCCTGGCAGGCTGCACCTTAACCAAATGGTCAGAGTTGACATTACTGATAATGGAACAAACTCCTGATGCAACATGGGAAAGAGAGATGAGCATCACCTCCCTGAAGTGGAGCCCTGCCTCAGATGCATCTTGAATCTAACCATGAGGAAACATCAGACAATCCAACTTAAGTACAAAATAAATGGTCTACACCCTTTGCAAATATCAACATCATGACAGATGACGGAAGGCTGAGGGAGTGCTCCAGGCTCAAGGGCACCAAAGAGACATGAAAACTAAAGGCCAGGTGGTCCTAGACATCAAAAACAAATAACTAGAAGGACTATCGTGACACAATTGATGAGGCTTGGATAAAGTATGCAGGTCTAATATTAGTAGTGTTGGTGACAGATTTTCTGAGTTTGATAACTATCCTGTGATTCTGTCAGTAGATATCCTCATTCCTAGGAAATACACACTAAGGTATGAAGCAGTAATGGGGCATGATGTGTGCCGGGAACTCTCATTTGGTCATAAGAATGTCATAGATATGTAACATACAAAATACTTATAACAGTCAAAATGTAACATTGAATCATTTAACACAGACATATGGAGAGACAGATAAAGACAAATCAAATGTGTCTGAATGTTAACAATTGGTGAATCTGGGTATAGAGTATATGGGAATTCTTGTTACTATTTTTGCAATTCTTCTTTGTTTGGAATTATTTTAAAAATTCAAAGTACAAAAAGGGAAGGTCAATGAGCTACCATCTAAGAACCTTTACAACTCAGAGGGTGTTTGGTTTGAAACTCATTAGCAGCTGTCAACCCAGGCTAAGCCAGGCTGTCCTCCCGCCCACCCTATGCTGTCCTCTATCACACTCCTGTTGTCTTCTCCCCTTGTTTTCTAGCAATTTGGCAGTGTGAGGTAATTTCAGGGATAATTTCAGCTCCTCAGGAAAAGCTCCCACAAAATTCTAACCAAAAGAATAAGGAACTATACTATACTATAGAACATTAGCTTAAATTCCTCCATTCCAATTATCTTCTGTTCCCCATAAACATGTGCAAATATGTTTTACAGCAAACATATGGCTGTAAAACCAGAGCAAGTTACTCAGCAAAGGAAATACAACCTCAGCTACCCACTGTACCCCTTCCTTTTTATACACAATTAACTTTTCCTCTCTGGCATGTTGTTAGAGCTCGGGTCTGGAGTGTTCCCCAAAGTCACCCATAGGTCCCCTGTGCAGCAATGTGCAGGGTGGGGAGCTAGAGAAGCGGCTGGGTCCTGAGGATTCTGACCACATCCAGAAGACTGGGTCTGTAATTGGATGAGATACTGGGAGGTGGAAGGAACTTCAGGAACTGGGAGAGCTGGAGAAGGCTGGTCGGCAAAGCTGTGCCTTTGGAGGAGGCATTTCGGCCCTTGACTCTTTCTCTACTTCCTGTCCCTCGTGAGGCGAGCGGCTGTGCTCCGCCCCGTGCGCCCGCGTGGACGCGAACACACACGCACACACACACACACACACACACACACACACACACACACACAAACACACGCCTCCCTCACAGTGAAGCAGCCCCTCCCTCTCTCCACCCTCATCCTGAAAACAACCGAGCACTGCACACCGTGTACGTGCGTCTCAGTGTGACACCACAGCCTGTAAATGTATGCAATTAAAATAAAACCTTTAAAAACCAGTTACATTATATTGTTGATGTCTGTGTCTACTCCTGAGCTATCTTATTTACTGATTTATCAACTGTAGTTTATTATTACATATTATTGTCAAGTCAGATTACAACGTCTTTGAGAAAAAGACTGGAGCTTCATTAATGTTTGTATTTTCCATAGGGCCTAACACTTTTTACAGGATAAGTGTTCCATAAATATTTACATACATATTGAATGAAAACAAACAAATAATCACCTTGGATTCAACACACTTCTCCAGCTTCTGCCCTGTCAGTACAAACAAATCAAGACCCGACAGGACCCAAGTCACCCTGGATCCAGCACTCCTCTCTGGCCGCTGCCCTGCCGCCTGCCGGCCTGCACCGGTCAGTCAGCCTCCCGGAAGCGGAAGCGTGCTCTGCGTGCTCTTCACCCCCAGCCCCGGCGGCTGCCTTCTGCCCTCTCTCCCCGAGACTTCCCGGGCCAGCCTCAGCGGCCTGCTGTAAGCAGAGCCAGGGGCAGTGGGCGGCCCCCTCCGCCCCTGGCAACCTGTGGCCCTGCGACCCTCGCTTCTCTGGGAACAGTCGGGTGGGCTCACGGGGCGGCGCCACTTCCCGAGTCTCCTCCGCTTCCTGGGCAGCCTCCTCTTCCTCTTCCTCTCCGGGAAACACGGCCCCTCCTCAGTGTTCTTCCTCAGGCTCACTGCCACATGGCTTCCGGTCATCTTCTGAGCTCCAAGCTCCCATTTCCCAGGGCCTGTTTACCAGCCTCGCTTGAATGTCTCCTCTGCTCTTCCTCTCCGCGGCCGAACTCTTCGCCTTCGTGAGTCAGGCGGGTTTGTCTCGGAGAACAGCACTGCGTCGAGCTGGCTGGCAAGCCAGAGGCTGGCCCTCGCCCTCGGCTCCTCTCTCACCCTGCACACCCTCAGCCGCCGCCTCCTGTAAACCTCAGCTCTCCATCCCCCTGCTGTGCCGCCACCCAGCTCAGCATTCACCGTCCCTCGTTCATACTCCTGCAACAGCCAGCAGCGTCCGGTTTCTAACTCACGTATCACTCCGTATTTAAAGTCATCTTTCTGATACAGAACCGTGACGCTGCTCCCCGCCGAAAGCCCTTCAGTAGCATCCGGTGTCTTCAGCCGGAAGTCCCTCCATCGTGTTTCCTGAACAAGCCCAGCTTTGTTCTATCCACGGCCTCTGCCCGGAACAGTCCTGTTCTCTTCATCTGGTTACCGCCCACCACCCTTCCTCCAGATGTACAGTAATGAGCCTCAGGAACGAGCTGACTTCCTGTGCTTATCTTCCTCATGGGCGTGGCTTGGTTCACGCCGCACTGCCCTCTGCCCCCTTGTCTGCCACTGGGCCCCCAACCGAGGCCACTGCCACAGGCACACAGCTCCCATTCTACCGGAACTTCATATTTTTCCAAATTATTATCCATATGTGACATATTTTCTTTTCCCTCTACTTGGGAAACATCTTTTTCCGTGGTGGATTAATCCAATTCTTGAAATTCAATTTTCTTTTTTGGTACCGGGGATCGAACTTGGGACCTCGTGCTTGTGAGGCAGGCGGTGGAACCACTGAGCTAAATCCCCGGCCCTTAAATTCAATTTTCTTTCACAAATATTTATTTTTCTCTAAATATTAATTCACTTTTCTTCTCTCTCTTTGGGCGCATCAACACATAAATTAATTTAGATTCCACTAATTCGAATTTTGCAAATATCAGATCCAATGGCACTTGAGCAAAAAAATCATTTATCCCATTATTGCAAGTGCTCAATTTTTTGCTAAAAATGAAACAGAACTCTTAAACTAGGATGAATGAAATCAGGGTTTCATTCCCCTTTTGAATTTATTAAGAAATTAAAAATATATAATATTCTTTTGTAGTTATGATATTTGCTGTTTAAATGTAAGTCATGTTGAACTAAAGTCTTGCATTACCATATTTTATTCCAATCATTAGAGTATACAATAAAATTAAAATGATTTTTGCTTTTCAACTCGGAGAGAACCCAGTCTAAACAAATGAATTCATTATACATTCCTTTTTTGTTTTAACTGAGAACCATGTTTCACTTTGAGTGGATCCCCAAAGTAAGCCTCTGTGATCACTAATTAAGCGCGAGTATCTCGTGGTATCATTCATCCATCACACGTGGCTTTGGGCTTGGTGCTAAGAAGGCACAGAGTCTTCTCCTTCACCAGAAAATTCCTTTCAGTTGGAAACTTCTACCAGAGAACAGCAAAAGACCCATCACCCCACCTGCTGCCAAACTGATGTGCAGAGCTGGAAAGAGTACAAGAAACGAAAGCCTTGAAGAGCAGGTCCAAGTTTGTGTTTGGTGAAGTCTGGATGAACTTGACAAAGTATATTAGGGGGAACAAGAAAGTGAAATCACCTTAAGTGATTTTTTTGGACTGTACGTCTGATTTTCTCAAGGAGATAACAAAAGCAAAATGGCCGCCAAGAGTGGTTTTGAGCGTGACCGGAATGGTGACTACAAGGACTATCCACAGCCTTGTCTTGGCCCCAGACTCCGGACCCTTCAATTTCACTTAAACCACCAAGTCCAGGATCTCATCTTAATCTCATACTAATTATATGAACTATCAGTGTAGAATTAAAGCTTACATGTAGATACTAACATAGCTTTAATATTTTCTCAACGTACTCTGATACAGTAGTATTTGGAGAATAAACTGACAGAAGGTTTTAAAAGGTAACTGGTATCCCTTTCCTTAAAAACGTCCACATAATTTAAGTTCATATTTATATAAAGAAATAATTACAAACAGAGGAGTCATGCACACATAAGGATATCTGTTGAAGGATAGAAAGGTTATTTATAGCAGCAATGTCAGAAATGGGGAAATGCGTAGCAACACACTAATATTTGTACTTACCCTATGCTAGGTATCATTTTCAGCATTTTACATTCGTCATTATAACAATCCTCTGAAGGAGATGTCATTACTTTTTTCCTTTTTTCAGATATAGAAACTGAGGCACAAAGAGGCATTTGCTAAAACTGGTGCTAGAGCTGAGATTGGAAAACAAACAGTCCAGCCCCAGTTCTGTGAAGTACTATGATGCTTTCTGACCTGACGGGTAGGTATGTGTGTGTGTGTAAGAGTGGGGGACAATATGTCATCCTGCCTAGCAAGAAAAATAAATAAAATCATGAATGTGTAAAGAGAAAACAAAGATAAAAAAGAAAGAACAAACCTGTATGTTTAGAAAAAGAGATTCCAAGGTTTAGACACCACTCGGTGGTGAAACTGCATTTTTTCTCTCATTTTTTATTGTTTCCAAGTGAGTGAGTGCTTTCGGATGATAAGAACTGTCACTTACTCCTGCGGAAGCTCTCCTTTTGTTTCCTGCCTTCACCACATTTCCCTGTGCATTCCCCCACTTGGCTTTGCCTCACAATTCCCTCACACTTTCTCTTAGGTCTCCTCCTCCCTTTTATTTCTTATCTTTCCTATTTCCTTTCGTCTTCCTTGCTTCCTGTATTTTCCTACAACTCCCATGAACAGAAAGAGAAAAAACCCCACTCTTCCTGGTCACCACTGGCCCACTGGAACTCAGCTCATGAACACCTTCGCCCAGCTTAAAGAGGAAGAGCCAGGAGGACCAAGCCAGGGACTGCGGCAGTGACTCTTCCCCGAGTCCTGGGGTATGGACTAAAAATGTAAAGTCATCAAAACTTTTCTTCTTTATTTTCTGTTGCTTTCTCTTTAGTAATAGGTTTCTTTTCAGTAATCAATAAAATAAAGAGGATAAAAATAAAACTAGCAACTTTCTTTTGCCAGTTTCTCCTCAAATCTCAGTTAAGCAGGAACATTAGGAATCTTAAAAACAAGACCATTCCTTTTGCCAGATGTCTTAGCTTTACTCCAGTCGTTCATCACGTCATGCTCACCTTACTGCAGGAGCCCCTCACCTGGACCAATGGCCAGAGGCCTTCCCTTCCCTACTTCTCACAGGGTGGCTTCATTCACATTCTACTTGGATAAAAATGCTTTCAAGTTACTTTGTTTCCAGATCTGTAAGGTCAAATGCTGTTTAGCTACCCTATTCCCAAAGGAATAATGTATCTTTGTTCCTGACTGTAAAATATGTATTCCTTGCTAACATACAAAATCAGGCAACACGTACAGGTGTAAACCAGAAAGTGGCAGTCCTCTTCAGCTTCACACCGGAGGTGAGCATGGTTAGGATCCCCTGAGCTGGGTTTCCAGAGCTTTCCCAGCCTCACAAGGCCGAGGTACCTGCCGGGCCTTTCTACTTCCCCACTCTGGTCAGGCCCACAGCACGCCCGTCCCACTCCTTCTGACTTTGCCGTGGAACTCAGTGTTGCGGGCCTGCTCCCGCCTTTCCTGCCACGCATCCAACTCATCATCGCCAACTTGAGAGCCCAGCTGAAGTTCTCCCTGTTCACGGAGCTTTCCGAACCTCGCTGATGCACAGATCGCAACCTCGGCACCACACACTACAACCACACCTCTGCCTCCTTCTGAGGTTACCAACACTTTCCGGTCCAGGTCACACGCTGCCGGGGCCTGGGATGCTGCCCTGCACTTTGCTAGGACCTAGTGACAAGATGGGCCCTCGGTACCCGCTGCCCAGAGAATAGAGGGGAACAGAGAAATGGTTAACTGAGTGGCTTCCTTTTAACTCAGGGAAGTTCTTCCTCCACCTTTTAAAGACTGACTCTAACTCTCTGTACATCCCAGGCTACAGGCCAGTGGTGCTCTCCAGGCCCAAGCAGGCTGTGCCTCCGCCCCAACACGCCAAACCGAATCGCTGCGTCCCCACGGCATCTGGAGAAGGATTTTCCCCACAGAGCGCTCTGGTTCCTGGCAGAGCTGCTGAATGGCTGGGCTCTATTTATTTCCTGCTCACTAAACTGGCCCCATTCTGTTATCACTCCATCAGGTTCACACAGTCCTCACGGTGCCCACGCCGGTGATACCTCATAACCAGTGCCCAACTGCCTGCTGCTGCAAAGTGCGCGAGTGACAATGTCCTTCTGCCCCATCTCGGCGAAGAAGATTTTGACTGATCTAACAAAGGCTCCCACTCAGTCAAGAGCCGTGAGAGGCTCCATGGCCCTGTGGAACATCTGCAGGCTCCTCGGGGAGCCCAGGTGGAAAGGGGACCAGAGAGGCCCGGGCTGCGAGGGAGGGCGTAGCGTCCCGCTCGCTGACCGGGAGGCGCGCGAATGGCCAGCTGCTGACCGGCACGGCTGCAGTTCATGCTCACCTCTCGTCGCACTTAATCAGAATCACACTGTCCGTTCCAATCCCCAGGGCTGCAGCTCCCTTCTTGAGAGAAAAATGACTCTGTAAACAAAAAACATTTGTAGTTAGTGTCACACAAAGACAAGGTCCACTCCCCCTCTGCTGTTTTTATTTTCCTCCTTCTATCTCTACTCTGAATCTCCAAGCCTGAGCTGCTAAGAGAAAACAGCATATTTTACCGATGCTTTAAAAATAGTTGTGTTGAAAGACTTATAACTCAAATACACATAATTTAAATACTGTCGTAAACATTTTTAAGCATAATCATCCCTGTGCCTTGACCATTTCACACTGTTGTACAATCATCGCCTCCATCCACCTCCAGAGCTCTTTTCACCTGTAAAACTGAAACTCTTCTCATCAAGCGAAAACCCCCATCTGCAGCTCCTGGCAGCCACTGCTGTACTTCCTGTCCCCGTGAAGCTGACTGTTCCGTCACTCACACGAGCGGATTCACACAGCATTCTCTCTCTTGTGACTGGCTTCTTTCACTCAGCATAATGCTGTCAGGGTTCACCCACGTGTAGCGGCAATGTCAGAATTCCCTTCCTTTTGAAGGCAGGCTAATGCTCCATGTGTGTGTGGAACACGTTCTGCTTACACAGCCATCCATCCATAGACACCTGGGTGGCTCCCACCTTCTGGCCATTGTAAACAGTGCTGCCAGAAACACTGTACAAATATTTCGCTGAGACTCTGCTTTTGATTGTTCAGTAGGCACCTAGAGGAAGGATTGCTGGGCCACATGGTAATTCTATTCTTAACTTTTTGAGGAACTACTACATTCTTTTCCATAAGCTCTATACCATTTTAAGCTCCCAGCACCAGTGCACAAAAGTTCCAGTTTCTCCACATCCTCACCATTTATAATTTCCTCCCTCCCTCCTCTGTCTCTTTTTCATTCTCTCTTTTTCTTGTTTTAGTTTTTCCCAGGTGGGCTTCAAACTCCTAGGCTCAAGGGATTCTCCTGCCTCAGCCTCCTAAGCAGCTAGGACTACAGGTGTGTGTCACCATGCCTAGCTTGTAATTTTCCCTCTTTTGATAACAGTCTTCCTGACAGATGAGATATGGTAATACATATTTTCATGTGCCTGCTGGTCATTTCTACATCTTCTTTGAAGAAATGTCTATCTGAGTCTTTTGACCATTTTTGAATGGGGCTGTTTACTTTTTGTAATTGTTGAACTCATTTGGGCTGCGTGTGTGTGTGTGCGTGTGTGTGTGTGCGCGTGCACGTGTTTTGTACTAGAGATCAAACCCAGGGGAGCTTTACCACTGAGCTGCATCCCAGCCTATTTTTTAGACAGATTCTCAGTAAGTTGCCCAGGTTGGCCCTGAACTTGTGATCTTCCCCTTTCTGCCTCCCAGCTGCCTGGGGTTACAGGCACGTGTCAGTGTCACTGTGCTTGGCTTCATTTAGGCTTTTTGAAGGAAGAGAAAACACTGTTAGAGGTCATAACTGGGTCTGATCTCCCAGAACAACTGGTAACCGACTCAGTTTTATTCACCAGGGATGAGCACATTCAGTTTCTGCCAAGTTGGGGAAACTGCGTGCGTTAAGTTAGGGGAGAACTGGGCTCTGAATCCAGCACCCTTCATCCTGGAGTTCCTGAAGTGGCTATTTGTTTTCAGCTGATTACACACCCGAGGCTCAGAAAGAGGCATCAGCCACTGGCTGGGAGAGAACAGCCATCCCCATCAGGAGAACAGGCCTGACATGCCACCACCTTCTTTACGCTTTGGCTATTGACTCAGGGCAGGATTCTGCCTCTCAATGGCTATAATCACTGTGCCATTTGGAGAGCCGAGAAGGCTAACCAAAGCCCAGCTGTTCCACAGCTGCCCATCAGCCCTCCACTATTACCTACAGACCATTAAGCTGTCCAAAAGGAAAGCTGCTTCCTCAATTTACATCTCCAAAGGGCCTCGGACTGGAATTTTAAGTCATTATCTGAAAAGTGTACATCCTCCCCAAATGCCCACTTTTGACTCATTTGTGTTCTTAAATGTGCAGCAAAGGAAACTCTTAATGTGTTTTGGGGGGTGTGTCTAATACGCAAGAGGAAATCACATTTATAGTAGCAGCAAATAAAACTGACCAGTAAAGGAGACACTGAAGGGAGGAATTTTAAAAGCCCAGTGCAGCTAGACGTAATGAGAAAGAGCCATTAGCCTTATTTTACAGCCCCAGAATGACAAGTGGGTAATTGTTGCCAAGATAACGGAACTAGGAGAGAAAGCTTAATTGGGTCAGGATTTGAAAAGATGCATGGCTCCCCACCCCAAATCACCCAAAATGCTTTCTCCTGTTTAGCAGAGGCCAGGGTGCCAAGGAGCTGGGAGGGAAACAGGGCTAGGTCTCTACTAGGCAGGAAGGAGGGTGCCCGGCAGAGCAGCCCGGTGCCCTCTGCAGGCTCGAGCTCCTCAGTCACGCCCCTCAGGGAGTCAGATCTGAGCAGAAATGGCTAAGAGGTCTGCGCACCTGGTCAACAAGAGGACTTTGTCTGATCTTCAATGAAAAAGAATAGGGATTCTTGAATAAGGAGAAATTGCCCGGGATAATTGATCAGCACACTGAATGCAGCCGATTAATAAAAACACCAGCCCAAGCAGAAAACTTACAGATGGGGAACAAAGGGGATCTGAAGCATAAAAAAAGAAAATTCGGGGCTGAATGCCGAGTCTGTCTGTGGTTTCAGGCCCGGGAGCAGAGACGGAGCTAAACGGTAACCGTAAATGGCTCGGGGGCCACGGAGGAGAGGAAGAGCTCGAGGGGCCCCCAGTGAGGAGGAGCAGTGGAGGCGGCGCCGGCGAGGAGCGCGTGGGACTCAGCTGCAATCTCCAGCAGGCGGCAGGCACCGCGGCTCACCAAGCGAGCGAGCGGGGAGATCGGCGCCCAAAGACGCCTTCCTTCCGGGACGGCGGGGGGCCTGAGAGCGGGGGTCTGGTGAGGACTCAGCAGGCTCCACCTCGAGCAGGGCATTGGAGACACGCGACACGGGTGGGCTCCCGTCCAAGTGGCTGTGCCAGTGTGGGCCTGGGCAGGGAGTCTGCCCCGGTGGCTTCAGAAGGCAAAATTATGCATCCATCAGAGGCTTCACGGATTCAAATCAGTCCCTAAACAACGAAGGCTCCTATGATAATCTGCTGTTCGTCAACAGCATGGCTCCAAAATGAGCTAAGGAGCAGTCCTCTGCCTGATCCGGGAAATGAAACCCTAGAGCCTTGCTAGGGTCCGGGCCTTATTTAGGGCTAAACCAGACGTCCATTTAGGGTGATGTGTATTAGGGTTCATGGCATCTTCATTTTACATTAAGTGAAGGGTTCGACTTTGATGGGAAAAGTCACTGCCCATTTCTTCCTAAATATACAGGTGATCTAAACACTGGTTTCACATGTCAGCTTATATTTTAGACATGTGCAGATACTCATGGGATTTTAGAATTATGGAATGCCACATTTACAAACTCAGCAACTCCAGGTTGAGTGGGAAGAGATTGTCCACGGTCCGAGGGCCCCTCTCGGCCACTCCATTCAGCCCAGAGGCTGGAGGTAGTGGCCCGAGCTCCCTTCTCCTAACAGGGCAATAAACTCTGCCTCCTGTGGGGATGGTGAGAGAGGAAGCTAAATGACAGAGTGCCCGCAGACAACCAGCCCCAGAGTCCAGAGTCTCCTAGCTTGCCAGGTCCTCTTCCTCTACTGGAATTTAGACAGGAAGTCTGAAAAGCTGCAGTAATTCTTCCAGGCTGTTGTTACTCCTACCCAAATATCTAACTGAACTCAGATTCACACTGCCCAGTGGATCACAGGGTTTTAGAGGCCGCCCTGCTAGGTCGGGAGGATGCCAAGGTGATGGCGATGGTCCCCAAGACCCCTCCCACCTTGCCTCTTCTTACTCTACTGGGGGTTCTGGCCATCCTGGTCCACATGACTTTGCTAAACTTGTTTTTACCTCAAACCCTTTGTGGTTGCTGTTCTACTTTCCTCAAAAACCCTTACCTTGGCTAGTTCTACGGGTCCCTCTCTCATTTGATGTAGGTCTCTGCTTACCTATCACCTGGACAGAGAACCATTTACGAACACCCTGTAGAACAGCCCACTACTTCCCTCCTCTTTACCACAGATGCTATAGCAAGTGTTCCTTGGTTTACTGTCTGCCCCTACTACAACAGAGGACACTGTATGAGGGCAGACTTTATTATAGTACATAACTGACAAATATTTGTTGAACTTTCTGACTACTAGCTGCCTGGGGGAAGACAAAAGCAACCAGAGACTTCAAATAAAGGAAGCAAAAGGGCACCCTGGTTTAGGAATTGCAGCTCCCAACTCTAATGATTTCCCATCAAATACTCTACCTTATAGGCATAAGATCTATCAGTCATCCACGGACTTGAACTTTTGGTATGAACATTCCTTTGTGTGTGGAGTGGAAGGGCGTCTGCGTGTGCGTGTGTGTGTGTGTGTATGTGTGTATGCGCGTGTATGCAAGCATGTGAAGGATCAATTAAAAGGGATAAGTGGAAATGATTATATAGCAGAGATTTCCAATAATTGGAACTCAAAGCTCAATCGATGCTTGACTTGGAATCTGCTTCTTTCACCCTTCCCCAAGCCTGGAGCCCCCACGCCTACAGTGACTACGTAACAACAGTGTTCATCTTGTCCTCCCACACACACACTGACTTGCACCCCCATTCACCCTAAGATCTGAAGGGAATGATGGCTTCGTGAGCCTTAGAGAGACTGGCTGACTCAGTTTTTGCTTCTGATCATCAACTAGTCTAAAACAGCATTTTCGGGGTACTTTTTGTTGTTAAGGAGATTTACTTTTAAAGCTAAAACCCTGTCAAAGAGTGAAATGTGCAAACCACTTTCTGAAGCAATTATGACAATTACCTCTCCGGAAAAGTGGGCCAGCACCATGAGGGGCCTCATGGGACACCATCTCGGCTTCCAGGAGATGTAGACCTGAGCTGGGCTTGGTGCACGGAGAGTAGGGTGTGTGTGTCATGGTGATTTGCCCGACAGAGTCTACTGCCTGTTAGGATTGTGGAAAACACGATTCCTACATGATATCATGCTGCTTCACAGAAGCTATTTTTGGAAAAGCTATGTCGCATGAGGAATTAAGAAGAATGTGGAATTAAGCTTATGGGATCAATATTCAAAGGCTTGAGAGCTACAGATGTAAATTCCTGGGCTAGGATCACGACTCCCTGTAAACCTGCTCATCAGGCTAATTTCTCCCAAGCTTTTCTCTCAAGAAAGAGTGTGGGACCAAATGATCTTTAAGATTCCCTGCAGTTCCAAAACTCTGTGATTCTGTATTTTGGAGCAAAGTACCCATAGTCTTGGAACTCTTGTGGCTTAAATACTATCTCTTGTTTATGCTCAGTGATTTATTTACTTCTAATGCTATTCACAGCAATATTAAGTTAGTCTTATTCAAGTTTTACAAGAAAACAGCCTATTGGAACAAACTAAAAAATTTTAATAGCTTGCCTTCCTTACCAGCTATGTAAAGTTCCAGCCTGGTTTGTGTGGTCGGAAAAGAGGTAGGTAGCCCTGTTACGGTGAAGCAGAAACAGTGAAAATTCCCCCAGAAAACAAGAGACGATTCTCCCTTTCCTGATGTGTGACATTTCTGGTTGGATGCCACACACGACAGAATTTCTCAATATCACTTCTATAGATCTGGACCAACCAAGTTATAAACTCAGCGCTCAGAATGTAAGAAAGAACAGTAACTTTACCTGCTTCAGTAGATCAGGAAATTAGGTTAGCACGAGAATAACCAACACAGGGCAAACGAGATTGGAGACAGGACGTTACAGGAGAACCTGGTGCAGCACCATGGGGGCTGCTGTGTCGTCCAACCTCGTGGTGGAAAGGACAGTGTTGGGTACCTGGGAAACCGAGGCTCTAAGTCCGACCCTGCTACCCACTGGCTGCGAACCCCCCCGGGCTTGGCTTCTTCATCCCATAAAGAGAGGTGACTGCTTCTCAAAGGTGCCTAAGATTTCCATGCAGCTGCCTAAGCCCAGGCACTGAGGCCAGGTTTTCCTCAGGCTCTTTCCCCAGAAGTCTTGGACTCTGGAAACATCTCCAAGAACAGGAAGGAAGACATTGCCACAGGCCGGCCTCAGCCTCTGGGTCCCCTCCCCTCATGGGGCCAACACGGGCGCCTCCTGCCTGTGCTTTCCGTAGGAGAAAGACCTCCAAGCAAACCCTGACATGGCTTACCCCGGAAAAAAGGCATTGAGAAGGGACTTGGTAATCTCGGGTCTTCCACGTATGGAGAGCTGTTCTGGAACAGGTGGGGAGAAGTGGTCGTAAAAGGAAAACAGACCTTAAAGGGGACATATCTGTCATGTCCCCGTGGTCTGAAGCCAGAGCGAGCTGCGCTAAGTGATAAACTGAACACAGTGGGCAGAGGTGGAGAGCCCGAGGGACTAGAGGTGGGGATCGCGTGACTCTTCGACCTGGAGCTTCCAGGGCAGGACTTACTTCTACACTGTCCAGAGTGTTTGAGTTAAGTGTTCAGGGAGACACAGGAGTGTGTTAGAGCCTCCTCTGGCCCAGCCCTCTGAGATGATGAACAGGCTTTCTCTTGGGTTGGAGGAGGAAGTATGATTTAGAATCATCTTCACCGTAAGAAAAAATTCATTGTACAAATTTGATGAGGGAAGATATAAAATGTTCAGCCAGTCAGTGAGTTCTTGTGTACAAAACTTTGACGTAGAATCTTTTAATTTGGTTTCTACAGCAGCGGCCTGAGCAGGGACTTCAATGGTCTGGAGGTCAGGAAACTGATGCTGGCTTTTTCTACCTGGCTAACTTTGGTGATTTCATTTGCACAATACTGACAACAATCTGTTTTACCTGTCTTACAAGGTTGTGAGAATCATGTTTATACACACTGGAAATGTTCTGGAGACTATCAAATAGCAATCACATGTAAGTCAATGCACTTTAGAAGAGAATTCACCTGTCGAAAACGGTAAGCCTAGGGGATTGGAAGTTTGGCTCAGTGGTAGAGTGAGTGCTTGGCATGCACAAGGACCTGAGTTTGATCCTTACTATCACCACTAAAAAAAGAACAATAAGCCCTTAGTTAGAACCAGCTGGTATTTTAGGACAGATTCATAATTCAAATGATCATTCATAACTATGTGCGTTGTGGCAGAGGAAGGAGGATGGGAGTCAAGTGGTTGTATAGCCAAACTGCCCTTCTTTCTCTTAGAAATGAAGTAGACTCCACATTTACAATATCAGGATAAAAAGGCCTAGCAAAAGTATTCGCAAATCACATGGCCTGGCATGCACCACATCAGTTTACATCAAGTACGCGCTGAAAAGCTCGAGTAGGAAGCAGTCATGGCGAACAGAGAGCATGGGACAGCTCGCTGCTGGCCCAACCGCATCTTAACTTGAAGTAGCTGAGAAGCCAGAAGAAAAAGATGCTCAACATAAGATCATCTGAACTGTTTGAGGCTGAAAATAAAGTGATATTTAACTATTTGGGGGTCCAGATATACTTTAAGGAGACAGTAATTGAGGTGAAAAATTATCTCATGAATTTTTCCCCTCGAAGAAGCTAAGAAAAGAAAGTTGTGGTGGGCGGAATAATGGACTCCCCCACTGCTAGAGACGCCACATGCTCATCCTTGAAGGCTGTGGGTATGTTATGTTATATGACAGGTATGATTAGGTTAGAGATACTGAGATGGGAGATGGTTGTGAATTGCTCAAGAAGACCCAGTGTAATCGTAAGGGTCTTCATATGTGAAAAGGGAGGCAGGAGGTCAGAGCCAGGGAAGAAAATGTGGCAGGGCTGCAGGGGCTGACTCTGAGATTGGAGGTGCTCTGCGGCTGGGCTGAAAGTTGGAGGAAGGTGCCACAAGCCAAGAAATACAGGCAGGCTCTGGAAGCTGGAGAAGGGAGGGAGACATACTCCCTGAGAGGCTCCAGGAGGAACACAGCCCTGCCTGCCTCCATTTTAGATTCCTGACCTCCATGTGTGTAAGAGAATGAAACCATGCTGTTGTAAACTATGACGGACAGCTGAGCCAGGCAGAAATGTTACAGGCAGTCAGATAGGGCCAGGTCCTCTAGAAGGTCAGGACAAAGATGAAACACGCCGCAGCAGCGACTGGAGACACATTGTCTAAAAACCAGGCCTTAAGATAAAGACAAGACCTGCACACTTCCTCAGGGAACAAACACTGGGCCTAATGAAGTCTAGATAGACATTGGCCACCCCGGTGGGTGACCAGAGGCCTCTGGACCAGCTACTTCCTAGGAGAGTCTTTGTTCTCTCCATCCGTGCTTGCTACGTGAGTGACTCGCCTCCCAACTGGACACCATCACCTGAGTGACTGCACCTGTGACCTTAGTGGATGATCACGGCTGGGGCCCACCTGTACCCATGTGGGTTTCACCCTCTAAACTCCTCTGTAAAGTGGGGTCCCAGGCTGCCCACTCGGGACCCCTCCTGCCCCTCACAAGCTTTCCGATCAATAGGAATCTTCCTACTCTTAACCTCCATCGTTCCTAGGACTCATTCTTCGATTTTTAGAGAACAAGAGCCAGGCATATCATTCAGCTAACAGGTCAGGAGATATAACATTCCATATTTCCTCTCCAGTATTATTTCCTGTAACAAAATTACTAGGTTTGTGATTTGTGGCAATAAAAGGGAAACCAGTAGGTCATTGCAGGCTGCAGTCTTCTGTGTTAAATTTGACCCATCTGGGTTGAGGAGTATTTTAAAACTAACAAAACTCCAAAATGTAACTAAAACAAGATGCTCAAAAAAGATTTTTTCACAGATAATCATTAACTCCCTTTCATTCCATGGCTGTTGCCATAGTAGTGAGCCATGGCCAGTGGTTTCTAACCTGTATCTGCCTTCTGCTTACTTTTTATAAACACGCAGAAATATGCACCCTCCTTGAGACAGGGAACAGGAAGAGCCTGCAGGGAGAGCTGAGATGCACCGTGCTCCCTGCTTCTCCCAACTGAGGTCTCTTCACGGATCCCTCAGCCTCCCCAGACCCCTTTTTTCCCTCCCCGCCTCGCCTTGCCTTGCCATCAGAGGCTTCCTGGCTTTCTCCGAGTTTATTTTCCAGGCCCTCTGAGGCAGAGATGGTGACGCAGCATTCCTCTGAATTACAGGGCAGGTGACAGGTGTTCAAGACACCTGTCAGGGAACGGCGCCTTGGGTGTATGGCAGGAGGGCCTGGGCCCAAGGTGCTGCAGGATGGCTTGCGGCTCATTGGCTGCTTTGCCCCGGCCTGGGCGCAAAGGCTGGCAAAGCCAGGTAGTGAGGCGAACAGGCCGGGCTACATCTTGCGATGTCTGGGTAGGACTAGGAGGAATGGCACAAGCTCTTTGAAAACCAAGGGAAGAATATCAAGTTCTGTGCCCCAGTGCTCAAGAGGAAGCCCAGAGCTCTTGGCCTCTGCCTGGCCAGTAGCCTGGGGACGTGGGAACACAAATCTGGGCCCAGAGTCCAAGTTCAAAGTTAAAGGGCTCCAGGAACCGGGAGGTGGAGGATTTACCTGGTCATCTGACTGGGCCTTTGATGGGAGGCTGCCAGCCGGAAGTGCGGACTTTCAGCAGGCAGGCTGGTGGGCCCAAGGCTGTCAACCAGAGTCGACGGCCTCGCTGCAGTCTTGCTTCCTCCCACCCACGACGCAGGAGACTTCAGGGCCCGAGGGCCCGAGCTGAGCCCGTTCCGCTCCATTCTGAGGTTTCCAGACAAGGTGGCCCTCCCCCAGCCCTGGGCTGCTCCCTGCTCCCTCTCCCACGGAGTCCCCCGGAAAGGCCCCCGAGGACAGCATCTCCAGCCCCAGGCTTGCCCACGCACAGCCTTGTCTCGGAAAGCAGGGAAACACGTACGTGCTCGGACGTGAAGGCGATGAGCCTGGGCACGGCCGCCATCCCCTTCTCCTTGACCTCCGGGAACATCTTGTAGCGCGCGATCAGCATGGCGTACATGTTGGATATGGCGCCCCCTGGAGGCACAGCAGCGCAGGTTACCTTCTGGCCTGGCACAGCCGCCCTGCTGGCTTCCACTGACTCTAGTCCTCGGGGCGCTGGGGAAATCACACTGGCTGGCCTCAAAGGGAAGCTCAGGCCCAGAGGCTCCACCTGCACAGAGGAGGCACGGCCGGCCGGATGGACGGCCCTGCCCCAGACTCCAGGGGAAGTGCCACTGAAGCAAAAGGTCTGTCAGCTGTGGCAGCGCGTGCCTGTGACCCCAGCGCTCTGGGACGCTGAGGCTCAGGATTGCAAGTTCGAGTCCAGCCAGGACAACTCTCCCCCGCCCCGCCCCCAAGCCTAGGGGGCTCAGTGCACAGGCCCTGGGTTCAGGTCCTATGACCTCAAAAACAAACGACCCCCCAAATTTGCCTTTCCTTCCTAGTTTGTGAGCGTGGCCATTCTTCAGAGACGTGTAAATTCCAGCTCTATCCTGACGGTGATTGGTTGTTTCTTTACATTTCAGTTCCCATAATGTCTTGTGGTTGGATTGGGGTGAATAAGCTGCCATCAGTTAATCAGTAATTTTTATAAAATGAAAGATAAACATCCCAGTCCATTGCATCATACTCTCAAAACATCTGTTCATTCCTCAAAATAATTCTTTCCTCCTAAAGACACCCAGGAAACAGTTGTATTAAACTCTTTGTAATTACAGGAAAACATTCAACTAAGAAAAATTTAAGCCCATGTGGAATTGCTTTTCCTGGGTTATCTTGAGACTGCCTGGGATTTCCTATGGTAAAGTTTGTGGGGTTTGGATTTTAATTGTTTTGGTTTGTTTTTTGCAGTGCTGGAGACCTAAAGGGTGTATGTCTTACAAGTCGGGTCTCACTTGACAAGCGAAGAAAAGTGAGCTTTCGTCAGTTTGTGGGGGAAGCCTAGGGCATTTGCTATCCAGGAAAAAGACAGATTATTATCAGTGCAGATGAGGACAATGGCAGGGAGGTGCAGGCCATGAGCCATACTGAAGGTGCTGAGATACGCCCTGGCCAGCCTTGACGGGGGGGGCTCTGGGTCGCCTTTTCTCCTGGTAGTTGGGGGGCAGGAGGGCTCTGTGCCGAGCCCATGTGGGCTTACAACCTTTGCCTCAGGAGCCCTGGGCTCTGATCCAGGCAGGCCACCTGGCACAGAGCAGTTGTCACCCAGATGCCGGCTTCCTCACAGGCAGATGAGGGCAGCCCCTACTCTGTGGACCCCACAAACACAGCACAAGCAGAAGCCAGGCCAAGCTGTTCTGAGCACAGACCACCCTGAGAGGCGGCAACAGGATGCGGGGCAAAGGGTCAGATTTTAAAGAAACTTTCACTGCAGCTCATGGCCTCTGAATCTTCACACTCACTGACATTTTGGGCTATGTAATTCTTATGGGGTGGGTTTACAGGGTGATTGCTATCACCCCTGGCATCTGTCCACTAGTTGCAAGCAGCTCCCCTTCCCAGTGTGACACCCCAAAATGTCTACAGACATTGCCAAGTGTTGGGGGGTCCACAAGACAGCCCCCTTCAGAACTGCAGCTCTCCCTGTTCTTCTTCAAGAGGCTGGGGGAGGAAGGAGGGAGAACAGAAAGGGGAAGACACCCGGGAGAAAGTGCTCCTCCTACTGCAGTTATCCTCCCAGGCCTCTAACCCAGCCATCCTCCAGCAGAGATGTGCAGCCCTGGAAACAACAGAAGGCTCTGAGCCCCTGGACAAAGGCGAATGCATGCGCTGTGCTACCCAGCACGAGGGCAGAGGAGTAAGCCCTGTAGGCCCCGACTTCTCAGACAGTAAAAGGTCCTGGCTGTGCCGAGCTCCCCCCCTTCCCTTAGTCCTTGCCCTTTGGAACCCCCTGAGCAGCAAGGAGTGCTCTGGCTCTCAGATTTGGTGACAGCACAGAAACAGGTCTATTCTAGGTGTCCTAAAGGACTTTGCCTGAAGCATGAAGCCTCTGGACATTACAGATGAGGGTGTAAGTCAAACTGCGCTGAGCTCTGTGTTCACGTCAAAGACCTAACGCTCTGCATTTAGTCTCAGGGAATGAGACTTCTGTCTCACAGGGAGGTGACACCCGGCAAAGCCTCCGTTAGCAAATAACCATGTCAGAAGCCACTTCTCTTCTGCGATGCTGTAAAAAAGCTGGGCAGGAACACATAGGCAGTTGGGTTCTCCACTGCCCCCTCTGCCTCTGGAACTTCTACATTACACCCGAGCCTGCTTCTTGCAGGGAGAGCACATGGGGTTTTAGGCTCCAAAGAAGGAAGTCCCTGATCAAGTGTCAGTCTTCTCTACCTGGTGGCTCCCCGTCGTCCATGAGGGTGCAGGGGAAGCCTTAGGTCCCATCCAGCCTTGCAGAACTGCCAAAGAGGATGCTTCCTCAAGGTGCATGGTTCTGGGGCCGTTCGGGTTAATCAGGCCTGGGTTTACTCATCAGTCAGATTTTTAGTGTCAAAAGGTAAAGCTATTCTCTCTCACTCATGGGAACCATTAAACTAGAGGCCAGATGAGGGGAGCATCTCAGGGGCAGCTCACTCTCACAATCAGCCAGAAGGGCAGGGGAAAGGTAGAAATGATGTTGCTTCCCCAGCCTTACCTAGTTCCTCATAAACAATCCTTCAAGTCATCAATCTCAGGTAATGATGACAAAGCTAAAAACTTAGTCCAAAGGAAAACTAGGTACTAAATTCCTTATGAAATAGAAGCTAGCTTAAGATTCATCACAGCTGGTGTTCAATGACTTAAAAAAAAAAGGCTAATTTTCCTTTCTATTTAATTAACACTTTTTCCTTTACTACCTGAAAAAAACAGTGCAATGTATTTTAAAAAAACATAAAAGAAACAGCAGATCTGAGCTTGCAGGCAAGCATGCTTAATTTACGCCCTGGATTTGAAGCCACTGTCTTTCATTTTCCTTCTCCTCTTCTCTCGCCATCCCCTTGTCTCTGTAGATTTGCTAGCACAGTGGCAGGTGTGGCTCTGGCCTGTCCAGTGGGCTCTCGGCACACTGACAACCCCTTTCCTGACTGGGTTGGGCACTTCTTCCAGCTCAGTGACTCCCCACACCGCCTTCCTACTCCTATTTCTCCTCTGCATCATGCCAGGGTCACAGCCATGAGCCAGGGCTCAGCTTCTTGACCCAGGTTGATTCTCTGGGCTGGGAGAGGTGTAAATAACGGAGTTTAGAGTGGAATGGTGGGTAATAAAAGGCAAGGTGGAAAAGATAAAATGAAATGATAAAGAAGCGAAGGAATAAGAAGTCTGTGGAAGGAATCGTTACTCCCTTTGTGGCTCTAAGAGATTATCTCCCAGGTGCTCTCTGCCCTCGCTAAAGCGAGTATAAATCTGCTTTGTTACTTCATAGACCAGAGTGATGCATATGTTCCTGTTGAGTAGGTCCATCTAGCTGTTACCTTAAACACTGAATGTTTTATTAAATGAGGCTACCCTTTCCTTTCACTCATTCTGGGGAGAATATCGGAGTGAATCCCTTATTAGGAGTCTATATTCCTTTGTTGCACATTATATATATATCGCCTATGTGCAGGATTATGGAAGTACTAAGTAAATACCATTTGTTTACACTCTTCTAGAACACAAATAACTAACGTTGGAGCTTGGGGTGCTTAGAGTGGAGCCATAGTCATGGTCAGGTCCCTTAGCAACACCCATTCTTTGATCAACACACAGCCTATTCGAGCTAATCTGAAATATGGACTAGATATTTAATTTTCTTAGGTTCTTAGGAAGGAATATCATACACATGAAAAACACAGAGAAAAGCTGAAATGTTATTATACCAGGAGAAAAGATCCCATCGCCAGCGCCTCCTGGCCAGCCAACGATTTCTCTCATTTTCTTCAGTGTGACATATTCCAAAAGCACAAACACTGGAGCGATCTCATAGGTGAACCTGCAGTGCAGAAATGGCCACAGCTTATGTATGTAACTCAAAGAAATAATTTGTCATTACAATACCTGTAGAATGATTTCCTTTCTAAAAACTTACGCTCATAGATGTTATGACAACTACATTACACAGAAAGAGATTCCTAAAAGATCTTCCAGAAGGTTTACTCATTTCCCACAGTTAAGAGCTTTAATTATTAGCTTAGTGGTTTATCTTATTCAATAAAGAGCATTCTAGGGTAACCCTATGTAAAAGACAACGTCTGGTTTATTCTCCTTCAGATTATACATCATTACAAATCCAAAATGCCAAAACAGACTCTTTTGTATTTTAAAAATTTTGTATAGTTCAACTGCATCAAAAATACATCAGGCCTACTTTCTATTGAACAAGAGTAAACACTCATAAAATTCTGAAGTTGGCATCACTATTTTAGGAGCTACTTAATTTAAATAGATTTTCACATAAAAGGTAAACATTATGCAATCTTACTAATAATTATCCTGGAATATGCAAAGACACAGTTAGCTACTTACATGTTAGTGTTTGCTGTCGATGTCAGCCAGTCTGCTGCCAATCCAACCATATCCAATCCAGTGGAAAGTTGATTAAAATATCTAGGATGCCCTAAATAAAATGGAACAAGAGAATCAGGACTACATCAATGAAAAATGTGTGCTTCTCACACATATGATTTTCTAGCCAAAGAACCTTGAAAATCGTTCAGGAATAGGAAATGTATATTCAAAAACCAAACATACACAAATGCAGTACATAAGAACACACCCACACGCACAGAGAGCACTACCTCTAACCACAGAGACTGTTTTGGGTTTTAGTATTTTTTTAAAACACACTCTAAAAATCTCCTTTTAAACATGTCCTATAAAATAACCAATTTGGCCTGCAATCTGGACATAGATCTTATCCTACCATGCTTTCAATATATTTGCAAACTAAAATGCTACTGTAACCCAAAACAATTCAAAGACAAGTTACTTGTTTGCATTTGTGCTATTAAAAGTCCTGCTTTGTGCTTTGTCCTGGGAATCAGTCATACCGTGACATCCGCCAGGCATGCCAACATTCATAACACCAGTGACAAATGGCTGATGATGACAAAAGACAGGACAAAAATGAGAAAATAGGACACTCTGCTGAGTGATTTGCCCTGGATTCAAGGTGATCAGAGTATGAAGATGGCATGGACAAAGCTAATTCTTACCCGTTCTTCTCCGTCTGAATATTTGATTATAAACAGCAGAGCTCTCTCACAGTTGAGATTTAAAGGAAAACATGTTACTGTCTTGTCAACAAGATACAGGACTGTATATTCAATGGACTGATCAGTCCATTAGCAAGGCTTATCTAATTAACTTCCGGATTTCTCTAAAATTCTCTGAATGGGCTGACATTCACACACTCCTGGGGCTGCTGTGTAAAATGTGATTATAGGTATCTCATTAGGGTTATGTCTCTTCATCCTGTCTCATAGAAGCCTATCAATAAATCTATGCTTTGCTTAGCAACAGCATTTTTGGAAGATGGGCAGTTATGGAAATAGCATGTGATAAAAAGGTACCTGCCACTTACTGGACTTACTGCAAGGGGGCTGGGACCTGACAGTCTCTCATCCACAGCAGGGCAAGACAAGATAAAGGGAGGCAATGGGGAAGCAGGGAGCAAAGTCAACACAGCCTTATCTTCTAGGCTGGAGTGCTTCTTATCAGCCGGGGCACGTGGCTGGGAGGTGGACACTGGGAGAAAATAGGAGCTGAGAGACAGCACGCTTTCGAGGCGTGAGCTTTGTGCACGTCTTGTCCGTTCTGCCGTATTGTTCTATCACCTCTGGTATGGCCTCACACCAGGGCGCCTACCTTTTCTGCCCTTTTCCTGGCCCTCTGAGGCCGAGTCTATCAGTTTACCCATTTGAGAGCGCACAGCCCTTCTAGGCTGCTGCCACTGCCGCTGCCATCTGGACAATCCCCCATTCCTCTCTGCCTCACTGGCTCATTGTATTAGCGCTCACCCCTGAAATCACAGCCAACTTCTCCCTCCCGCTGCCCCTTCATTTCTGTCCCTAAGCCATTTTTAAAAGTGAGGAAATTAATAAGGATTAACAAATCCGTCCCTTAATCTACTCCCGCATACACGCTCATGCATATTCTGGATGAACTGGTGCCTAAAATCGCAACATTTACTCTATGCAAACTCTGGCACAAAAACCTCTGGCAACCCCTAAGTGTGTACTGTAAGGAGAATTCCAAGGTGTGTGCTGTGTCCCAGGGCACTGACTCTGCCTCATCCTGACCAGCGTTTTGAGTAAACAGTGAGAACAAGTTTGATGCTTCAACGGCTGCCCTCTCGTCTCTCTGTATATATTTGACCTTGGTTTGCTATTTCACCTCAATCTCTCCTGCCTCAAAGCTTTCACTCACTGATAATGGAGTGGAAATGTGGAGGGATATTCGGCAGGTCAGAATAGCATCCCCTCTGCTGGGGCCGAAACATTCCCCTCCTTACATTTGCTCTTGACCGGTGGCCCCTCAGGCTGCCTCCCAGTGCTGTCGGCAAATGTAGGGCCACAGAGCTCCAGCTGGGAGCTGTCCCAGCAGCCCGGCACCCTGGGCAGTGCAGCGAAGGAGAAGGCTGGCTATGCCGGCCCGCAAAGCCAGAGAGACAAGGACCGACGGATAGAACAGCAGTCTCTGGCAACTCTGACTTGATGCTCACAATCAGTTGAGGAGGGTCGGGAAGCCCTGGTAACTGAGCTAGTCTTTATATACCGCCAGTCTACACTGGGACACTTTCATCCATCAGGGCTGCAATTCCCTTTGTGGGTTAAAGATTTAAGATTATATTAATCCCTACCCCCATCACCAGGCACAGCAATGATCAGGTAACCCAGCTAATCCTGCAAATGGTAACTTTCAGAATCTTATCATTCCTGAAGTTTCCAGGTCCAACATTTCTTTACAAAGTAATTCTAGTAAATGATGAAGGCTGCTTCTTAGCAGTCTCCCTCACTTCTGAGTGGAGGGTCCAAATGGAAATTAGGTCGAAGACTCTGGGATGCAGGTGATAGGAAGGATTTTTATACAAGAATCTCCCAAGGATCAGAACAGTGTAGGATGGTAGCAGGGATGGTAATTACTTCAAGGACAGTACTAGTTGACAAACACAACAGAGAATAAAAATCTATAAACTTGCTGGTTGAAGAGAAAAGGCAGTTGCTGTTAACTTTCTGAAATGCTATTTGGAGAAGGCTAGAGACTAAATACATTATAAATAATATTGAAATATTGAAAATATTGACATGCTTTGCTTAGAAATCCTACTTAACCCATCAGATTTTTACCTGAACTTTAAATAAAATGCATTAAGCCAACACTCGACAAAGTTTAACAAGCATTATGGCAAAATCTAAGTATGGAACTGGCCCCTCCTTCCCCAGTGGTAAATAGAACATCAACAGACAGAATATTACTTTCATGGACTTGCAATTCCCATTATCTTAACCCTTTCAATTGCATTTTAAACTCACCCAGCTTTTCAGAATGAAGGTGCAAAATATTTCTATGGATTCTTTTTGATTTGGTAGCGTTTATAATTGACATGTTTAGGCATTAGGTAAGAATAGGCTCAAGAAAACTGAATTAAAAGCATTGCTCAGGTTTGCACCTACAAACCGAGTGGTGGAGGGGGAGGGGCATCTTTTAGTGCCAGGTATGCAGTCACGTGGCTTCTACAGGAACATTCACTGAGGATGATCTCTAATACATCTTTAAAATCATACTCTACAGAATCATCAAGTTAAAATTTCTTTTCCTGTGTACCTGGCTCTAAGTCGATAGTCTTTCAAAAGTGGATAATAATCCGACAAATCAATTTCCCAAATCTGATTCTATGCATACCTTTCTTCTCTGTTGATATAAAGAATGTGAAAAAGAAAGATAAAACTAAAAATGTCACAGTAAAATTCTTAAACATTTGTTGTGGATTAGACTAAGACATACTGACAATTCATAAGTAAAAACTGCCATTTAAAATATGCTGTTTCCATTGATAATGTTTACATAATATTTCACATTTTTATTTGCTAGCAAATCTTTTAAAAGCTACAGATCAGTTCAAATCTACAAGATCTCCCCTCTCCCTCAGAAATTAACTCATATTTATTTTTATTGCTTTAATGAGGTGCCGGGCCACAAAGTGCCAGGATGATTAGAGACAACGTAGAAAAAAGCAGGGTAATCAGGATCTGGGTAGATAAATGGTTGACTTCGTGTAGATAAATAGAAAGCTCGGAATGTACCCAAATAAATGTTACGCCCAGGGGTACAAAATGAACAGACCACAGGAATATTGTGAAAAATCAATAGACCATGAAATAGGTTTTAAAAAATGTGCCCCTAAGGATATCGATTTGCCCTTCCCCCTTTCTTTATCTTGCATACACAATAGCTCTGAGGGACCCACACCCTTAGGAACATGGTTAGACTGCTAACGCAGTCTGTATTGTGTGTGAGTGAGTGTGAGTGTGAGTGTGTGTGTGAGAGAGAGAGAGAGAGAGCGCCTGGTATTCAAGTCCGAAGTCTTGGCGTCTGAGACAATGCCACATCGTACCTCTAGCTCAATGATTACACAGGATGGTTTGTCCGGGTTCTGACCAGTTCAATGGCAAGGAAATTATTAGCACAACACTGGAATTCTGGCTTGTGTCTGTACCATGCCTTTTGGGCTTTCATTTCCATATTCCCTTTCTTTCTCCTTTTTGGGTCTCTTCTACTGGCCTCTGCTGACAAATGGTTGCTTCTACACCAACAGATAATCTCCCTGGCCAAATACAGCCTGATTATTTCTACTAAGATAATGTTTCTGGTATTCTCAACTTTTGGTGCATTAACAATAAATAAGAAAAAGTGCTTTTAATTTCTATCATCTGTTAATGACCATTTTAAATGATGAAAATAACTTTCTCATTTTGAATATGCCAGTAATCCCCAAACAGAAAACATTCGTATAGAAAAATATAAAAATCGTATAAGAAAAAAAGCTTTATTATTTTTGATTGGACAATACCTGTTTTAATTGCATATTTTAGAGTTGTTTGACAATGCGTCAAAATTTCCTCCAGATTTTGCGGCTGATCTGCCAATTCCCAATTATACTCTTGCAGAAGCTCATTGGGATAATGAAAATCAATGACTTTGGTTGATCTATCGAAACTTTTCACCACATACTGAAGCAAAATGTCCATAACATCTTGCAAAAACGCCAAAGTGGGACTTTCTCCATCACAGGCTGGCAGCAGATCTAGAGCGGAATGGAAACGACACCTTTTAATTTTACCGCGGACAGGTTAAGGCACGATCCCTACCCAGCAATCTCCGTTGGATGGAGAGATTTTACATTAAAAGGCAGCTTTTGGAAACGCAGAGTATTTTCTGTGAGGGGAAGCATTTTTCAAAGACAAAGTTGTGAATGAAGAGAAACTACAATATTTCCTTTCGCCACATTAATTCCAGCCTTTGAATTCCTAAGATACTGTTTGCTTCGTGTCCCCTTCCCCAAGCTGGGACCGTGCCTCGTTTCCTCGAGGTCACGGGAGTTTGTTCTCGGCATTTTTCTCAGTAGAGACCCTGGATGACGAAGGAGACCCTTCCTTCCAGGCGGGGAGGTTGGAGAAACATCTGCCCTCGGGCAAAGCGGCCGCCGGCTTGGAGGTGTAGCTCTCGGCCAGCCCGCTGCAGACGCGCTGCTCCACAATCGGCGTGCGCATCTGAGCGTGTCTGCGAGTGTGCAGGCGAGTGTGCCAGGCGGTGTGAGCGCGCGGGAAACCACGCAGCACTCACGCGAGCCGAGCGGAGTCTCTGTTAATCCGCAGCAGTAGCAGACGGGTCCGCGGCCCTAGGACCCCGGCAGGTCGGGCTTCGCGGGCCGGGGGGCCCAGGGGGATTCGGACTCGGACTCGGGGGCCCGGCCCGGGCGGCCTTACCTGTTGCGCGTAGACCCGCGTAGTCCACCGCGGCGTGGCCGCAGCCGCAGGGCTTCCGCTCGCAGGTGCAGGCGCAGGCGCAGGCGGCCTTCCGGGCAGAGCCCCGCGGAGGCCCGCGCCCGCCGCCGTCCGCCGGCCGCTCGGCGTCCCCGAGGAGCAGGGCTGCGGGGACGCGGCCGTCAGCGCCCGCCGCCGTCAGCCCGCGCCCGCCGCCCGCCGCCCGTCCCCGAGGAGCAGGGCTGCGGGGACGCGGCCGTCAGCGCCCGCCGCCGTCAGCCCGCGCCCGCCGCCCGCCGCCCGCCGCCCGCGCCCGCACTCACCGCACAGCTTGCTCCCGAGGCCGCCGGTGAACTTCTGGGCCGCCTGGCACCAGGCTCGGGCTGCAAAGAGAGGCGGCGGGCAGCGGGCGGGTCCCCTCCGCAGCCCCGGCGCGGTCCGGCCGGCGCCCGCCCCAGCCTCCCCTCGCACAGCCCCGCGGCCCGCAGCCCCCGGGCGCGAGGCCCGCGTCCTACCTGGGCCGGGGTTCTCGGGGTCCCCGGCGCCGTCCTCGGCCCCGAAGGACCAGAAGCCGGAGCCCGGGGCTGCCATCGGCGGAGCGGAGCGGGGCCGGGACCGAGGCGCGGGGCGGAGCGGCGGGGCCGGCGGGGCGCTGTCCCGGCTCCGAGCTCCCGCCCGAGTTCGAGCCCCGAGTTCGCTCCGACTCCGTCCGCAGCGGCTCCGCCGTCCAGGCCGTGACCGGCCGGCGACCGAGGCGGTTAAAGCCCGCGCTGCAGCGCTGTGGAGCGGGGACTGCAGGCCGGGAAGGGGCGGGGCGGGGCGGGGGCGGGGCCGTCACTGCGGCGCGCGGGATCCGGGCTCGGGGCGGCCGCGTGGGCGGGGCGAGAGCTTCCCGCGCCGTGGGCTGCCTCGAGGCGGCTGGGGCGGCGGGGCCCACCTCTCCCGCGCTGGCGGGCCCCGCGGGAGCCCTTCCTTGACCCTCGTGGAAGGGGCGGCGCGGGCCGGGAGCGGCCTCAGGTGTCTCGCCCTCCGGCAGGCTCTGGGCGCCAAGCTCTGCCCTCGCCCCACGTGCCGGAGCTAGGCGACCTCGGGGGAGCCCCAGGATGCCCGAGGGTCCAGCACGGAGGACAGTTGGGGCCCGCGGGGCGCCAAGGCTCGGTCGGGAAGCCCGACAGAGCCTCGGAGTGAG
Organism: Heterocephalus glaber; assembly: GCF_000247695.1. Next base: position 2,772,154 of record NW_004624796.1, read on the forward strand.
ACCTGGGCCCGCTGGGCTTCCCTGGGCAGCCCTCCTAGCTCAGACGCTGCAGGTGACAGAGGTAACGAACGAACTGAGCGGGCCACCGGGGTCGGCAGTCTGAGCTGCGAGAGAGAACCGCCCAACCTCGCTCCAGCCTCGCAGGTACGACTCAGAGCCTGCCTGGTTCTTTGTTTAAACCCTCACCAAGTCCGGCGGATACAGTATTTCGCTTTAAGCCAACAGGCTGGGGTTGCAGAAATCTATATCTATATCTATATCTATATCTATCTATCACACAATGGATGAGTGGCGGTAAATACAGTCTTAAAAACAAGCGTTTAATACACACACAAAAAGCTCCAAAATAAATAGATTGAAACAAGAGGAAGGTAGAAATCGCAGCACCTGAATTTCCGTTTTTTGACTTAATCGCTACTTTTTAAATGCCATTAAATCTTGCAGCTCTAGAGTACATTGAATCTGATGATGGGATTTACAATTTTTTAAAAAATTTAAACACCCCCTATTTCAGATGCAAATGGAGGTCCTCGTTCGTCTTTCCAAGGGTCTCTCCCTGGACAGCAATTTGCTTTGTAAAGAATTTCTCTTCTCCCATCACCCCCCACCCCGGCTTGGGGTTGGCGTTCACAAAAGAGAGCGGGAGGTAATAATTACAGTCATTAGTTCACAAAGGAGGCAGCCACCAAAGGCAAAGGGAAGGCAGGAAAAAGCTTTCCAAGGCCCTTCCTCGGCTGAGGGAAGAGAGACCCCACGCTCGAGGCCTGAAGGGAGTGGTTTCCTTGGACGACCTACTTCTGGTCCACAGCTCTAACATCTAACATCTAACAGACCCAGCAGAAGAAAAATACGGTATCCGGTGTGTTTTCCCCTGTGTGGAGGGACAGAGAAAGCGGGAGCGATGGAAGGAAAGAAGAAAACCGCAAAGAAATACAAAAGAAAACAAGAACAGACACAGGCAACATTCCACCCAGGGCCAGCCTTTTGGTTCCCAGCCTGTGGTGGGGCGGCTGCAGTGGGAGGGCGGACTGAGGCGCTTCGGGAGAGGCCCAGGCTCGCCTCACCACCCAGCGATGGGGAGCGGCTGCCGGGAAGGGAGTAGGGACGGAAGGACGGGCGGGCAGCCACGTGGCCAGTGCTGGCTCCAGTGCAGGGCGACAGGTGGGTGGAGGTGGAGGAGGCCGGCCGCCGTGCGCCCCGTGTCCTTGGGACCTGCTGCATTGATGTCCTGCATGCAGGGCCAGACCCAGCCTGCGTTTCGCACAGCCAGGGAGTGAGCCCCCGACCCAGCGAGGGGGTGGCGCTAACCCGGGGAAGCAGCGGGGCCTGGGCGCACCTGGGTTGGTCTGGCCTCAGCTGAGCTCTCTCGGTTTGTCCGGGCCTCCTCTGCGAGAAGACTGGGTTGCACAGATCCCTCCCTGGGGAGCTTTCCGAGCTCACTCTGGAGAGAATATTATAGCTGGCGAGCAAGCTATGGGCCGGCTGTGGACGCTCTCACCTCCCTAGTCTTCAGGCTGCTTCCGGGGTGCAGAAGCCAGGGCGCCTGCAGAAGGGACAAGCCCCAGTGTGGACAGAGCCCTTCTGGTTCAGTTGCCCGTGGACCCATTTCACCACCTTTTCTCCCCCTGGCCGGCTGCGTAGACCCCAGCATCATCCATTGAAGGGCTTACCACGGTTTATAAAATAAGTTGCAGTCAATGGACAAACGCAAACCTCCGCCCACCCGCTGCCCTTCCCTTCAGTAACACCCAGTTTGGAGCAGTGGACACCGCCTCAGAGCAGGACAGGCTAAAATCGAACAGTTCCCTCCAGGATGGGACCGGCATTTGTCCAGGCCGGACAAAGGAAGCCACAGTGGCTGGGAAGGCGTGTGTGTGTGTGTGTGTGTGTGTGTGTGTGCGCGCGCGCGCGCGCGCGCGCGGGCCGGTCTGGAGATTTGCTTGTATGACAGGTACGGGGGGGGGTAGCCTGTGTGTGTTTTGTATGGTGGGCTGGGGGTGGGGGTGCTGGTGGAGCAGCAGGCCCTCGGCCCCCTCCCTGCCCCTCCCACGGCTGTGTCCCCAAGCCCAGCCTCGAAGGGAAAATGCTGGCCAGGGTGCAAGCCACACTGTCCAGGCGCTGCCTTTATTTAGCAGTCTTAACAAGCAAGGAAAGGGAAGCTCGAGTCTGAGAGGAACCTCGTCTTCAGCGCCCCCCGCCTCTCCCGGGCTCTGCTCTAGCACTCAGCCCAGCCTTGAGTGCCCGTCCTAGCTCTGAGAAAGCTGTCTGAAGAGGGAAGGTGTCTCTGAAGTCACCCAGGAGACAAGAGGGGCGGGCGACAGCTTAGGTGCAGGTGGGTCCTCCACAGCGGTTGCAAACAAATGAACAAAGAGACGCCCTAGGGAGCCTGGGGCAAAGCTGCCCTCACTGGGGCTGGTGAGAGGAGAGAACGGAGCCCCAGGGCGGGGCCCGGAGCCCCCAAGGGCTCTGAGCGCTCCAGGCCCTCTATGGCCCGGCCTGGAGGGAGCAGTGCTTGGGCAGCCAGCGAAGGTCAGCTCCACCGCTCTGGTGGCCGTGGCCCCGCAGGCTACGGGGATCCGGGCGGTGGCTGCTCAGGGGCTGGGCGGCAGCTGCTGGACCAGGCGCCGGCGTCGGGAGGTTTTGCGCAGGAGCCTCCGGTAGTCGTAGGGGCTGGCCGCCGGCTCGCAGGCCTCCTCCTCGGGGCTCTGGGCTCCCGCGCACCTGCAGAGACCCCTCAGCGTCAGAACCGCGGGCATTAGGCCGCCCACCTCGCCCGGACAGCCCCGAGACCTGGGCATTTCAGAAAGGCTGTCAGGTTTCAGGCGTTTGCTGTGATCCCTCAGCAGGTCTGCAGGATGGAACTTGGGACTCTGTGCGTGACAGCTAAGCAGAGCGCAGAGGTGTGGACCAGAAAGGCAAGGTTCCTTGGATGGGAATCACACACAGCCAATACACAAATACTTATTTTTGTACCTTAATTTTAAATACTATTTGGTCAAACAGGGAATCTCAAGGTGCCCAAGTAGACACTCACGTTTTGGATTTTTAAAACAGCTGGAAGATTTCTTTAAAACATCCCACTAAATCTGACCAACCCTCCTGCTAATGGTGGAGGAGGCGTCCACCCTGTTAGCCAATGTTTTCGTATTTTTAATGAGGCTGCCAAGCCAACTTTACCTGGGAAAAACCCCCCACCAACCGTTAGCTTTTGATTGTGCACTTTGCTTGGGGAAGTGAGGTGCTCCCTAAAATGCAGGCCTGTAGATTCATTCATTCTCCACTTACCGACAGGAGGGTTTGCCGGTGGATTGGGGAGTGAAGGTCTGAAATCAAGACTACCCCCAGGTCGTGGCGTAAAGGCTGGAAGGACAGAGGTGTTTAAGGAGATGGGGAAGGTTGCAGAGAGGCGGGGGAGGGTGGAGATCTTAGTTTTGGTTAAGCTGGAGACACTGATTCAATATTGAAGAGGAGATACCGATGGAGGAGCCGGTTGGATGCATGCGTCCTAATGTAGGGTAGAGATTTCAGTTCAGGAAATTGAAGTACCTAGAAGATATTTAAAGTCATGGCAGTCTATGCTGACTCAAAAGAGTAAAAGACTGGACCACTCCAATATTGTGAGATGAGGAGGGATCAGCAAAGGACAACAGTTTACAGAAAAGCAGCCAGCAAGGCAAGAGGCAAACTAGAAGTCCAGTCCTGGAAGCCAGTGAAGAGAGGGTTTAAAGAAAACAAGAGCAAATATAGGCCTTAAATGCTGCAAATGGAGAGAGAGAGGACTGAGGATGGATCCTGGGTGGGACAGGATGCGGGCCACTGGTGACTTTGGCAGGTGCAGTGTTAGTGGAGAGGTAGGGATGAAAACCTGAGTGAAGTGGCTCGAGGGAGGAAGAGAGGCTGCGGAGGCGGCAGTGCCCTCCACGTTACTCTCACTGTCAGGGAGAAGAGGGAAGTGAGTAGTCCCGAAGGAGGACTGGGTGAGGTTGTTTGTTGGGATGGATCCCGATTGCCAGAAATTGATGATTTGATAAAACACTGGAGATGTAAACAAGAGAGGGGACAAGTGCAGGATGATGTTCTTACATAGGTGGAAGGGCTTGGGTCCGGCGCACAATGGGAGGCTTGGATTTAGGGTGCAGGCCGTACAGGTCGTGCACGGTATGCTGAGGGCAGTGCATGGGTGAACAGCAGCAAGGCTGACAGAGCTGGTGGTAGAAGTGTGCATCTGAACTTTGCTGCAGTTTTCTCAGGGTAACAGCTGAAAGCAATGAGGGGCTGAGGAGCAGAAGGGAGAGAAGGAAGTCCGAAAGGATGGACTGGGAAAGTGAAACAATAGATTTTTTAGGGAAAGGTAGCATTGCAAAGTAGCTCTAAGGGTTTGCCGAACCCTTATTTATATTGTGTGGCCAGATATGTATTTTGAGTGTGATTAGAAGAGCTTATCTCCTGTCACGTGCAGCCAAGATTATGCAGAGTTGGATTTTCCTGGCACTGGGGCTCGCAGCTGAATATAACTGAGGGAGAAGGGGCTGGGTCACCAAGGGTGTATACAAATGAGTAGGGATGATGAGGAAAGGTGAAGGCTGGAGCTTTGCCTGTAGGTCCAATAAACCTTTTATCCTAGTGGATTCTTACTAGGAAATTAAAAGAAAAATGTATTTTTGGCAAGGTCTTTCAACCATCCTGCACTCTGTGGATACTCAACAGGGAAAGCCTTCGAAAGGATCATGCTGGGTATTGGTGGGACATTCTCCTTTGAGTTCTGTGATATGAGAATTTAGGAATATGCAGTTACCACATGCCAGGTACGTTACAGGATTTTAAGGACATCACAGGATTACATTTTTGGCATCCTCTGCTTCTAGACTGATTCTTGTTGATACAGTTTGTAAGGAAGGAAGTGAGGATCTGAACGCAGGCTACAGGCCCAAATCTCAGGCCTTTCCTACTCTGCCTTTGCTGCTGATGCTTCTCACACAGTTCTCCTATCCTTAGCTGAAGCGCTCTTGTTCCACCTTGCTGTTTTCTCCTTTCATTCTCCCTATATCTCCTTGCCACAGTGAGAGCCTGGGTATCCCCTTGGCACCCCACCTCTCAGTCTCCCGGACAGAGAGCCTCCAGTTCCATCTAGAAGGAGAAGGAAGAGTCAGCCTCCTGCTGCCCTTCGATGTCATTCTCCACCGACCGAGTACCTGCCACCACCTTTATTTATTCACAATCTCTGAAAGAAAAGAACTCTCTGGAAAAGAAACTAAGGCAATGATTTGTATCTGCAAATACAAATCACTTAGAATAAATTCACCAAGAAGGTGAAATATTAGTACACTGAAATTATAAGACATTAATGAAAAAAACTGAAGACGATACAAATAAATGGGACTATATCCAGTTCACGGACTATAAGAATTAATGTTGGTAACAAGCTCAATGCAATCTCTATCAAAATTCCAACTTTTTTTTTTTTTTACAGACTAGGAGAAACAAACCCAATTTGTAGAAACCACAAAAGATCTTGAATAGCCAAAGAAATCTTGACCAAAAAAAAATTAACTCAAATGAATTAAAGATTTAAACATAGAGCTGAAACTGAAATTTCAGTTTAATCAGAAGAAAACACAGAGGAAAAGATTCTCAACACTAGCCTGGTAATAATATTTTGGACATGACCCCAAAAGTACAGGAGAAAAACCAAAAAAATGGGATTATACCTAATTGCAAACCTTCTGTAGATCAAAGGAAACAATCAGAATAATGAAGAGATTCCACATGAATAGGAGGAAATATTTGCAAACTGTAATCTGATAAGGGGTTAATACTCAAAATACAAAAGGAACTGAAATAACTCAATAGTAAGAAAACAACCTAATTAAAAAACAGGCAAATATCTTAGCGATATTCTGAAAAGAAAACATACAAATGGCAACAAGTATATTTAAAAAATGCTTAACCTGGTCCTGGGATTTAGCTCAGTGGTGCTGCCTCCCGCCTCGCAAGCGCAAGGTCCCGAGTTTGAGCCCCGGTATGAAAGAAAATAAAATGCTTAACCTCAGTAATCGTCAGGGAGATGCAAGTGAAAATCCTGAGGGGTATGGGTCATAGCTGCTAGAATGGCTTTGCTCAAAAAGTCAAAGGTGGCCAGTGTTGAAGATGATGAGAAAAAGGAGCCCCTGCACATTGTCGGTGGGAATTCAATAGTACAGACATTACAGAAAACAATACGGGAACTCCTCAAAAATGTATGTATACACCATATGACCCCAAATCCCACGACTAGGCAAATATCAAAAGGAAATGAGAGCAGCGTCTCAAAGAGATTCCTGCACTCCCATGATCATTGCAGCATTATTCATAAAAAGGTGTGGGATCGATAATTGTCTATCAATGCATCAGTGGATGAATGGATACAGAAATGTGCTTATTATATACAATGGAACATTGTTCACCTTAACAGGGACTCCTGTCATTTGTGACAACATGAATGAACCAGGAGGACATTACACCAAGTGAGATAAGCCAGGCCCCGAAAGACAAATACTACATGATCTCTTTTGCACTTGGAATTAAAAAATGTCAAATTTATAGAAGCAGAAAGTAGAATGGTGCTTATCAGGGGTTAGGGGCAGAGAGCTGGAGACACCTTGGTCAAAGAGGACAAAATTTCCGTTAGCAGGAATATTCACAAGATGTATTTTACTACGTGGTGACTGTAGGTAAAACCATATTGTACACTTGAAAATTGCTAAAAATGTAAATTTTAAGTGTTCTCATCACCAAAAAAGTAAGTATGTGAGGTAATGCACATGTTAGTTTGATTTAACCATTCCATAATGTGTCCATATTTCAAAACATCATGTTCTATATCATATATGTATACAATTTTTATTAGTCAATTTAAAAACTTCACGAGGCACTCAGTACATCACTGCTCTTGTCCCTTATTTCCAGGCCTACTCATATCTCCCTGGGTGATGGCATGTCTGTCTGTCTGTCTGTCTTTCCCAGTGTGTGTGTGTGTGTGTGTGTGTGTGTGTGTGTGTACATGCGCAGAGATGGGGCACACATGTATATTTCTTTACACATAAAGATTCTCTTTCTGAAATAACATCGTCCACCCTATACTCTAATCTCAAATGTCTCCAGTTGCCCTAAAATGTTTTTTAGGGCCATTTTCTGTTGTGTTTTGGTTTCCTGTTTTAAACCAAGGAACTTACCAAGTTTCACTCACTGCATTTGATTGATTTGTCTCCACAGTCTTTCTTAGCTTAGACAACTCCCTGCTTGGAGTTGCCTTGTGGCTTTCTTATGTCAATACTGTATTCTTCTCCTCTAGTGTCAAGCTCCTTGAATGTAAGGATCTCTTCTTATGCACTCTTGTGTTCTTAAATGCCCAGCACTGTGTTTTGCATAAAGTGGCCATGGCAAGTTGTTAAAGTCTTTGGGTCTAAACTCAGAGAATACCCTAGTTAAATTTTCCGGCCCCATCACTTGTTATATAAGTGGCTATTTGCAGTCATTAAACTTTGTAGACTTAGCCTTGACATCTATAAAATAGGGAAATAAGAGTAACTGCTCCACCAAGTTGCTGTGAACATTAAATGGCATAAAAGCATAGTGCCCAGGAAAAAGTAAGCACTCTAGCAATGTTAGCTGCCGGTATTCTTATGCTAGTGGATACTAAATACATGAGCACAGACATCGCTGGGGCAAGTGGTGGTATCTCAGGGACACAGTGCTTTTATAGCATGTGTACCTGTTGGTGGGAAAAAGAGGAGGAATATATTGGGGACCGAATGGGCTCTTCAGATGGAAAGGAGGCAGTCAGTGAAAAGCACCTGAGCAGAGTGTGAAAACTCTTGGATTATAGTTCACTAACTACAGTCATTTAATTGGACAAATCATTGACTCTTTCTGGCACTTGGTGTTCTCCCAAACCAAGTGGTTAGACTGGGCCATCTCTAAGCTCCCACATGTCATAGTCTTGATTCCAAGATGGAAGACTACATCTTTTTTTTGGAGATAAGGGGTAGAAATCATAGTTCAGGTAGATTCTGGAAAAGCAAATAAAGATGAGAATAGCCACTATTTATGGAATACCTCCCCTATGCCATATAGAGTGTTCAGTGCTTTATAATTTCATTTAATCTCTACAACGATAGAGTGAAGCAGTTAGAAAATCTGCTTACAGATTTGGAAACCAGGGCTTCGAGTGGTCAGGAAACATGAGTAAGGTCACTCAACTAAGTAGCCTAATCAGGATCCAAGTCTAAGAATGTCTGACTCTGAAACCTGTGCTGTTAATGCTCAGGTCACACTGGGGAAGGGATGGATGTGAGGGAGTAAATGAACCGCAAAGTAGTAAATGAACTGCAAAGTTAACATCACAAAATTGATGATAAGATAAGAAATCAAATTGAAAATACATATTTTTGTATGACTTTTTCTCCAAAACATTTTTGCCCTGACATCCCTGATTCTAAGAAATTACAAGCCTAATTAAGATAGCGACAACTAAAACACTCTTTAGAGATTAACATAGAGTTTAGATTTGGTATGTAGATTTGGTTATAATTAGGGTGGCCATGTAGTTTATTATACAAATTGAAATACTTTAAAAAGGGGTTGCAGTTACAGCAAGAAAACAGGCATAAACCTGGGTTTTGCTAGGAAAACTGGGATGCCCAATTATGATACTACAATACTTATGATTTTACTTTTAAGCAACATTTCACTCATATGATGCAACATGCAGTAAGAGTGCGGTGTCGTTAGTCTACACATAAAACAAGTGGATTAGAGCACAAAGCTGAACATGCTGTACTTCAAGCTGTTTGTTAGTACCTTTCGTCAGCTTTGAAGTTCTGATTCCGGAGCTCCCGCCCTGGGCTTTGTTCTCTCCAACTAGGGGCGTGGTCCTTCTGTCCAGAGTGACTGGGCAAAAACTCCTTGTAATAGAAATCTTCCAAATCTAACAATTTTCCCTGACTGCAAATGAACAAATAAACACACCATGGCATCAGTCTAGTGTGCTGCTCACACTTACAGGACACTCGCTTTCTTCTTTTGAAGTATTTACTATAACTTAAGAGTTAACACATACATGTCAACAAAAAGTGAGAGAAGTCTTGAGATGTGCAAAACCAGTATGTGCTAAAATTAAAAAGAAAGGCGAGCCTTTTACTTCTTACCTTGCACAGTGTTAGCTGCAGGAGCAGCTTTTCCCGGGTCTGAGGGGGCTGAACTTGGCACGGAACTGGTAGTTACAGGACAGAGAGTGGTAATGGGTCTCAGTCTGGCCAGTCTCCATCAGTACTCACAAATGGCCCTGGGGCCAACCAGAAAAGCTGGCCTTTATGCACGACCACAAAACATATGCAGACTTTATTTCTACCAGTACCTGCACACACAGGGTTTCATGGCCTTAACTGACCTCTTTCACAGGTAACCTTCTGGCATCTTCATTAGGGGATTAAGCACTGTGTGAGATTTTAAGTCCCGCATATGCTGTGTACACGGGGACGTGTCCTGAGCCCTGAGGAGTCTTAGAGTACCCAGGCCCAAATTGTTCTCCCTGTGCGCTCAGCACCTGTAATTTGATGTAACTTCTTTGGAGGTAAACAGCTTTGGAAATCTACCAGGAAACATGTCTTTAAAAGTCACAGATCCCAATCTGTAACTGAGCTTCTAGAAGGTGACTGACTCGTGCATAGGGAACTCTGTGTTCCTCACATTTAACAGAAGAAACTTCTTTCATTATTCCCACTGCCTCAGAATTAGCTGACGTGACTCCTGATTAAAACAGTGATGCATATTCAAACAGTAAAGTAAGATAGACTGAAATATGATAGAAAAAGAGAATCAGGGCCGGGGATTTAGCTCAGTGGCACCGCATCTGCCTCACAAGCACAAGGTCCCGAGTTCGATCCCTGGCACCAAAAAAAAAAAAAAAAAAAGAGAATCATAGGAAGTTAAATGTGCCACACCTACCGGACACACAAACAAACCTGTAAGAATTATAAAACATGAGACTTGACATGTTAAAAGACAAACAACAACAATAAAATGATTTCAGAGGAGGGAAACATGTGGGTATGGGCATGTTCAAATCCCCCAATTAAAATCATTCAGTGTGCTGAGGAAAGCAAATTCTACATTGGGACAGTATAATTCATTCAAAACATATTTGAGTTCTCAGTGACTATTTCATATAGTCCTGGCTCAATATATTCACAATAGACCAGACCTTATAAATTACATATACACTACACATTTACTATATAAACATTTCGAGAGCACACTTCTTCCTGAATGTATCCACATAAAATATGATTTTGAATTTGAACATATGGATTTATATTTTTGTTTGAACAAAATGACTCATGGAAATCTAGAAATGACAATTACCTGTCTTTCCTTGGTCTTCGTTTTTCTTCCTGGATTGACTTCTAAAGGGAATAGGAGAATTTAAAAAGATCTAATATATAGTAATATGTAATGATAATCATATTAGGATTTTAATGAAAGACAAGAGGGAAGAATCAGAATAACAGATTATCAACTTGTAAAATTAGCTAGTAATTCCCAAAAGACCACATAGTATGTGATTCTGAGCAATGCCCCAAAGAGGCAAATCTACGGAGACAGAAAGTGGTCATCCAGGGCTCGGGGTTGCATGTGGGGTGGGCAGTGGCTGCCAGTGGGCAGAACTTTTTGGAGTGATGAAAATGTTACAAAATTGATTGTGACTGTTGTCCTAAGTGACATTTAGTTGCATGTTTTAAGTGGGTGCCTTGTACGCAAGTGATTTGTATCTCCACAAAGCCATATGAGCCCACCCATGCATGCACATGTCTGTATCCATGTAGAATATGTGAAAAATGGTCAGTTTGATATTTGAGTTTGGAGATAGAGATCTAGGCCAGAGACAAAGACTGAGAAACCAGCAGTAATGGAGGTCATGATAGCTGACGAAATTGTCTGAAGAAAACAAAAGGAGAAGAGACTCCAGGATTGAACTCTGGGCATCACCAAGACGGAGAGCAGCCTCCTGAGGAAACTGAAGAGGAATCATCAGAGGGGAGGGATGGACTGGAAAGAGGGCCTCTAACTTGGAAGTCAGTGCAAGCTTCATTTTCTGCCATGGACAGAGGGGCAACTTGTTTCTGTCAAATTCTCCGGGTTCCAACATGTTCTCCTCTAGGCGCCCTCCAGGTGGAGAAGTGCAGCTGGCACCATGGCCGTGGGAAGTGCAGGCCCAAGGGACCCCTGGGTGCCAAGGCCCAGGGGCCGTGAGAGGTGGCCGCTCACCAGCAAGGTTCCAAGCAGTTAACTGTGGCGAGTGGAGATGGAAGGGCAGCAGACGAGGCTGAGGATCGGTCCCACATCCAACCAGGAAGGTCCTGGAAGGCATCTGGAGTTCACGCTGATGGCAGGAGTTGCTCAGCTGTTAAAGGGAGTATCAACAGCAAGTGGTGGGACACAAACCATTTGGAGACATTTTCTGATGGAGCCCAAGGAGGCTGAGATTGGCAGTAGCTAGGTGGGGTGTGAGATACTCCAGGTGAGAAATGATGATGGTACGAAACAGGGCCCTTGCTGAGATTAGAGAAGGAAGATGGCCGGAGTGAGTCTTTGCAGGTAGAAGCTCCAGGCCGGAGCAAATGATTTAGGTAACAGGTTGGAGAGAGGGGGAAGATCTAGGACAACTCCAAGGTTCTTAGTTTTGGAAAGCAAGTGGGTGACAGTGCATTCGTGGACAACAGGGTCATGAGAAGAAGGGAGGCCTAGGAAGGGTGATGTCAACGAATTCTCTTGCAAACATGAATGCAGCCAGAAGACCTTAATAAAATTAAGGTCCCTGACACAATGGCTAAGACATGCTTATCTGCATCTCAGAGCCCTGATCTGTGAGATATGCCTCAACCCAGGGCTGTCTGTACAATTAGATAGCCCATTTACTATGCACACACCTCCTTCTAAGTATGGAATTAACTGATGTTCAACAAACAGCCACTCTTCCCCTTTTCTCCCTTTCTTCTACTGTCATGATGACCATTTACTTGAAGGTCCCTGTCTGGAAAGATCCCTCCTGGCAGAGGCCCGCCATGTTGGATTTCCTTTTCTGAGGTGACAGTGGCCTCTGAGTGCAGAATAAGGACAGCAGAGGCAGCTTCTTGGAGGACAGGGTGGGCACATGACCACGGGACAAGCCTGGAGCATGAGGGAGCGGCATCGGGGGAGCAAAGTGCCCAGACATTCAGCTGGGGAGGTCAGCAGGGAGCAAACCTTGACGGGTCTGGTGTGGGTGGGCTTAATGCAGCCTCCGTTTCCACACTGGCCTTCAGGGGATGCGGTGGCTCCCGTCTGATAATGAAAGAGCCACTTACGTGGAGGAGGTAATAGTATGTGGAATCTTCAGGGTTATTTAATGTTTTGGGTTTCCAGGGTCTTCTCGGGGGTCTCAGAAGCTTTGGCTCCTCTCCTTTGGAGATACCTATAAGAAAGGTGGTCAGAGACAGGTGTTTAATTGCCAAGACTATTATCTTGTATATTTTCCTTTCAAGGTAAATAGGAAATTATATACACACAGCTGAGGCTACCTCTGGGAGAAAGAGGAAATGCTTTTATCCCCAAACCAGCCCTCATCACACTCCTCATCACATGCCTTCCTCCAGTCGTCTGGTGGTCTGGGACTTCCAGAGCTGAGGGGTAGGAAAGAAGAGGGAGAAAAGGGGTGCAAAGTTTGGTGATGTGGAATAGAGTACAGCATTTCATAGGAGGAGAGGAGCCGTAGCTGGCAGGAAGATGTTCATAAGGGCTAGGACAGTGATGGCGCCTCCGCTGTCCCCTCTCTGCCTCCCACAGACCCGGGCAGTGGCACAGGCACTCGGGCAGTCCGAGAGCTTCATTTTCAAGTACACTTTGCATGTTGCAGCCCAAATCAAGAGGCTGTGCATTTGTAGGGCTGACACTTTTTAAAGATGCCTACATTATTCTTTGCCAAAACGGAGAACCTCAAACCATTAGTGTTTCCAGATTTAATTCTAAAATATTGATCAAAAAACAATATATCTTGTCATCTTTTCCTGTTCTGTTAATGTAGGCAAATCCTCAACACTGATGGAATGCTGCGGGGCTTCTGGCGCTCTGCATGCTCAGTCTTCGGTGGTCATTATACATTTACAGGTTAATAGGCTGCTTGCTGAGTATTTCCATCTGCTTTCCAAGATGCTTGACCACCCTGTCTGCTGACTGTTCTTGTATAGGACTGGCTGCTTGACAGCCACATCAGGGGCAGGGTGAGCATGGTGCCTAAGGCACAAGTACATTTAACAGACACCAGACCAGGTATTTCTTGGCAGGACTTTAAGAGCAGTATAATAGGAGGTATAATAAAAATATGGTAAATGTTAAAATTAAAGACAATTATGACAGTAAAAGACAAACTACCATCAATCTCCCTTGAAGAACTCCCCTTCTCTTGGAACACTTGTCCCATTATTCTTGCCATTTTCAGAAACAGTTCCAGAAGCCCCCTTTCCTGGGTTTCTTTAGTTGCACTGTCCTGGCTACCTGGAAGGTCTGAATCAATTCAAAATCATTTACCTTCCATGGTCATTTTGACATTGGGGAAGAGCCAGAAGTCACATGGTGGCAGATGTGGCGGAGAGGGTGGATGCAGAGACGCCATGTTGTTTTGATGAGCTGCCTTTTGATGGATGACACACGGTAGCATTCATGTTTCATCATGCCTCATAAAGACATTTATGAAAGAGGATTTCCCAAATTGCTTTTCACAATGGTGAGAATGATGGGATAAGTATGTTCAGAGCAGCAGGAGGAAGTATTTTGAGGAGGATGAATGGCAGTGTGTCTTTTACTGTAATATATTTTAATTGAAAAATTTAAACATTCACTGTATATTTTGATCTCACCCCATAGAGCATTCTATGTAAACAGAATGACTGGCAGTAGTGATGTGGAATAAGGTACAACAGCTTCAAGTAGAAGGAGGACTCACTGATGTTTGACTCCCTAGTCCCATGCCCAGACTACTAGCTGAGCATATTTATCACAATGGCATTCATGTTCTAACATTCCCCAATTCATTCATTTCTAACTTTATGGGAAATTTCTGGATGACAAAGGAGATCAGCTAGTTAGGAGTACTTTGTCAAGATGTAAGGCATGGAACAATGTTAATCAGAGAAAGGCAAAACAATCATACATGACTGTCCTTTTCTGAGTAATACAAGAAAATCAGCTACAGTGTTTGTTAATGAGATCGTGTTGCTATAGACTAGAAATAGAGTGGAAGCAGTTTTCCAGTCTATCCCTGGAGGTTTACCTCCCTTTCAATCTCTCCCTTCTCCACAGGAATAGACTAAGCAAGTGATGGAATGCAGACAGCAGGGCCCTTTCAGGATCTTTTACAGAAGGTCACAGGCACAAGATAGTAAAGCTTTAGTTCCTGCCACCATCATAAATAGTGGTCTTTTATTTTTTCTCTTCTCATTTATTACCTCTCCTACTTCTGATGATTAAGGAGCTTCTATTGGATTTTGCAAAGTTTTATTGTTTTTAAAGTGAATTGGTCATATCCACTTCTATTTGAGTCTGAATGGGGAAAAACATAAAAAAGATAGTTATCAAGATTCCCTGCCTCCATCCCAGGCTCCTAGGGAAGTGAAGCTCAGCCTGTCCCAGCACCCGGAAGGAAGCTCCCTGCCTCCATCCCAGGCTCCTAGGGCAGAGAAGCTCAGCTGGTCCCAGCACCCGGAAGGAAGCTCCCTGCCTCCATCCCAGGCTCCTAGGGCCAAGAAGGTGAGCCAGTCCCAGCACCTAGAAGGAAGCTCCCCACCTCTATCCCAGGCTCCTAGGGCAGTGAAGCTCAGCGGGTCCCAGCACCCGGAAGGAAGCTCCCCTGCTGCCATCCCAAGCTCCTAGGGCAGAGAAGGTGAGCCATGTGGGCGCCAGAAGCACCCTCCCC
>NW_004624796.1:2806293-2838461 GCF_000247695.1 Heterocephalus glaber
TGGGTATCTTCCCAAAAGAATTAAAAGAATCATACCACAGCGATATACGTGCACCCATGTTTATAGTGGCACAGTTTGTAATAGCTAAAACTTAGAAACAGCCCAATTGCACATCAACTGGATAGTCGATAAGGAAAATGTGTGAGGTTTAAAAAAAAGAATAATAAAATGGAGTACTATACAGCCATTAAGAATGAGAGACTAGAAACATTTATAGCTAAATGGATGCACATTGAGGCCATACCCTTAAGTGAAATAAATAGGACACACATGTGTAAAATACCAAATAGTTTCTCTGGTGTGAGAAACTGAAAGTGTAAGTGAGGTCCAAACTACATAATAGATATTATGAAACAGGAAGAAATTTTCAAAGGGGAAGGGGAACTAGGGAGAGGTGGAGGGGGAAAGGAAAGAAGGGAAAGAAAAAAATGAGGAAAGAAGGAAAAATTGTAAACAGAGCTTTTGTAAATAGGGAGGAGTGGAGGGGTTGGAGGGAGGGCTGGGGAATGGGGAAAAACAAGAACCAAGATGGGTCACGTACAGGTACAAATTCCCAGTGATGATGTGATCATATTGTATATCTAAAATCTACCAATAAACTTAATGAATAAAAAAATTAGTGATAAATATTTAGGAGGGCCTGATTGCTCTGCTAAAATCTCCTTGGACTATTTTACTTCTCGATTCCTAAGAGCAAATTTTCCATGGGTTTATCAGCATACAAATGTTTCAGAGAGGCATAAGTTCATTGTGCCCTCTATAACAGTTCTCTGAATTTTTATTCCTTCGAGGGAGTGCAAATTCTGTCATCCTAACCCCTTAATTATAAAAGTGACATAAACATTTATAATCACAAATTATCAGCAGCATATCAATGTTGGCACTAGTGAAATTAGGTTGGTGGCTATTTTGTGTGTTATGGATGATAAATATTAGCTTGCAAAGGTTATAGCCAGGAGGCAGGACCTTTATTAATATGGTTGTGTGGTAATTTCCTTAAGAATCTCAATAAAAAACGCACCTTTTTGGATAAAGAATTGACATTATATCAAGATTTACATTCAGATGACAGCAGATAGATTTAAAACTCGTTGTCAATATTTCCAGTAGAAACGTGTGTTTCAGTATTACCCTGATTTTTATAATTACACTATGTTATGTAAGTTTAGGCAGAGCATAATTTGCATAAGTGTCACTTGCCTAAATCAGTTATTAGCAGAACAGAAGGGCACTTTTGTTAGTACAGTTTTTAAAGAAATCAGTTTTTTAGTGTTTGTACATTTCCATTACCTCCTGACAGTCTGTGACCTTCAAGTACTATAGTGACCTACAGGAAATCTCAGAAAGGGAAATTTTCATTTTGCAGTTAAAGGCCGGCTGGGCCGTGGTTGCACCCGGCCTTCCAGAAGCCGCGGTTTGCGCCGTTCACCTCATCTGGCCCTCAGCAGCCCGGCACCCTTCACCTCAGGGAGAACTGCACGCGGGGTCTGAGTGTGAGGCACGCTCTCTCGGCCTTGACTGTGCCCACTGCGTTTGTTCACAGAGGTCCGTTCAGCTGCCCGCATCGCTGCCCGGGGTCGCCCTCTTGCTTGGCCCGTGTGCGGTCTGGATCCTCCTGAGTTTACCTGAGGTGCGGCGCTAAGGGCACCGTCACCGAGTGACCCTCGCGGGGCCGCTCTCCTGTCCTCTGCTTCTGACCCGACTCGGCTTCCTCTCTGACCTTCTCCAGGCAGATCTCTGCTCCTGCCCCGTTCGGAACCCCACGACTCATTTCTTCGCTCTTCTTTTTCCTACTAATGGAGCCCAAGGCCCCAGGGTCGCTTTATGTGTAATTACCATGGGCTTCCAGCGTTTTGCTAGTCTCTGATTCGGGCGCTTTGCACTAATACCTGGAGCCTTGAAAATGGGGCTTGGAGTCTTTTAATTATACTCTTAGCCTTAGTTAAGCTGCTGCTCCCTGGCTGCCCTCTGTGTCTCTTTAGTTACATAATAGAAAAAAGAGGACAAAGCGACCTGGACTCCCGTGGGGCGAGACCAGTGGGTGCCACCCTGGAACATCACTGTGTCCTGGGCGTGGTCCCCGCCCTTGCTTCGGTGAGCAGGGTATGCGGGGAGCCTGTCAAGGCTGGGTGGCCTTGTTCTGTACCATGGTGGGGATCCCGTTCTGTTCCCAGCCTCTTTCAGAGGTGTGCAGTCACCCAAAGAGGTGGCCCGCAGAGACACGGAAACACTGCAGATGCTGTCTATGTTGGGGGAAAGAGGTCACGCTGAGCACTGCGAACATCCGTGTCTGACATCCATGGGGCCACGGGAAGACAACAAAACATGCTCTCCTTTGCTTGAAGAATAAAAGGAACCCAGGTCCCTAACTGTGTCTTGGCTCTTTTCAAACTAATGTTGATCTTAGTTTATCTGAAAAAGTACTTGGATAGATAAACTGAAGTAAAAACTTACATTATTTTTTTCTAAAAAGTCAACTACCAAACAATTATTCATTGACTTCATAATCATTTTCTCAGATGGGCCTTTTAAGAACACGGGCTAGGGCTGGGGATTTAGCTCAGAGACATGGTGCCTGGTTTGCAAGCTCAAGGTTCTGAGTGCAATTCCCGGTACGCAAGGGGGAAGAAAAAAACACAGAACTAAAGAACATTTTCAGATTCTACACATGCAACACTTACGTTTTTTCTTGTCCTCTGCTCAAACTTTATAACATATAGATAAGAATTTCCGGTTCCTGTCCAGGCAAGACACAATGTACCAGGATCTCTAAAAAGCCAATATTCCTCACTAGAGTGAGTCCCATCCCAGTCCGTCCCAAGCTTTTCTGGACAGCCCAGAGCTGAGGTGACAGGGTTAAGGTGGCGCTCCTATCTCATCACAGTGCTGCCAAAGCTGTGTGCCAGGCTGTAACAACATCACTCAGACTCTGTCTTTTCTGGAAGTGAAGTCAGCAAGGAGTGGAGAGTTTCCTCTTGTCCGGGGGTCAGCGCTTTGTTCCTACTCAGCCACTTACCCTTTCTAGAAATCTGTGAATGAGCCACCTCACTGGTGGGGAATTGAGCTGATTTATTCGCAGTATTCTAATTCCCATCCGCTAATACTTTATCCCGTGGTTAGTTTAGCTAGTGATTTGCTAAGGTCATTTTTCAAAAAATGAATTTTAAGGCTATTACTATTTCATATATGAATGTCAGTACTTACTAATCATTCTATTATCCAATTTTGTTTTCTGTTATGTTCATATGAAATGTGATAAAAATATAGTGAATATCTAAATTAAAATGATAATAAGGCATATTGTCACTAATCCCCCTCTAAATACTTCCCCTCAATTAGAACACATTTATTCTATCATTCTTGTCACTTTCTGAAGCAGTTCTGGAAGTCCTCTTTCATGAGTGGATTTAATTGTGCTGTTGTGGCTTGCTTGATGCCCTAAATAAATTCAAAATGTTTACCTCTCATGATCATTTTGTCTTTGGGAAGAGCTAGAAGTCTCATGATGCCAGATTTGGTAAATAAGGAGGATGAGGATGCACTGTAATGTTTTTATGAGCTTGCCTTTCAGGTGGATGGCACTCAGCATCAGTATTCACTATATTTTTGATCACAAATCTTAAAGACACTCAGAGGGTGTCCAGAACTGTTTCAGGAAGTAGTAAAAACAATGGGATAACTGTATTCAAAGAGAGGGGGAGAGCTTTTAGTTTTAAGGGGGATAAATGGCAGTGTTTTTACTGTAATAAATTTTAAAAAATTAAACATTCACTGTATATTTGATCATACCTCATAAATTTTCATTTTCATGTCTGGGCTAATTATATAAACTGTTCCAGTGATTTTTGTTTTTTACATATTGCCAAATCACTTTCAAAATGTTGACTTGTTATAGTAGCGCCCCTATGCTTACAGTCTCATCATGTCTGGGAAAAAGTGAATTTGCACATTCTCCTCACTGTTAAAATCTTTTTTATTTTTGATAATAAAAGTAGCAACTTGCTTTAATTTGTATTTCTTATTCATAGTCATCTATATGCTTATTTGCCCTCTGTATTTCTTCTTCTGTAAACAAATTAACATCTTGTGCCCATTTTTTCTATTGGGGGTATTAATGTTTTTCCTAATGATCAGTAAGAGTTTTTTCTCTGTAGCCATGCTAATCTGTTGTCCATTGGTTAAAATATTTTACCCAGTTTGCCTTCAGCTATTAACTTTTACGCTGTTTTCAAGTCTCTTGAAGGAGTTGATGTTTGCAAAATCTAAATCTTTCACCGTTTCTCTCTGTAATTCCTTTTATTACTGTTAATGTGTTGTCTTTTTCTAAGGAGAAATCATGAAATATTCAGTTCATAGAATACAGTTTATTTCTTATCTTAGATAATGCATCTGAAAGATATTTGGGTATTCAGCATAAAGTAAAAATCTATCTTATTTCTTTTTCCCATTTAAAGAAATACTTAAGCACTAGCTGTCCATTTCTTATTGGTTTGTGAGGTATCTTTTTCTAAGTGATAAGTTTTTCTTTTTGCTGTTATTTCCAATGAGTTATTTTCCTGTTATAAATTTTAATGGAAAAATGTGAATTTCTGTAATTCATCTTCAGTGAATTGTATTGCTAACACAAACCATTATTTTGGTTCATTCTTTGCATTTTTAAAGTAAAATTCACATTGTCTAGTGATACTTTTACAATCTCATCTTTTCCTTTTTGATAATTATGCCTCTCAGAAACTTGCTAGAAAATATATAGCTGATCATTATTTGGACAACTTGATTTTACATGTGGAGTTTATTGACATATGTGGAAATATATTCTTGTATAGTTTGCAAAAACATATTTCTCAATGTCAGTATTGCAATGATAAAATAATAAGGATACCTAAAAAATAAAGTGGATCAAATCTCCACCTTAATGACTGAAAATATCAGGGTTACTGATGAATCTAAATGATTTAACATTTTCAAAATAAATAGAAAATTGCAATTTTTCCCCTGACATTTACTCTGAAAGCAACAGAAAAGCATTTCTATTAGGTTGACTATATATGTGGATGGCAGAGGAGTGCTCCGACTCGGTGTTGAACTTACTGCTATAGCATAAATGAAGCATGGGAATTACAACAGCATCCTTATTTGTTAACCTTGCTACCCATTTAAAGAAACTGTAGCCTGTGGGGTAGTCAGAGCTTCTTTGCAAAACAAGAGAACATGCTTTTGTATTCCCAGGGTTTATTTGTCCTACAATTGATTTTTTTTTTGTCTTCACAATGGCAACACAAATTGCCAGGTGTATCATAATTAGGAAGAAAAGCAACCCTAAAAGGAGCACTCCATAGACAGAATAATGCAGGTGATGTTACTGGATACTTATGAGTGCAAACACATTTATTAGGATCTATGGCCAAACTGCAATACTCTGGTCTCCTCTCCCTCTCCCTCGCCCTCGCCCTCCCCCTCCCTCTCTCTCTCTCTATATATATATCTCCCTATATACATCTATATATATCTAGATCTCATACTGTATTCCTCTCAAAGAAGAGGCAGATGCAGTCAGCTGCTACCACTTTCAATTTATAATAATTATTTCCAAGAAAATAGATAAAATAAGTAGTTTATATGTTTATTTTGTTTTTAAACTTCATTATTAGCATTTGAGATTTCATTTGGAGAGAACTTTGCTTGGTAATTTTGCACATTTATTAATAAACCTTACAGAAAGAGCCCCTTACATCAAAAACGTTAAAATTGGGCCAGGGATTTAGCTCAGTGGTTTTGCCACCTGCTGCGCAAGCTCAAGGACCTGAGTTCGATCCCCGGTACCAAAAAAAACCAAACAAACCCAAAAAAACCTCAGTGGTAGAGCATAGGCTTAGCATAGGCTGAGTTTGACCCCCAGGACCACCGAAAAAAAAAAAAAGGTTAAAATTAATTTGAAAAATTTCATCAGTTGTCATGTATGATCCATGTAGTCTAAGGCTTTTTGGGGAATAAGTGAGAAACTTTTCTAGGTCATTCTCCAAATTCGGCCAAGGCTTCCTAAATCCTTATGAACAGAGTTGCGTGTAGTAATTATTGAAGATGCCTGCAGATTCTGAGAGGGAAAAGATCATTCAATGTGGGTAGCTAGTAGGCTATTTTCATGACAGAATTATTTGTAAGTGAGCTTGATTTTGGCTTCCCTGGGGGGTACAGTTTGCGACAAGCAGCATTGCAGGGCGCCTCTGAGCCCATGCGAACAGTTCCATGGCACCTTAGCCACCTGCCCACTCCCTTCCTTCCACCATGGAAGGCAGCTGCTTGTGCCGCGAGGTTCTCCATTCTGTGGTTTAGCGATTCTGATCAATGGAAAAGACATCATATAAGCATTTATTTTCTGAAAAAAGGAGTTTAAAGGAGACAATATGTAAAAAGGAATGAGCATTTTAAAAATGTAGCATTATCTTGTTTCTTTTGATAAAAGCCTTATTCTACTGGCCACGATACTTTGCTCCTCTACAGTATCTGCAGGAAATTAAGTACCTGCCCAGCCAAGAAGCGAGCAATTACCGTATACACCCTGTGTGATGAATAAATGGGGACATGGTGTGTGGCATGGTCCTGCTGCAAAAGGCTGAAAATCTGCTTGAGAAAGACAAAGCTGACACATATTAAATAACTCTTGAGCATAAACCATGACACTGATAATCTTCCCTGCAAGTGTGCGCCTGAAGCCCTTGGCGGAGTCCACGATAGAGTGTGGGAAGACATCACGGGGAATCCCTCGCGAAGGGCTGGCAGGAATGTTGTCAGAACGGCCCACACAGGCACCCAGGCTGTTATGGTCGAGACGAGACTCTGCCATCCAAGGTGGAACAGTGGCTCTGGACCCACTGTGGGGTTAGACAGCAACCAGCAAGATCTGGCCCGATGTGAGACCATGGTTGAGATTCTTTGAACTATATTCTAAAGTGAATGTTTATAAGCTACTCAAGAGAGGTTTCTGAAGAAGACAATCAGGATTCAAATACATGAATATAGATTATGTTCTCAAATATTTGGAGTAAATCTTCCCAAAGCAGCCCAGCCATTATCTGCACCTCCCTTTGCCACTGGCGTCTGCTCTTGAAGGAGCTGACCACTGCCGGCCCAGGCTGACCAGAGGCCACAGTAAGCCTCTCCTCCCCTCTGTGCTTTACGCTGTAAGATGTGCACTAAGGGCCCAGTCACCATGGCCGGACCCCTACCTCCCACCGCATTCCTCAGCCCTGTGCCGGCCAGGCGACCACCCCTCCTTGCATTTCTCCAGCCTCCTCTCTAGTCTCTAGCAGAGCCATGGCACCTTTCCTTGAGCACTGCCCTCAGGGCCCCCTTCATGCCTGTACCAGAGCGAGTTGCCGGTCTGGACTAAGTGCTGGGCCGTCCCTCTTGGGTTTGTTCTGAAATGAACCTGTCCTGTTCAGCTTGTATCTTTGGTTTTTCCTCCTTTTTTTCTGAATAGTTTCAGGAAATAACATCTGGGAAATTCAGTAACTATTAACGAATAGGAAGATTGAAACTGGACCCATATCTTTCACCACGCACTAACCTAAAATCGAAATGGATCAAAGATCTAAATGTTAAAACAGAAACACTGCATCTGCTGGAAGAGAGAACAGGTAGAACGCTTGAGGACACAGGAGTAGGCAAAGACTTCATGAACAGAACCCAGAACCCACAGGAAATACTACAAACAATCAACAACTGGGACCTCATCTCATTAAAAAGCTTTTGCACAGCAAGAGAAACCACCAACAGAGTGAAGAGACAACCCACAGAGTGGGAACATTTTTTTTTTTACCAGCTATTCAGGTAAAGGACTATTTTCTAGAATATATAAAGAACTCAAAAAAAAAAAAATCAGACCTCCCAAATTTAAAGACCCAATGCAAAAATGGGCATATGAAATGAAAAGACACTTCTCAGATGAAGAATTAGAAACGGCAAATAAATATATGAAAAAATGTTCAATGTTACTGGTCATTCATGAAATGCAAATTAAAACAACACTGAGATTCCACCTCACCCCAGAAAGAATGGCTGCTATCAAGAAATCAATGAACAACAAATGCTGGCGGCGCGGTGGGGAAAGAGGAACCCTGCTCCACTGCTGGTGGGAGTGCAGACTGGTGCAAGCACTGTGGAAATCAGTATGGAGATGCCTCAAAGAACTAGGACCAGAGGTCCCATTTGACCCAGCTATCCCTCTGCTGGGGATCTTCCCCAAAGGATTAAAAGCATCATACCACAGCGATATATGCACATCCATAGGTAAATCTTGGAAAGAGCTCAAATGCCCATCAACAGACAAGTGGATAAAGAAGATGTGGGATTTTTTTTATACAGTGGAGTACTACTCTGCCATAAAGAAGGAAGAGCTTCAGACATTTATAGCTTAATGGATGCACCTTGAGACCATACTCTTAAGTGAAATAAATCAGACACACGTGTGTAAATACCACATTGTTTCTCTGGTGTGAGAAACTGAAAGTGGAAATAAGAACTGAGGTGTATAATGGATGTTGGGAAATGGGAAGAAAGTTTCACATGGGAAGGGGAAGTGGGAGGCGGGAGGGAGAATGGAAGGAAGGGACAAGAAGAAAAGTGAAAATAGAAGGAAAAATGGAAACAGAGCTTCTGTACACAGGGCGGGGAGGGGCTTGAGGGGGGGAACGGGATAAAATAAAATAAAATTTATTAAAAAATAAATTGTAACCCTAAAAAATAAAAAGTAAAAAAAGAGAACGCTATGGATGCTGAAGCTCTCCTCTCTCTCGCCCTCAGCGCCATTTGCCACAGCAGCCTCTTGAAAGTGCGCTGCCTGCCGACTCCTGAGGCTCTCCGCGGCCTGGTCAGCCGGGCCTCGCCCTCCCGCTGCCCCTCCTGGCTGTTCGCCCTCTCCCTGGCGCGCCCAGGTCTGATCTCCAGGGCGAGGCTTCGCCCTGCCCCGGGGTGCTTCCCGAATCCCCTCAGCTCCCTGGGGTCTGTGGTCGCGTCCGCCCGGCCGCCCGCTGCGCTGCGCGGTTACCAACCCCTCACAGGCGGCCGTTGACCCAAGCCGGTCCTCCTCCCCGTCGCTTCTAGTGACCCCGAGGCATAGGATAGCTTCGTTCTTTAGCACGTCCACGTGCTCGGGGTGTGCTACTTGGGTCACTTTTCCTCTTTCCCTTCTGCCCTTACTTCTGTCCCTCTCTCTAAAAGCCTCCCTTCTCTACCTTCACGTCGCATTTCTCTTATTTAGGTTTTAGATTCCACTAGGAGTAGAAATGTGACTGTCTTCTGAGTCTGGCTCATCCCTCCTAACATGATGACCCCCGGCTCCACCTATGTCCTGCCACTGACAGGACTCCATTCCCACGGCTCAGTGATATTCATATCTACATGAATAGTATTTAAGACAGAATCGGCCAAAAGTGGATACACCAGAAAAATAAAAACTTGTCTAAATATTGAGACATCACGAGATTAATGCAAATTACCTTTGGCCTCTACAAGTACAAGAGGGGCTCAAAGTGCTGGCCGTTGGTTTCCTGACCTTTATTAGTATGGGGAACTGTTGAAGTATGTGTATATATATATATATATATTTTTTTTTTGGTACCAGAGATTGAACTCGGAACCTTGCGCTTGCAAGGGAGGCAGCAGAACCACTGAGCTAAATCCCCGGCCCATGTCTGTGTATATTTTTTGACAGTCTCTCTCCCCCTCCCCCCAGATATGACATTTATATGCACGCACATCACATTTTCTTTATCCATCAGTGGATGGGTGCTTAGGTTGCTTCCATAGCTTAGCTATTGTGAATTGTGCTGCAGAAGACACACATTCTTAGCCCTTATTTCTTTCTAGCATTATTTTCAAAACAAATCCTACTTTAACTCAGTTGTTTCAATCATTTTTAGTATCTGTGCTGTCACCTTGATTTGTCAGCTGCCTGAGAGGTGAAGCATATTTCTGCGTGGGTCACGGGTGCGTGACCGTGGCGGCTCCATTTCACCCCGGCCCTGTCTTCTCTTGCCTCTTCTTGTCCCTCTGCTTCCAGAGGCTCTGAGTTAGCAGCTCTCCTTTGCCCACCCTTCTGCCATGATGCTCTTGTCTTGGAGTCAGCTGATTGTGGATGGAAACCTCCGAAACTGAGCCAACACAAACCCTTCCTTCTCTAAGCTGTGTATAGGTATTTGGCAACACCAGCAAAAACCTGGCTAACACAGTATCTGACAGACTATTTTTTAGGCTTCTGAGCTGCCCCTGCAGATGACAGGGGCCACATCTAGTTACCTTATGGGTGGGGACTTCAGCAGCTCTGGCCATTAGAGAGCATGCATTGTCTACTCCTCAGCCAGCAGCCACTCTTGGCTGTTCACTGGCACCCAAGGAGTGACTTTTTCTGTCTCGTCTCCTGCTGCTGGCACCCTGGCACTGATGGCATCTCCCCAAGCCCTCCTTTACCCCTGGGTTCGGCATGCTCAGGTCCACCCAGGCCTCCTGAGACTTCCGGCCATTTCAGCCCCTGTCTCAGGCACATTCCCTTGGGCCTGTGAGACCATTACATGTTTGCCAACTTTGCCTTAAATAACTATAGTACTGTCAAGCACAGCAGCAGGACAAGTTCCTCTCCACACGTGCAGGGACAGACTGTCCCTCTACCTGCAGGGTCACGGCAGTGTCTTAGGTATAACCTGCGAAGAAGCTGAGAGCTGATTTCTGATATTCTTAATAAGTCCACTAAAACAATGGCAGACTGAAGAATGAAGTGAATAATTTTGATTTCCTAGCACAATTTGCTGCTTCTCAGGCCTGCACATCAGCAGCCTCCATTCCCTCCTGGGGCAGCCTCCCGCCTCCAGCTCCCCTTTCCAGCCTGGAACACAGTGAGCTGCTTATGCAGGGGCCCTGCTCACTTCCTTTGCATCCCTGTACCACTTGCTCTTCATTGCCCATGCTCTGCTCTTCACAGCAGAGCAGCAGGTGGCAAGTGTCTGAAAGCCACTTTCAGTACAGCTTTTTTTTTTTTTAATCTCCACCACAATTCTTGTCTTGAAAACAACATGGTGAGATAGCAGATGGAAATAGGAAAATATTTTCTTTTCTTTCATATTGGGCAATTAGCCAAGCTCATCTTAGCATTTTCTTGCCTCAGGGATTTTTGCAAGGAGGAAATCAGAAGTGGCATGAGGTCAGTGGCTCCTCCTGTCCTTGCTAAGTGCCAAACACATCACAGAGGTGGCATCAGATGTCTGGTGAGAGAGCAGAGAGCAGGCGAGGGAAAAGAAATGCAGATTCTCCCAGAGGCCAGCAGGGTCCAGGCTGTCTGGCCCTTAGTGACAGAGCTTGGGAGGTGACTAGGCCAAAGAGAGGAGGTGAGCTGGAGCGTGGGTGGACGAGGTGAGACGCCAGAACCCGTTTCCCGAGCAGGGCCTCCCAATCTGAAGACGTCATGAAGGCCAGGGAAGATGAGTTTCTCAGCAGGAACTTCCTGGGAAAGTGACTGCCAGCCACAGGTGACCTGGCCCTTCAAAGACCTACAGGACCCCAGGGTCCCTGCACAACCCTGGGGTGGAGGGGGGAAATGGCTGAGACAGAATTCCCCATCAGTGTAGTGCAACTGGGGCAGTGCGACCGGGCTGATTACAGGACGATTTAAGAACGTTCTTCTTGTGTATTTGGGTTTGCGCAACTTAACAGAGATCTCCACCTTCCATATGCTAATCTAGGCTGCCGATGTTGACCAAAGAAACAAAAATACCTCAAAATGTTTGCTTTCACTTACTGAACTTGCATTCCGGCAGCCCATCTTATAAACCAGTGCTTTTTATTCCCTTCGGATGTTGTAGGTCAAGTTCTAGGTAAGATGTAAGAAAGGAGGAAAAAGTAAAGGAAGAAAACAGGAAGAGAAGGGTGTCAGAGAAGATTGGAAGTGGGTAGAACATTCTGGAAAAATGTGTATCTCTTTCTAAGAAATGGAACAGGACCCCCCCCACCCCCCACCCCGAGGCCAAACAATTGCCTCCAATCTGGCACAGAAAACAGATGGGAAACGAATAAATAATGCATCCGGCATTCCTTTCTCCTTTAGGAATTTCTAGCTGTACTGATTTTTACCTGAGAAGCGCTGTGGAGAGAAAACCCGTCTATTGATTGGCTTGTGGGGACAGACACCCAGATAAAGTGGCTTCAGCTGCTGTGACAGAATCATTTCATTCAATCTTTTCTGCAGAATGAAATATTCTTCAGATAACTTTGATATCTAAAAAGAAGGTCATATGTCAGATAAAAACAATACAAAGAATTCTGCAAGGCCCACAGGTACCCAGGGGTCTGATCCATTACCAACACCCCCTGGGATGCTCAGGTTTCTCTTCAGGACCCACCCTGACCCTGTTCCCGGGTCTGATAAAAGTCAGCACTTCACAGAACATTCTGCTTCGCGGTACTTTCCCACCTGACATTTTTCACTCAAAACTGCCACGCAAATTATGCTACCCACAGCATTTGATCCTGATCGAATCTGGGGTTCCTGACATCCGGGCTCTGCCCTCCCCACTGCCGTGACTGCCATTCTGCTTCTGTCTTGAGGAAGCTCTCGCCTAGCTTTGTCCTCAACCCTCCCTCCTCCCATTCCAGTATTCTCAGCTGGACTTTGGGACCACTCTCTCTGCGTCCTCTCCTTCCACCCTTCTGTCTTGCTGCATCCCTGCTCTGTTTACGTGGCTGTCCTGCTAGGAAGTGTGTGGGACTCCTGCTTTTCTGCCTCTGCTTTGTTCCTGTGGAGCACTGAATCTATGTGCAGGGTGGTATTAGCCAGTGCTGGGTGGATGATTTGATAATCCTAACCTTCCTCCAGGTCTCAGTTGCATAACAGGTCTCGTTCTCATCCCTGATTTGCTCTTCAGACTGAGCACATTTATGCACCAAGGAAAGGAGGGACTGTATGTTTGTAAAACTCATGATTTCCAGGTGTTTTTAAAGAACAGAACAGGAAGGGGGACATTAATCCATGGGAGAACTGCACAGGCAGGCAGAGGCTAGAGGCTAGAGGTGTCTGGGCCTCACCCGCAGTCCTAGAGCAGGGATCCAGGAGAGCTGCAGTGCTTTGTCTGAGGCTCAGCCACACTGGGGACTGACGGCAGGGCTCAGGGCCTCAGGGGCATTAGATAACCCTTCTTTGAACCACCCTATCTTGATATTTCTTCTATTATACACCATCAACTATCCTAGTAATTCACGTATTTTAGAGATCATCTGGTTACAATATTTTACTTTACACAGGATAAAAGGGTGGACACATAGAGTCATTTTCCTAAGATCTTAGAAATGGGAAGAGACATTCACAGGAGCCGGCTCCAGTGAGCTCTCCGTGGTACTGATTCACCAAAGGTCTATGTTAAGCAGTGAGAAGCCCTAAAACCTGCTGCTTCTATGCTCCCCTCTAGAAGCAGCTGAGATCTGTCTATGAGTGGCATAAGGTATGCTCTGGGAGGGAATTTTTTCCATGAGGCTTTTCTTTATAATCCTCGTTGTCCATGACTGCTTCTTGTCATAAAACTTTCATCTTCGTCAAACACATACCTCAGGATGGCTATATATCTTATTTTGACATCTAATTGTGTCTTTTCAACTAACATTTGAGCCAGGAAGAAAGTATAGACTTCACGGTGTTTAGAATACTTTAAAAATTTTAGCAATAACCAAAATCTCAGATACACGAAACTGTGCATAATCCAACTCTAGCATTTTAGCAAGCAATGTAAACCAATGTCTAGTGTCTCTACGTGAGGTTTTCATACTATATATTATTTTTATCAAATTGAACTGGTTTAAAAGCTCATGGACACTTAATTAGCAGAATCCCTGAGATATTTTACTGAAAAGGTCTCATAAACACAGGTTAAATAATATACTAGTTATCAGTTTTGTTACATTCACTTATTGGGTAGCTCCCAGAGATTTTTTCCTAGTAAAGAAATTTTTTTCATTTACATACCTGCTTTGAAAAAACTGCCAAATCACACACTTCTTTTTCTGAAGTTGCTTTTGAATCACTGCCATCCTTCACCTTGCTATTACAGATTCCAGCATGTTTTGTGGGACAGGAATACACACCGTGAGTATTTTTTGTTACCTCTGCTGGTGTCGCAAGAGCCCTTTGACCCTTAAAGGAAGGAGACTGTTGATCCTCCCTCAACTGCGGCCTCTGCTTCAAAGCACGGTATTTGCTCTGGATGAACACTGCAGCTTTGTGTTCCTCCCCCTGGGCTGACAGCACTGGGTCCACGTGTCTCGTGTGGCCTCTCTTCTGGCTGCATATGGATGCATTCTGGGTATCCGCAGATGTCTTCTTTTCTTTTCCCTTGCTACTTGTATTTTGAGCAACTGAGCTTTGGCTAAGAGTGGGTTTCAAACTTTTTTTCAAAGAAGTCTCATTTCCAGCTGACCAAAGCCCTGGGTAGCTTGGCCTTTCCAGTGTGCTCTTCCTCTCTGGACATGCTGCTCTGGGTTCTTCCAATCGCCTTTCCTCTACATCCCTCTGATAGCAATGCGGCCCCTCAGTGTCCTCTTTCTCCGCTGTCCTTAGATTACTGTTCTCTTCCAGGTCTTTGATGTACTTCTGCTTGGAGCTTGCATCTGCCCAGGAGCCCCCCACAGGATACAGTTCTTGATTAACCTCTTCTCCACACCTGCTATTCACCTTTTCCTGAGAGTGACATCCTCTGTGGTTACGCTCCACAGCTTTAGTGGTTTCTCCTTCTGTTCTACAGGCAGAAGTCTGCCCTATACATAGACTCCCTTTATTATTTGGAGCTGGAATTACTGGTTCATTAGTAGACACCACATTTTCTGTTTGTTTCTTCACAAAAGAGTCCCTGTGTAAGATATATTATATCTGAGTATATATAATAAGCTAAAGCTTATTACTTCTTTTGGCAATAAACTACCTGCAGCATAACATTGAAGAAAAACAAAAAGGACAAAGAAAACTCAAACTAAAAACTTTTCTCTTTTTCTCAAGATAGCATCTCGCTAGTGAGTTCAGGCTGGACTTGAACTCACAGTGATCCTCCTGCCTCAGCCTCCTGAGTGCTGGGATTACAGGAGTGTGCCACTACACCCAGCCCTAGAAACTTCTGAAGTCACTTAATCAAATGCTTCCCAAAATGTTCTCTCTACTGATAACCATACTCAAAGAAAAAACCAGTTTCAGTGGAAACTGAGAAAGAGGCTAGTATGTCAGGAATTATATTTTCATTTAATGGGGCATCAAAATTCTAGGAATTTAATCCCTTCAAAATAAATCATTTTAAAAAGTGATGATGATGTGGAACATAAACCTAGTTTTGAAACCAGTGAGCCGAGTATGTTCACTGGGCTCATGTTCTGTGCTTTAACAAGCACCGTGTTTATTTACCACAGGAAATAGCTTGCAAAATTAAAGTTAAAGCAGTGTCCCTCATACAGTGCAAGACTGTGTAATACACGGGGCAGAATTTTACAGTTGTTACTTTGTATTTTTGTTTTTGTTTTGGTACCGGGGATTGAACTCGCGGACTTTGCACTCGCAAAGCAGGCGGCGGACCCGCTGAGCTAAATCCCCAGCTCTACAGTTGTTACTTTGCCAATATCCTTCCAAAATAATTTCCCCTTAACTTGATGATAAGGAGATAAGTTCTTCTCAATATTGCGTTTTGTTTTTTTTTTCCCTAGTAAAGGACAAAAACCTCCCCAGAGCAACACGGGTGTGAACAGTGTGTGCAGCGGAGTCCAAGGTCCTAGCTGACTCTAACACAGCTCCTTGCTGGGTAGGGGTCTTTGGCCCAAAACTGTCAACTTGGCCCAGGGGTCTGTGCAAAAAGCACTTTGGCAATATGTGTGTGAAGGACTTTCTTGGAGGCAAACTTAGAAAAACGGACTGGGATTCCATCTTCCTAATTCTACAGGTCACTTCTTAGGTCTGCTATGGAATTCCCGAGTTTATACCAGAGGCACAAGAGTCCAGGGCATTAGTTAGAAAATGAGGTGGGGAGCCAGGACTCCCCATGCTCTGATGAGAGACTGTGCTAAGCACTTTGAGTAATTCCACAACAGCCACCTCAGAGAGCATTCAATAAAAATACAACCGATTAGAGAAGATAGGCATGATGTCTCTAAATAGCCATAGTCCAAAGCATCCATTGCATTAGTCTTGAGACTTTAAAGGCTCCATGCAGTTCCCAGGTCTGCGGCCTGTCTGAATTCATGCCAAGGACACTCTACCCTGCACCTGAGGCTAGCACGGGACTCAGAAGGCCTAACCACCATGCATGCTGCTGCTTCTGAGGAGAACCTTCCAGTTCTGCAGCTGGAGACCCTCAGACCTGCTAGAGAGGGTGCAGGACTCAAGGTTTCCCCAGCTCCCAGTGGAGGTCTTCTCGGTCTCGGGTCAGGGACAACTTAGTGCCCATGAAGGGAGACAGGCTGCGGGCGACCGGGGCCACGAAGGCCAGAAGTTGCAGGGCTGAGGGCCCCAGAGTGCAGGTCTTGGGAGGCTGGTATGGGCAGCACGCTCCTGCCTCAGCCTCCCTCTGCTTTTCTCTGGACTTCCCTTCACTCTCTGTTTGTACTTTCAAAAAAAATCTATTTTTAACTGATACATAAAATACAAAACTCATACATGTTAATGAGGTGTCAGGTACATATTGTGTAATTGGGTTAAAATACTCATCTCAAATATTTATCACTTGTTTTGGTGGGAACATTTATATTATGCTACTTCTTCCATGTGTGACTTTGTACTCCATCTCCTATGACAGTAGTTCAACAGATATCAAATTCGCCATGTCAGACCAATGGGGACCCGAAGTGGCTCTGATAAACAGTAGAGGCCTAATAGGTATTTGTGAAAACTGACAGCTAATTCCTGGTGTTCTCAGAAGGGAGGTGGAAGGCATCAGGATCTAACTGAGCACCAGACTTCCTTATTGACTCATAAAATTGACAAGTAGTAATTTAAATTCTACAAATAGTAACGTCTAGAAGTAATAAAATTAGTCCATCTAGCCTCTATCTGTGGCCAGTTCGTATTTCTTGCAGACTCCTGACATTCAGATGTTAGAGGTAACAGCTGCCCTCCTGCTCCTGAGGCAGGCATGTGGTCACTATGAAGGTTTCTGGACCATTTTACCGCCAGTCACAAGGAGAAACAAAATCGTTTGGCTCCTTACAGGCAAAGACAAAGGGCATATATGTAGGTCTCTGAATACAGAAGGAACTGAAAACACCAGTGCCAGATGGACATTCACGTTTGTCAAGTACGGAAACGAGGTGGCCTAGGTGAGGGGGGTCTGTAAGTGAGGTGAGGGGAGACATGGCAGGAGGCTGTCTTGGGACCGCCACAGGGATGAGTGCTGGGGGGAGTGTCCGCCGTGGGCGGGTGGGGAGAGGGGACCTGCCTCTGCTTCTGTTGTATTCTTTCACCTCCCACGGCTGCTGTTAGAGGCAGTGTTGGAAGTGGGGGCTGGGCTGATCTTTGCCTCCAGTTACTCATGTTTTGCATGTTTTGATCCATTCAAGGTTCTCCACTTGGGCAAAATCTAGGTATTTTTCCTTTCCTTATCCCTGCTAACCAAGGCAGGGCTTACTACTTCTTGACCTCTCTGAACCCTTTGCATATTTTTACAGCAAAGTTAACCCACTAGACTAGGAAGGTGTTATATTCATTTTTCCTGACTCTGTGAACAATCTGAGGACAAAGATTTTGTTTCATTTGTCTGTGTCCCTACCGCCGAGCATAAAGCCTGCTGTGTAAAGGAATTCAGCTGGATCTGCTAATATGCACTTGGTGATATACAGAGAGGGTGAGAGAAAGGGCAGCTATGATTATGACTTAAGGGCCAATGGCACATCGGCTATGAAGGCCATGAGAATGAATGAGCTAGCTCAGGGAGCTTATTTAGATGAGGAGGATTTGACTATGGAAACAGGAGTCGTTAATAACAAGGAACACTCAGAATTTGGAGCAGAATTTCAGAGAGCAGCCGAGTAGAAGCCAAGGTGGGGGTGGAAAGCAAACTCTTGGAGGGAAGTGTGATCACTGGTAGGACACACCAACAGATTCCCAAATGAGGTAAGAGCAAAGGTGGCCCTGGGTTTGGAGACAGACTGACCATGATTCTCTGATCCTACAGAAGCGAAAAAAACTTTGTCAAAATGGTATAAGAAAGAACATCACCATACCTTTTATTTTCAAAGTTTTTCTTGTAGGCAAATTCCTTATCATGAGTCTGAAGGGTTACTATGGTTGCGTTTTTCATGTTAATTTCTTTTCTTTGTTTCCTGACTAGATGTCCTCTTGCAGCTGAAAGATAGAAGAACCAAACTAGTGTTAATCATAAGAACTAAAAGAATATTACCTAAAATGAGTAGAAAGAAGTGGTTTTGACCATTAATGTTGAGGAGGAAAATGCAATTAAAGATACCAGATAGAAAAAATTTATCTTAAAAATGGGATTCATCAACAGCACTCTTTTAGATGCAAGCTATGGGAATAGAATCACTGCAGAGTATCTTTCAAATTATGGGGAGGACTGAAATGAACCTAAAATGACAGAGATTAGAAAGGTTGATGACAAGGTATATACCTTGCTTAAAGTTTGCTAATAATTATTTTCCTTTTCTTTTGCTATGCTAAACTTTTAGTGAGAGGAAGTCCTTATGATCTACGTGTATGTTTTGGACATTCTGGCCAACCACCCTTGGGGCCACATGTATTTCAGAATTCAGATTTAGAAACATGATTTAGAAAAATAACATTGAGAAAATGAATAGGCTGTAACATCCCCATTTGGAACAGCATGCCATAATCAAGCTTAGTAATATTTCTTTAGGAAAAGCAAATGTTTTAAGCAAGGGGAATGAACAGAGGTCTGTAAATAACCTCCCTTCAGATAACACATGGTTCACTGCCAAATAAGTTATTTAAAACTTTTTTTGGAGCTTTATGCATTTCAGGATTGTAGATAAAGAATTAGATACCAAACTATAGAGACTGCATTTTGATTTCTTATTGAGAATTTAATTGGGGCTGGGGATTCAGCTCAGTGGTTCAGCCGCCTGCCTCACAAATGCAAGGTCCTGAGTTCAATCCCCAGTTCCAAAAAAAAAAAAAAAAAAAAAAAGAGACGTTAACCACTTAAAATTCCAAAAGAGGAACCAATAACCCATTACTGATTGGCAGAACTGGGCCTGAACATGGATCTCTTCAACATGAGTCAGCTATTCTGCTAGCCATACTGCGGTTCTTCAGAATGTGGATGTGCGTTATCATTGGGTTGCAAAATTGACTTAGTGGGCTCCATCTAGCATCTAAAATTAAGTGGAATAGACTAGAAAAGAAAATATTAGAGCACGCTGTTTGTAGTATGTAAGCATGTATATTCAGTTACCAAGTAAGGAACATGTTTTTACTATGTGTTCAGTAAAGAATTTTTTTTTTTTGCTTAAATTCTTTTATTGGTACATTTTAGGTATACAATACCTTCACATTTATCCTTGGGTGCTTGCACCTGTACATCATGTATCTTGGTTCTTACAGTAAAGAAATTTTGAAAGACACTGTACCAAGCCATGCTAGACTCTATTTAAATTTAATGTCCTGAGGAAAGACAGAAAGTGAAATCCAAAGACTCTGAATACATTTTAATAAAAAATTTGTGAAGTAAAGTGTGGTTATAGATATTATTTCCCGAGAATTAATAAAAAGGGATACCCCTTAACAAAATAAAATTTAATTAAGTTGTCAAAATTATGGCAAGTGTAACCTTTGAAACAGAGTAGGAAGTCTTATTATCTGATGCATTATAATACTGTACTGATTTCTGAGAGCCATAATTAAATCAATCACTTGTCACAACTTGCAAAATAGGCCAATTGCGTTTCATTAATCCTCAACAGAAAATTTAAAAATTAAATTATTTGATCTAAAAACATTCATTCAAATATTGAAAGTGTCAATCACCAAGACAATCTAGTTTAGATTTACTATAGAGAAAGTATCAAATCAATACAGGCTGGGAATAAATACAAAAGCTACATGAGCTACCAAAGCACCAGCAGATTTTGGCTCATATCTAAATCCAGCTCGATGCTTGTTACACCGTGAGATGTTCTGAGTTATTACCTGACTGTATTATAATAGCACTTTCTTTCCTCTTCTGCTGGATATTTTTGTATCTTCTTGAACCCAAGAATGCTCTGACACAGGCTTGAATCAAGATAAGCTTGTCAATGGCTTCCTTTCGCAATAGATTTAACTGTTCCACATGGTAATACTTAAGGAACACCTTAAAAGAATTAAAGCAAAATACAAATAAAAGCATAGCACACAGATGTGACGCACTCCTGTGCTCCACTATGGAAGACAGAAATCTTTGTAGATTTGGGAAATTACCATCTTTCACTTCTTTTGCCTAGGTGTAGCTATGACAGAATAGATTTTTATGCTTAAAGAATCCCTTTTCTTGGAGAGGGAAGTCGAAAATGGCAGTGATACTGCTTACTTACAACAGGTAACCTTGCTATTTTGTTACAGGGGGACAATAAGAATGAAGAATGTTGAGCTCTTTTAGCAAAGTTTTAGCATCACATGTTGAGTGAAGCTAATTTATATCATTATATTTTCAAGTTTAAAAATCTTACTCATCTATTTATAAGATAGAAGACAATTATAATTTTATTAGTTCATTCATCAAATGGTTATTGAAACATCTATTATATGTACTTATCTAGTGGGGATACAGAGATGTCCTTAGTGAAGGGAGTAAGGCAGAGAGAGGCCCCAGGCAGGTTTAATTAACAATACTGTCACTAGACCCAAAGGCCACTGTGGAGAACAGAGGTTTGACTTGGATCATTATAAAATCAACAGTAACCAGGGCCAGGGATTTGGCTTAGTGGTGTCACCACTTGACTCGCAAGCACAAGGTCCTGAGTTCGATCCCTGGTACCAAAAAAAAAAAAAAGAAAAAAAAATCAACAGTAACCAGAGCAAGGGCGGAGCCTGAGGTCCTGGACGAATGTTTAGCTTCACCCTGCTCCCTAAAGACATAAAAAGTTTTTTTATTTTATTGGTTAAATTTCCTAATAAAAATCACCTCAAAGAGTTCATTGAACCCATCAAGACAGCCACATAAATTCAAACGTCATGGCTGAGTCATCAGACCTCATTCACCCGACTGTTGAATTCACTTAGCTTTCCACTGAACTTGAGAAGCTGCCACCACAAGCAGAGTTTAGCATTATAGATTTTGACTGAATTCAGTTTTAATTTCTTTCTTTTTTTTTTTTTTTTTTGGTACTGGGGATCGAACTTGGGTCCTTGTGCTTTCGAGGCAGGCACAGAACCACTGAGCTAAATCCCCGGCCCTCAGTTTTAATTTCTACAGGACTCGAAATGTTAATATATTTATTCTATGCTGCTGTTGACAATTCATTTAAAATTCAATTTGTTTAAAAAGGTCATCATTTCTTCCCCCGCATAGCATTAGAAATGTTCTTATATTAAATACTTTTATCCATGTTAATGAGCTGGAAAAGGTGAAGTGGAAGAATACAAATAGCTTGAAAATGCTACTTAAATATCATGTAGAACTGGAGGGGCAAAGGGCCTTTTTACACGTTAAAACTGTTTCAGACCATAAATGATGAGATTTCAGCCTGATGAAATTCATCTTTGTGAGCTAAATGAAAGTGGTGTGAAAAAAATGCATACTTTTTCAATGCCCAGAATTTTACCTTGTTAAATATTAAAGTAAATAAGTATTGCTGAATATGCGGGACACTCAGTCTAGGACTGACAGTTTTTAAACATCCCTTAAACTGTTACAGAATTGTCGTGTCCTTGAGTTTATGATAATCTTCCAATCCTCCTAGCCCTGATATACACTAACATAGATTTCTCTGTGATGTGAAGCTTGTGTTCATCCACTGTGGTACCCGACAGTAGTTATTCTTGAGTGGCCAATCTCTGAGCCTCTCTTGACTTTAATGTGTCCCTTCTTCATCCTTCCTAGTGATGCATTTAGTATGCCCTAAGATGCAGTCAGTGTACACTGGTGCCTCATTTATTTTCTTCTATCTATCTTGCATACTTTGAGGGTAGGTGAAAATTCCAATGCATGTTTTCTCCAAACAGCCATGGTTTTTGCTTCCATATTCAAGATCAGTTATAGTTCTTTTAAACTTTATTCTCTAAGGGTTTAAATAAGTTGAGCCCTTACAGGATCTCAAAACTAAAGATAAAAACTCCAATATCTTAACACATAGTCTAGAAATAACTGTTAAGATTTTACTTCAAATTTTATTATTAATAGAAACAAATTTGAGAATTAATAAATAAAACAGAAATACTATTTACAGGGCTATGATTCTCCAAAGTTTTTTTCTCTGTTTGGTGAATGATTAAAATAGACAAAATACATTAGTCTATTTTCAGTGCCATTTGAAGTAAAGTTATGTTCATTATAAAAGTTTGTGATAAATATTCAAGGTAAATATTTTCTTGTATTTTTAAAATTTTTTCTTTTTTTAATACAGTGGACCCTCAAGTTGTGACTGGCCTGACATATGAACAACTTGGGTTAATTAGGTTAATGGAAGATCCATCTGCCTCTTGTTATCATGTAGCCAGGTAAGCATCCAGATCTCAGCTGTATTGACTTACAACCAACTTGAGTTACAACCAGCCACTGGAACTGATCGGGTCTGTAAGTCAAGAGTCCACTGTTCACGTTGGCAGTGCCTGATGTCTACAGTCATCTTGGGAGTGGATACCTGTGCCCAATAAGCTTGTTTCTCTTTTTAGTTCTTCCTCTTCCGCCACCTCCCTCCCTATGCCCCTAAATCCCTTTCCCCATTTTCATTCTTGTTCTCCTCCTCCGCTCATGTGGGTGTCAGGCAGTGCCTCATTCGTTGAGGTCACAGGTTCTTGCACATGGCGCGTCGTAATTGTACTTACTCCTCCCCACCCCAGATCTCCTGGACCCCTTTGCCAAAAGAAACTTTGTGAATTTGAAAATATCATCCCCTATTTAAAAAACAGAGATTCTGTACTTAAAAGCCATGATATTTTCTATCACTGTAAAATGTAATTCTCAGTAAACACAATATAATCATTCAGCTTTTCCACAAAAATGACACAAAACATTACTTTTGTTTTTCCGAGAGCCCAGTTGTCAAGACCGGCTTTTTCCAGAATGGCAGCACAGGAGTCCGGGCTCACTGGGGGCTCCT
This sequence comes from Heterocephalus glaber, assembly GCF_000247695.1. The sequence continues at coordinate 2,829,574 of NW_004624796.1, forward strand.
CTCTCGACTTGTAGCAGAGCACGGAGTACCTGGAATGGGAAGCAGTGCCAGTTAGTGCCCTACAGTGGTCCAGGCTCTCAGCACCTGGTGGTGGGCAGACTGAGACTTAGTGCAAGCCAACCTTTGCGCATCCTAAGAATGGCCCAGGGTGGACCGATTCCTCCATGAGTTCTGCTTGTGTTGAAGCCCTGGGAGCCAAACCACCGTGCAAAGTGCCAAGTGTGGAATGAAGTCAGTTTCTGTGGTTCTTAGTGTGAGACTTCATTGGAAATAACCACAGTAAAAACCTGGTGCTACAGTTTGGATATTTGTAAATACCCACAAAGGTCCCATGTGTCCAAAGCTTGTCCCTGGAGTGGTGCTGCTAGAAGGCTGTGGCGTCTTTAAGAAGTGGGGCCCAGGGGGAGGTCTTCAGGTCACTGGGGTGCACCTTGAAGGGGGAATTGGGACACCAGCCCCTTCCTTTTCCTCTTCCCTTCACTCACACATGAGCATGATGGGCCCCCGCAGGCCCATAGCAATGGGACCAAGGAACCATGGACTGACACACCAAAACTGTGAGCCACAATAAACCTTTTCTCACGATAAGCTGATTATCTGAGGCATTAGTTATAGCACCGAGAGCTGACTAAACATAGTACCCTGTGCAAAGCAAGTTCACACTGCATATTTTCCCCTAAGACTGATCCTTGTCACAAAGCAAAAGACAGAATAGACAAAAGGTCAGTGGAATTTTGAGGAGTCAAAGCTAGGGCTGGACAGAGAGGGTTATTTAAGTCTCATTTACACCTCCACAGGACCCTGGCAAATTGTTCTGCCTTCCTGCGAGTCTATGCCAATTTAGATGACAGCTTTCAAATTAGAGACAGAAAAAGTTTAACCTTTTATTTCTGGAACTTCTTATTCAGAACAGTTATGCTGTGTTTTCTATATAGTTTCTATCTAGTTCTTCCTCATTTATTATGTGGTAATTTGCTATTTTATTATAGCACAGAACTTTGAAGTATATATACAGTACAAGAACTTATTCTCATTTCCAACCTTCTAAAACAATGTCTTCCAAATACAACATCACCAGCACAATAGATTTAGTTTTCCTTATGGTTTATATTGTAAAACCACAGTTATTTTTATGAGTATTAAGTTAGCCAGGCACCGAAGGCTCTAATTTTAACCCAACTGATTTTCTCATTTTATTTTGTCACTTCACTCACGTCCGTTCTGCCAGTCCAGGCTGAGGTCTCCGGCCTGTTTCTGGCACTCCAACGAGAACAGTGAGAGTCCCTTCCTGGCTTCCCCACGAGCTGTCTGAGGCCCCCTTTCAATATTCTCTTGGCTCTGGGAGACGTTCTTTCCCTCCTCTGAACACTTGCCCTGTGTGCCATTCTCCTGGGCTTGGCACTGATGGCCTTGTGTTGCTTGTTGGCTTTCCATGTCTGTGCTCTGATAATCCTGACTGGCCCATTAATTCTTTTCTTTTCTGGTACCGGTGATCGAACTCGGGACCTTGCCCTTGCAAAACAGGTGGCAGCACCACTGAGGTAAATCCCCAGCCCTGGCCCATTAATTCTTGACCAGAAGCCGGACTTAAAATTTTATGACTCCCACAGCTCTGAACACAATGTACATGTACACACACACACACACACACACTCACAATCACTGAAATTTAAGGATGCTTATATTAATATTCCACTAGTAATACTGATATTAACATTCGAGCAACTTACAAGGAGTCTGCTTGTCTCCTAAAACATGAAACTTATAAGGTCAAATTTTACTTTTGAAATTTAAAACTCCTTTGTATCTAGTATTTTGGTGTTACTCACTTTTGTGGACAGAATGAAGAATTTACCTTTTGGCTAATAAGAAATTCCAGTGTTGTTTATTTATTAGTTTTGACAGAAAATTCAGCATGGTCTGTAGGGAGTAAACTCAATGATTAGACGCTGGTTACATTTCCGAATTCTAAAACTTAAACTTTTAAAGTTGGTCTTAAACTACTATAAAATTTTTCTAACATAAAACCTATGATATTGGTGTAATTTTGATATTCCTCAAAAAATGGTAGCATTTTCTTGATTTCAAAGCATTCAAATGACTATTTTTTTCATTTTCAGTTTTTTAAAGAAAAAATACCAAAAACTCTAGGAAATGCTGAAAATATGAAGATTAGCAGAAAGAATCATAATTCTCACTGCCTTTAGTCAAGGTCTCGGTTACTCCAGTAATTCCTCACATGACTTTGGTAGGGGGCACAGTCAGAAATCACAATTTGTTGGACAATTGCAAAATGAGTCTTTGCTTTGTTCTTAGTATTCATTTATATAATTTGAAAAAGGCTGGTGGCTTCTTTAATACTAGGTTTCACTTGGAAGTTCCTATTTATTCTTATTTATTTATTTATTTATTTTGGTACTGGGGCTCGAACTTGGGTCCTTGCGCTTGCGCAGCAGGCGGCGAAACCACTGAGGAGCTAAATCCCCGGCCCTGGAAGTTCATATTTGAAAGTGAAATTTATTTAAATTTAATGACCAATAGAAATCACAGAATTGATAACTATAAGGAACACGGGCACCAAAACATTAAACTCATAAGATATTGAACCTTTTATTACCATTAATATATTAATTAATATAATAGAATTGCCAACTGGGTATGGTGGCACACACCTGTTGTCCCAGCACTTGGAAGGCTGAAGCAGGAGGATTGCTGAGAGTCTGAGGCCAGCCTGAACCACACAGGGAGACCGTCTTACCATCCCTCCCCCAAATACTGTACCATGCAGCTTAATTAATTTTACATTAGTCTCCAATGTTAAAATAATTTCTTATACTTAACTGACTTTTAAAAACTGATTTTCTTAGTTGACATAGACCTAAGTGTCTTTTTATATCTGGTAAATCACCTTTAGGGATAATATCTCGTTTAACCATTATGACCATCCTATCAGGCAGTCATGGCAGATTTAGTAGGTGAGGAAAATGAGGTTCCACACAGGCCGGTTTCTCAGCACCAGCTCTGCTGACATTTGGGTGGGAGAATTCCTTGTGGTGGGGAGGCGCCCTGCTCATTGTAGAACTGATGTTTAGCAGCATCTGGGGCCTTTATCCACCAGGTGCCGGGAGAACTTTCCCCTTCTAGGGGTGACAGACGAAAATATCTCCAGACATTGCCAAGTCCCTTTGGAGGAGTAAGATCCTCCTGGGCTGAGATGGCTTTCACAGGCTGCATAACAAGTGGTGGGACTGGGACGCGAACCTGGGTCTTCTGGCTGCTCAGTGCAGAATCGGACCTCATGACCTTCCTGCCTGCGCCCTAAACTTCCGCTATCGCAGAGGGCCTTCTCAATGTTTGTTTGATCGTTTGCATGAACAAAACACCTATCTTCTTGACCACCAAGGTAATTCTTTCCTATTGGTTTCCCATAATTTTTCTGAGGAATTTTTAGGTAAGCTGTATATAGCAACTTAAAGGAATCCACATACCGTTTTATAAAGTTAGCAAAAAGTATCCGATGTGAGTATCCCAGCCTTCGAATTCTTGCTGTTTCCAGAATTCCCGTAGAGCGAAGCTGCAGCAGGACCTTCTCTTTGTCATACTTTCTTGCCTGACGCTCATTATTTGGTTTGATGCAGCGGACAAAATGAGGCTGGCCCACCACCATTTTAGATAACAGATCCATCAGGGAGTACTATGACATGCAATCAAAATAAATTCCCCGGTGTAGCATACATAAACTTATGAGCTTGCAGGTCTTTTTACTACAGTGATAAAATTTGAAAAATGGATGTTAACAAATGGTCGTATTAACACAGTAAGTGGAGGGAGGTCTAATTTAATGCAGATCTTACTTGCAGTATATCTTAAAAGTTACAGACTTACTTATAGAAATGTGGAAGCAATAAGACAGGAGTTGGCTATTAAAAGTTTGCCTATAAACTCTTTAGGCAACTTTAGTTAACAGGTAAAATTAGTTTTGATATAATTTGTGAGTAATTGCATCCTTTCAGGCAAACTTACTGAACTACAAAATTTAGACACACAATTTAATTCAGTTTATAATTTTCTTGTTCAAATCTCTCTTTACAGAAAGTATAAAAAGTACACACTTTAGTGTCCCAATCACCCGTCTTTAAAATAAGGACAAAGAAGTTAATACAATTTAATATTTAGAGCCTAGAAATAAAAATATGCAAGTTGTCATTCACTGTAAATATCCTAGTTTACTTTAGCTTGTTCACTTGATTTATTTTAGGAGAATTTTTTGATACTACATATAATAAGCAGTACCTTAAAGAGAAGTCAATGACTGGGCAATAAAGAAAAACATTAGGATGATCATGGTTCATTGAAAGTAGAATTTTAGCAAATCAGTACCTCAAGGGCCAGGATCACAATTTACTGGTGAAATAATATTTAGACATGGACAATGCTGACAAATGTATCTCTTTCTGTGTTGGAAATGTGAAAGCCTACAATCATACAGTCCAAAAAAATACTGAAATCGGGCAACTGACAAAGCACTGAATTTGCATGCCTTCCTCTTGGATCAGATGTGATCTTTCCCGACAGCTGGTCTGCCACTTTGGAGCGCCTCTTCATTACATTTATCCATGAGTCATTGGTCCCTTTGTCACACAAACATCTGACAGGCACTGTGATACAAAGGTGACACATATCTGTTGGCTTTTTGAGCAGGAGCATATTGCAATTGAGGCACTGGATTTTCTTAGGTAGCAAGGCATAGCATTGTACTATATTCATTCTTGTCTGCAGAATGAAAATAGCTTTAAAAACATTACATGCTGGGGCAGGGGATTTAGCTCAGTGGTTCTGCCACCTGCCTTGCAAGCAGAAGGTCTGGAGTTCGATCCCCACTACCAAAAAAACCCCCAAACCAAACCAAAACAAAACAAAATTACATGCTGTGTAGAATTAGCTTCTATCATTTTTCACTTCAGCCTGAAGATGAAAATGATCTTATAAACTAATCTGGTTTAAATATACATACAGAGTTTGATGCCAACAGCAGAGAGTTATGACAATAAGGTGGATAACTCACAGAAAAGAGAAAATAATCTAGCACTAAACACTTTCAGTGATTCTCTGGTTCCTCCTTGATGTGAAGGGAATGTATCCGCAGCTGAGGTTAAGACATTAAGACACCACTAATGGATGACTAAGTGTACATGGTCTGCTATGAGTGAGGGCTTGGGGAATATCTGATCAAAGTATTCAGATAGCTTAAGAAGTATTTCATGAAGCTCTTAGAGAACTGAATATATTCTTTGACACTCATAGCAAACTTAATCCAATTTCCTTTACCTCCCTCACATTCAACTTTATGACTGATAATCTCCCAGTGTTAGATGATACCTTCTTCATTTTCACTGGCTGGCCAACCTGATTTTATCAGAAGGGATAAAAATAAGGAAGGATTATCTAGAGCATGAGGAAAGTGAAGAGCTGCTTGCTTTTTCTTTCCCCATACTGTCCTGGGCAGGTCTCCTTGGTTCTGTGATGAGCAAATTCCCCGACTTTTCTCCACACTGCATTCCCACACTGGCTTCTATTGTCCTGCTGAGATATCAGCTCATGTATGTGCAGGGAGACAGGGACGAGAGATGCATGTTCAGCCTTGTGCCTTCTAATCGTCCTGAAATCGTTCAGGAGGGGAAGGAAAACCATATTCATAGCATTTAATTAATAACTCTTTTAGATTTTATCCTAGTAGGAATGCATTTGATTCCATGGATAAATTTTAATCAAGCTATAGACTTCCATTAAGAGTATTATGGAAAAACAAAAAAATTTTTTTTTTGCAGTTTAAATATCAAGTTTTTTGACAATACATTCTTACATAGCCTGGATCTAACAAATACTTAAATGGGATACAATAAACATTCTCTTTTGCACAGCGCTCTGACACTAGTTACCAGATTGTGTTATCTGTAACTCATTTACAATAACATCCCTAAGCACAACATGCCACAGCGAAGTATCTTACTCTAAAATACGATGCCACTGTTTGTGTCTTCATATTGGTTGTTTCCAGGGCATGACGGATGGCTTCTCCAGTTTCACCCTAAGGAGACCAAGGAAGAGAGTGAAGCCTCGGTGCCTATTATGTTTCATGAGCTATAGGGGGCCATTTTCCTTCAGGTTATCTTAATTTCTACATTTAAATACACAAAACCATGCAATGTGGTCCATATTCATACATCCAGGTAATTTTTTGTTAGTTGTACTGTTTCTTTGGTTGGTCTCCTGTAGAATGCAGATATTTCTGACCCTAGCTGACAGGCACATTTTTACTTGGTTTTAGTGTAACATTTAAAATTATTATAAAAAGACTTAGGAGTATCAGAAATGCATGACTATTTTATCTGCCAGCAATAACATGATGATAACAAATATCCATTTAAACAGAAAAGAAATATCAAAGAGAGAAAAATGAAGGAAAAGTTGTTTCTCTAAGAGTGCAAAAATATTGCCAAACGTTGGATTCTAGACTCACGAGAAATGCATTTTCTTACCTTTGTCAAGTTAATTGATTTTTCTGAAGTCTTCATTTCATAGTTTGTTACAGTTTTAGTTTTGGATAGTGGCAGGTGACCTATGGGGATGTAAATAAAATTATCTTCTAGAATCTTTAATGGCTAAATGATTTTTATCTTATTTAATTAAAATAAGCATTGTTGAACTTATAATATTGAGACTCAGATGCTTAGTTAACTATTTATGGGGACAAGGATAAAATAATGTTATATGAAAATTTACAACAAACTTTAAATTCAGACCCCCCACTCAAACAAAAACAAAAACACCAAAACTTCCAGTTTGAAAAAGAGAAAGGGCAGAGGTACGAGTTGTATTTACTTTCAATTGTGAGACAATATGAGGTGATTATTATAAAAAGAATAATTTTCTTATTTTGGGTGTGTGTTAATTGGCAACCAAGAATTTTCTAAAATGTAACTCAATCTTTATAATGAAGCTTGAAAAGTATGTGAAACATTAATTCACATTACGTGCTTATAAGCAAATCCAGTGTGGTTGACAGAAATGGCCATTTTCAGTCTAGCATTCAGAAATATGTGCTTCATGCCAGAGGCTGCAGAAAAACACGTCTAAGGCAGTGAATGTTATGGGTACAGAAGCTGGAAAGTGTTGGCCTTGACTCCAAGCTGGAATACTTAAAAGCTGATTTGCCGTTGGGTCATTTACTTAGTGTCTGATCTGTACTTTGAATCCATGAAATGGGGATGATTTACTGTAATTTTTCTGTAAGGTAATGCCATCTTACAGAACTCTGATGAAATGTGGCCATTTGTCTGGAACACGGTGGGTCATTTTCACTGCTCTCTCATCCCCCTACTGTGATGGCTAATCCTGGCTATCAACACAACTGGCTCGAGAGACTGATAAAGTTCACTTCTGTGTGGTCCAGGGGGTGTGACGGTGGGGACTATCTCCGGCCTCTTTCTCTTGGCTCTTCCTGGTTCCCTCTGCTTCCTGGCAGCCACATGAGCAGATTTCCTCTGTAGGCTCTTCTGCCATGATGTTTCTGCCTTGAAGCCAGAGCTGACCATGGATTTGAACCTCTGAAGTCGTGAGCCAAAGTTAACCTTTTCTCCTTTAAATTGTGTTAAGTATTTTGTCCAAGCAATAAGAAGGTGACTAATATAAGCTTCACACACAATAAACCAATCAACACACAGTCCAGGAGTTTACCATTCCAATGGTAATGTCCAAACTATCTCCAAAATTCAGTATCACTTTAGAGAGATTATTGCTCTTCTTGCTCCTTCTTTTAGGTGATAGCCAGAGGCTAAATGTTTTTGGCTAATCCTTCCCTTTTTTTTTTTTTTTTTGTAGCTGCAAAAGGTTGGCCCAAAGATAATGGGGCAGGAAGGAACCTTGTCTGGGATGTGGTTGGTGGTGCCTCAGATTTGCTTTCTTTCTCCTTCCTTCATTATTTTGGGAAAAGGGCTGAGATGGGTATGCATGACAGCTTCCATGATGGGCTGAAACTGTGCACCTTTCAAATGTGAGACTTAACTGACTACAGCAGGGTGGACAGAGACAGTAACACATGATCTTTAGCGATTTTCATTTACTGTCTTTTTTTATTATTACCAAAGAAAGTTTTTAAAAAACACTTAACGGAAAAATAAAACAATAATGACAGTCTTACGGCATTTCCTAGAAGCACGATAATTATACAAAGTTCTAGAAACACATTAACTAGGCTAAACTTATTACTTAAATTAATCAAATAATTCAAATTTTAAGTTTATCTGAAAATGAAAAGACTAAAGGAAATTTAGTAAAAGGGGAATAATTTCACTTTAATACAATGTATATATTAGTCCTCAAATTACTTAACAAAATAAGTAAAAAGTCTTTAAAAATTTATCTGTGCAGGACAATAGAAATTAAAATTAGCATAGATCTTAATTTCAGAAAATATATCTACTTGCTTTTATAGTTGATCTGATGAACAAAACTGTGATATAGCAAACCAGAGGTATGAGCAGCAAGGAACTATGGTACATTTCCCTTAATAATGGTTGAGATCAAGTTCATATGTGAAGCCATAAGGCAAATGAGCATGGTTTATTTTATAATTTCCTCCCTTGTATGAGCTCTGGGGTTGTCTGTTCTTCTTTTTCTAGAAGCTTGAGGTTCGGTATCAGGTTGTTTAATTGGGATCGTTCTGTTTTCCTAATATGGGTATTCACTGCTATGAATTTCCCTTGTAAGACTGCTTTCATTGTGTCCCATAGATTCTGATATGTTGTATTATCATTGTCATTTAACTGAAGGAACTGTCTGATTTCTTCTTTAATTTCCTCTGTGACCCACTGGTTATTCAGAAGTGT
>NW_004624796.1:2840216-2904664 GCF_000247695.1 Heterocephalus glaber
CCTGCATGGATTACCTCCTCTGAGCTGGGAGAGGTGGGACAGGGGCTGGGAACAACAGTAGGGATGGTGGGCCAAAAGCCCTTTCCTCTGGACCAGGAGCAGTGGGATGGCGGCTCAGAGGCCCCTACCTCTGGGCTGGGAGCAGCGGGACTCAGTAGCGTGGTCTGGTGGTCCAGTGTCCTCTGTGTCTTTGTAGTGTGGAACCAGGTGGCTGTACAGAGGAGCGGGGGGGGGGCGGTGTCCAGTGGATTGTTGCTGGGGCGTGGGCTGATTTGGTGTGTTCTGCGTGACTCGGGACCTCGGTAGGGTCTCCGAGCATGGTTTATTTTAGAATCTTGGAGACAGCAAGATAACTTAAAATTGTGTGGTATTGCCATCAAGATAGATAAATATCAATGACACAAAGAAGTCCAGTCATTTGAACGGTGTCAGAGCAATTAAGTGTGTGGGGGGATAATTCTCCCAACAAGTGGTGCTAGAATGTTTGGAAAGTGACAGGGAGGAGTGGGGGGAAGAATTACAAAATGTCATTAGGAAACATCATGTGTGATGATGAATATATTCACCACTAATTTTGGTGATGTAACAGCATGATCTGGGACCATGTCTCACAAAGTCAAAGAATGAAATCAAGGACAAAGGAGGCCGACAATAGGAATATTTAAGAAGAGAGAAATTGCTTGCAATAGTCAGGAGGGGACCCCAAAGTAGGTTTCCATGGGACTCTTTGTCTAGGAGTTTTATTAAAAAATCACCAGAGCTGGGGCCGGGGATTTAGCTCAGTGGCACCGTGCCTGCCTCAAAAACACAAGGTCCTGAGTTTGATCCCCATTACCAAAAAAAAAAAAAAAAAAATCACCAGAGCTCAGACCTCTATGAGTCAAACTTAAGTCAACCTATTGGACAAAAACAAGCTTACTTAAACTAGAAATGGGCCTATAAGGAATCAAGGCACAGAGAAAGCAGGAGTCTGCAGGTGCCTCTTGGCCTCTAACCTATCTAAGTGGTTTATTAAAAGTAAGAGGGGAAAAATGTTTTCCAGACAGGTGGCAGCAGAAGTTGTCACTGTGAACTTGTCATAGCGATCATCCATCACCTTGCTTATTACCTTGCTTCTTACGTTCCTGGACTTAACTGTCCACCTGGTTCTTAACTCTTGACCTCAAGCTCCTGCTTATCTGACTAAGGCCTGGCCATCCTGCCTTTATCTTGGGCACTGCTTAACTTGCCTGTCTATAATGGTGATACCTGCATAAATGTTGTGTATATAAAAATTTTTATTGGTTAAATACTTCAGTTTTAATTCAATAAAATTATTAAAAATACAGAGAATAATTTTAAATTTTAGTAAGGAAAAAACCAATCCAAACTACAGTTTTTTCCATGTAAACACAAACATAAGGGCATGCATGGTCAACAGAATGATGTGATTTTTTTTTGGTACCGGGTATTGAACTCAGGACCTTGCACTTGTGAGGCAGGCGGTGGAGCCACTGAGCTAAATCCCTAGCCCAATGTGTGATTTTTAAAAATTGTTTTGAGACAGTCTTGCTCTGTATTCCAGTTTGGCCTGGAACTCCCCATGTTGCCAAGGCTAGCTTTTGAACTCATGATCTTTCTGCCTCAGCCTCCCAAATGTTGGGATTACAAGCACGCACCACCATGTCTGGCTGAACTTTTAATCAATCCAAGAGGTCACTGTGTTTGCAGAACCTCAAGCAACCTCCTGAAGGCTGCCCACTTTGGAACATAGCAGGAAGTTCTGGACTCTTTTGAGGAGAGTGTGCTTTTCCAGGGAGCTGCTCGCACACCATCCTATTTTCTGGTAAATGCCTCCAACACTTTAATAAAAAAAAAATCTACTTTTTCATATTCATTTATGTATTTTCCTCAGATGACCTGGGTCAGAGACTATTAATAAGTGAATATTTAGTGAGCTGAAAACAAACTAGCATGAAAAACTGGGGATTATATTCACACAGGTAAAAGGGACAGAAATGACTTTATTGGGCTTTGAGGAACCTTCCGAGTTCGTGGGAGTCACCTTACCTGTTTTGGTCAGAGGTTGGCTGACCAGTTGCCGAATCACACCGTTTTCTGATGATCTCAAAAGCAGCACGATATCAGTTGGGAGAGTGTCTCTGTTTTTAGCCAAGAACCCACTTGCATTGTAGAGGACCTGTGATAAAGGATGCTTTGTGATGACCACAGTCAGAGTTGTCGTCATCAACATGTTTCCTGAGAGCTCCGTGCTGAGCAGTAGGGACACAAAGATCACAAAGGTGACCCCTTACAATTTGCTTGGAAAAGTGAACTCCATATTTAGCGTCTCCTACAGGAAAATACTTGTGCCTCACTGATTTTGCCTGGGTCGATCTGTGGCTTGATTCCTCCCATTACACGGGGATCTGTCATATTTCTTTTCTATGTGGAGGGACGAGAAGTCTCTGGGGCCACCAAGGCATTTCTGATTCTACACTAACTCTCCATCTGCACCGGCTTGGCTATGATTGGTTTTTATCCTAGGAGTAGTGGAGTCTAAGCACATTGTGGGTATTTGTGTTTCTGGTACTTCTAAATAATTTTAAGGCATCTTAAAGATGAGAGCAAGCTGCAGACTTCTGGAGGATGACCCTGTAGGGTGGTTGTTATGGATTGAATTATGTTCCTCCAAATTCCTATCAAAATTCTCTGCATGCACACAGAAAAAGAGGTCACAGGAGGACAGCGAGACAGGAGTTGTCTGCCAGCCACAAAGGCGGCCACAACCAGACGCCACTTTGATCTTCAACTTCTAGGCTCCAGAGCTGATAAGAAAATAAATTTCTGGGCCAAGGATTTAGCTCAGTGGCACCGCACCTGCCTCATAAGCACAAGGTCCTGAGTTTGATCTCCAGTACCAAAAACCCCACAAAAAACAAAAACAAAAAACAGAAAAGAAAAGAGAAGAAAATAAATTTCTGTTGTTTAAGTTACGCTGCCTATGATATTCTTGTTATTCAGCCTGACCAGACTAGAAAAGTTGTTTAAAAAATACTGGGTAAAATAGTCATAGACAATTATTCATGCAAATTCCTAAAGGAGGCTTCATTTGGAAAAGTTTATACTGAGAGTCATGACAGAGGTTGTAATTTTAAAGGTTTAAGGTCTATATTTTTAATGACAAAAGTCGGTGGAATATTGACAAACATATGAAGGCTGCCAAGCAGACTTGGACGCCAGCAGTTCGGCTCATTTTACTTTTATGCATTTCTCATTTTTTCCCATTCTTTGATCTGAAGATCTTCTCAGCTTGACTTGCAGTCCTCCAGTATGTATGACATCACTGTGAGGGATGGGGCCATTATTCTCCACAGACAAAGGGGAGGAGAGCGTCCCCTGGGTGGGGGAAACAGATCTGAGGCTGCTCTGGTGTGTGAATGTGTCTCTATCCATGTGTGAACATTTCTTCCTCCAACTATGTAACAGCCCAGCAGCCAGCCCCACCTGTCTGGGCTGGCTCTGCTCTCTCTCTCTCTCTCTCTCTCTCTCTCTCTCTCTTACTGAGAGGGAAGAGAGACACGGGCTGCAGTAGAGAGAAAGCATCTCAAGTCTGAAAAGCACAGCTTATATAAAATGTCCTCAGCTATTATTACAAAATGAAAAAATTAGGTAACCACTGCCAGCTCGACACTCACAGCCAAATCTCATGATCAGAAAGATAAACCCTTTGAGTCTCGGCTCCTCCTCTCCTTTCTTCTCTCAGTTTCTTAACACGATTTCCTTTAGAAAAGCTAGAACTCACTGTTGGAGCTTTGTCCTAAGACAAGGTTTGTTCCTTCAGACAGACTGTAGGTGTGTGGCCTGAGTGTGAGTGGTCTGCAGGCGAATGGCTGACAAAGGCCAGGACAGACTGCAGGGGGCTGGAGAACAGAAGCAGCCCCGGTGGGGACAGAAATCGCTGACCACTTCACTGAAACTGTCTACCACTATTTTGGGCCTTAATTTCCATGGCAACCCTCATTATTTGATAGAAGGCTAAACAGAAAACTTAGTTATAATTCCTGAGAGATCTTACCTTTCCTGCATAATGGTAAATTCCAAAACTAAGTTCCATTCTTTTGGGTCTCCAGAAGTACTGTGATTTTAGGTTACCTTCAAATTTTTCTGTAGAAAAAAATGTCAAAAATTAAATTCCAATATCATGCATGTAGAAGATCCTCGGAAAATACTGACAGCTTGAATCATTTCTTTTCCCACCATGTACAATGAGCGAAGGAAATTTTATATAGCTAATTTATGCAGATTTTCCATGTCCTAGAAAGGACATTTTGATATATCAAGTGACTGCTATTAAATTATTTTTCCTACAACTTTGGGTTTTTTTCCATCTAGAATTGTCCAGAGGACAGAATGGGTCAATCAGTGGATCAGGAGGAAGCAACACCATAGATTTAATGGTGAAAAACAAGATCTGAACATCACCAAAAGTAAGAAAAAAGTGATTCTAAATTTTCTGCAAGTATTTGTAAAAAATAATGAATATCTCCCATCACCAGGGAATATGATGTTCCACATTAGAAAATGACTTTCTCAGTTGCCTGAAAACTCTTAAGGTTTTTCCTTTAAGTGGGATTTTTCCATTTTAACTATTTTGAATGATAATCTTCTTAAATATATTAGGCACATCTCTGCCTTCTCAAACAGAAAAAAGAAACGAATGCATTAAATCTTTGTTTGATGACTCAGGGTTATTACCATGAACATTTATTAATGTGCTGAAACCTAGAAGTTATTAAGGTGTTTGAGGCTGCTTGCCTCCATCAAATAAATGGCTCAAATGTCACAGATGAATTTGTTTCCAGCCTGCTAGCTTTTTCTTTTCAAATTCTAGGTCTGTCTTTCTGCTCTTCCCACCAAATTCTAACTTGGAGTTGGATCATTTCTGAGGTAGTTTCTAACCTCAGGTTCATTCTGGGGCTGGGCTCCTAACATAAAATAAGGATAAACCCAACATCTAACCTTGTTTAATTAATCACTAAATATTTCATGTTATCATAAAACATTCACTAGTCCAGTTATGAGATGCAGCCTCTTCTTTAAAGAAGTCCCTTCTTTTAAAGGGTTTGAGACAGCTATTTTCTCCTGGATTAAATTTTAAAAACCATTTAGAGTGACATGACAGCATTCCTCGAACCATAACATCATGGGATTTAAACCATAAATCACTGGATTTAAAACTCACCTATAAGAGTCTGGTCAGTGGCCTTGGGAAATCTACTTTCTTCATCGAGTAGGGATAGTAAACCCATTGGCTTCTGCAGAAACATATCTAAGAGGGGGCGGTTATCTTCATATTCAATAACTCTAGCATCAACATCTTCACTTAGATATTCATTCTATAGTAAGTCATGACACAAACAGAAAAATTCACTTAAAATTGTGTGGGTCATGTACAGCTTAGGAGTAATTACCTAAAATTGTACTTTACATACATTATAATAAATTGTCATCTATGATAGTGCCCTTAAACTGAGGGTATCATTTTAGTTTTCTCTCTAAAGAGCTGCTAGTTTATTAAAATCAGCACTGATTATAGTCAGGATAATAATAAAAGGATTTCTAGTCTCTATTCTAGAATTACAGACATCTCAGTTTTCAAGTTTTAGGAGAATATTAATGAAAAGTAATGACTATGTTCCAGACTTTACAATACATGAATTATGTATATCAGGGTTACACATTCCCCATTGGATCCCTCAGGAACATTTACACAGCTTTGAAATCATGATTTCAAACATTTAGGTTTTAGTTAGGTGGATAACAGGATCATGGGAATGACCGAGGCTCTGGAGCCAAGGACATATCTGGGCTGTGCCACTTCACTGCTCAGCTAATCCATCGGAATTTTCTTGCTCGCTAAGCTTCTCTCTTCTCCTCTATTTAATGGGGTAATAATCGCCCTCTCAAAAGTAAACAACACACAGGATGCATTAGCAATCACTTGCTACCGAGTATAAGATGTGTGAAGTAAGGGTAACCTTAGCAATGACTGCACAACTGTGGTGTCAGCACAGTGTAGACGCCAATGCTGCCTTAGAGAAGGACACGAAGACGGAGTGTGTCCAGCTGTGTTCCTCTGACTCTGCATCAACACCTCTCCCCTGGCCCAGTGCTGAAGTCTGCACGCACATCCTCTGAACCACAGGTGACTAATGGTGCTTGTGATGGTGGTGGGGGGAGTCAATGGTTTTCAGGTGATAAAGCAACTGTACCACCAGGCTCAGGTATGGAATATCTGCCTACTGGGGAACATGTCCTGCCCTTCTTACACGCTTAGTTCATGGGCACTTTTAACAATCATTTTACTATTTTCTTTAATTCTGCAATACATTCATTGCACATCTTGTAACAAGGCACTGTGGTGCACGATGAGATGTTTAAAGCAAGCTCCCTGTCTTGGCAGGTTTATAATAGAATTTGGGTGATAATGCAAGGTAACATATGGTAGATAGACGCGAAGTATAATATACCATACCGGTTAGGGAAAGAAAATTTATTTCTGGCAACTTTGGAATTTAGCCAATGGCAGGTGGGGCTGAGACATTTACTTCCTATGGGAGGAGTCTTGTGAAGCTGAAGTATTATTTCAAGGATGTCATGTGAGAAAAGAAATGTATTTTTATTGTTTTGCTAGGGCTTGGACTCAGGACTTTGTGCATGCTAAGCAAGCCCTGTACCAGTGAGCAGCACCCTGAGTCCAACGTGTACTTTTAAAATAATACAAAATCTTGGGCTGGCGGTGTAGCTCCCAGTGGAATGTTTTTCCAGCATCCAAGAAGCCCTGGGTTTGATCTTTAGCACTGAGAAACAAAAAAAAAAAAGCCTGATGCACAAAAAGGAAGCAAAATCCATGGCCTAAAAGGTAAAGAACCTGAAACACATTCAGTTTATCCAGTGTAAGAAAATGAAAGCAGTATAGTGAAGTTTCGTAGCCTTTTCATTTGAAGGTAACCTTGGGAGAAGTCTGGAGGCTTAGAATTATTTTACTGTTAGACACATTGTGTTGACAGCATATAATAACTTAAATCACGACTGCAAAGTTCAAAAGAACTTTCATGCGCTTTATATAGAAAGCACAGGAGGTTATGGTCTAAACTGATGCATTTGTCACTTCTATTTGCCTGTGTCAGAATCCGCAGAGTGCTTTTGTGGAAGGTCAGACAGGGCGGAGATTTGTGATTTGGAAGACAATGGGGTCCCCTTACAGACACCTGTTAGCATTGTGGGCTCCAGCAAAACCAACGCAGACACAAATTGCTGCTGTGCCCGGCAGTTCTAAATCTTATAATAAAATCATCATGACTAGGACAATTTATTACACATTTTATAGCAGTTGTGATAGCTAAATTAATCTTAAAACATGCGTGGAAAAACCAAGCTCCCGTCTCCCCAGAAAGTCCTCTGCAGTGCCCGGCATGTTAAAATACATCTACAGCAGAAGGTACTGCGAAGTAAGGCTGAGGGGCCAGCACGCAGGATCCCTACTCGGTTCAGACCGCCCAGTCCCTCTGCAAGGTGGGGAGGCGAAAAGGCACTTTCCATACCTGTCAGGAAGGAAGGGACAGAAGAGGTGGAAGTTAGGAAACCGTCCACCCTCAGTTCGCTCCTGCTTTTCACTGACTGTAGCCTTTGAGTGGTGGTGGAAAAGTCCAGAGGCGGCGCAGTTGCATGGCCACGTCGGAAACAAGTTTAAGTGCTCAGGGTCCAAGTCACACCCTACAGCAGATTCAGAACGGCTGCGCCAGGCCGCGGGCTCAGAGCACAGGTAACAGAGTCCCCGTAGTTCTGCCCCGCACAGGTGGGCTGCCACCCGGCCTGGCCTCGCCTCTCCGCAGCCCTGGCCTCACGTCGGGTCGGGCGGCCGGGCAGGCCCAGCAGCTCCCATCCTCAGCGGCCGCTCTCCGCCAGCCCTGCAGTGCTCGGAGTTGTTTTCAATCCGCCCGTTCACCCGCCTTCTCGCCCATGAGAAGGCAGACCCTGCGTGGACACCCGGAGCCCGCAGCGTCAGGAGACAGGGACGGACTGCGCGAAGCGAGGCCCAGGCCCCAGGCCAGGGGACAGCGCGCGGCCGCAGGGGAAGCAGCTCTGCCACCGAGCCGCAGCAGCAGCACGGGACCAATCTAGTTCCTGCCGACCGGACAGTTCCCCTTTCTGGGTGCTCCGAGCGCCTCAGCTTCGTTTTTTACAGGCACACGTGTGCAGCGCGTGAGGGTCGCGCTCCTCGGAGACTGGGCGGGCGAGGTGCGGCCCGGGGCCCGGAAGCTCTGCCTCCCACTTCCGGTCGTCCGCGTTTTCTTGCGCTCTCGGTTTATGTTCCGGGTTCTCTCGGAAGAGAAGCTGTCAGAAGTCTGGCTCCTGCGCTGCGGCGGGCGCCCACCTAGGCTCTGGCCCGGGCCTGGAAGAGCCACGGAGGAGCAGCCTTGGGGCCCAGCTGTGAAGGGGAGCGGGTGGGAAGGGCTTGGGCTGGTTTCCCTCGGAGGAGCCGCTCAGCCTTGCCTCCCTGGGCGTCGTCTCCTGACTCTGGGCGGCCACCGTGGGCAGATCTCGTGAATTTCCTCCCTGCGTTAGATCTGACTCCGAGCCTGCAGTCTTTGGAGGACCTTGCCCAGCCCCGCGAGCTCTTGAAAGCTGACTAAACAGCATCCGATTCATTTCACTTAACATTGTGATCTCAAGGTGCATCCATTTGGCTACAAATGACTCGTGTATCCTTCTTTATGGCAGAGTAGTACTCCACTGTGTATAAATATCAGATTTTTTTATTCATCTGCTGATGGACAAACAGGCTGCTTCCAAGATTTAGCTATTGTGAACTGTGCTGCTATAAACATGGGTCTACATGTGCCACCATAATATGTTTTTAATTCTTTGTTGATCCTGATACTGTTTGTGTTAATATTCATGGCAAGTCCCAGGAAGAATGTTATCGTTACCCTGAGATGACAGTGGGCATCAACTTAGAATTTGACAATGTAATGATGAAATATTTTGGATAATTCCTAATAAAATACCCACGTTTTATTTTACATGGATTTTATGGAACTTTAGTGCACTGAGTTTTAGAATGCTGTTCCTCAGAGCAACTTTCTTATTTAGAAAAAGATGTATATGACACATTTTAAGATGAAAACCTCAATTACTCACTTTTTTTTTTTGGTACCAGGGATCAAACTCAGGACCTTGCACTTTCAAGGCAGGCGTGGTGCCACTGAGCTAAATCCCCGCCCCACTCTACTCACTTTTGGTATATGATACCTATTCTTGAAACTCTTTAAAATTTATAAAGGATTTTAATAGCGTGTATTCTAATGACAGATATCAGCTTAGGTTTAGGAGACCTTTGGGTTAGGAATTCAGAAATGCAATTTTCTTTATATGAGGATCTCCTTTACTTCAATTATTTCTTCCTTACTGTTGTATTTAAATCTTTGCCCAAATTTTTTATCACATGTTGTCAACATATGCTTTAACTTCACAGAGTGATAGTAATTTTATGGACCTGGGGTCCTAGGTGTTTATTTCATTGGAATTTATCTTGTATCAAAAGTTTTAAGAAGGGTACAGTATAATCAGAATATAAGTGGACGTGATTCCATGTCACATTGTGAATGTTGGTGCAGCTTCACCAAGGAGAGAGAAACAGACTGTGAGCAGCATGGGCATGGGTCCTGCCCGGCAGCTGGAAATCAGCTTCCACATGCAGCGAATGTGAGGTGTAAGGAACATTTCGATGTGATGCCAAAGGACAACCAAAGCTTGGCTGAACATTTAAGGGAAGATGAGTTACATCAAGGGTTTCTCCATGTATTTGGCTGTCTTAATGTTTCAAGAAAGTGCCTTCAGCATGGCTTATACTGGAGAACCAAAATAAGACAAACCTTCTCTCCACAGCACACATATGGCACGACAGGAAGAAATTAGGATATAAGATTTTAAAGTTTGCACATTTGGGCACACCAAGTTAAAGACATTTATAAGAGGTTTATTTTTTAATTGCCCACATGGTTTTTATCAGATGACTGACTCTTGTTACTTTAGAATGTTGAAAATGTCGGTATTGTGTACGGAATCAATTTTTGTTCTTTGTAATTGCCGTAAATTATGTGTCGGCGCCCACATTCAAACTCTGGAAAGCTTTAAACTTTAGGACGAGAGCAGCTGGAGATGAAAGGCACACACACCACTTTGTGCAAGAGCAGTCAGAGCAGTAATTGCAGTTACTGTTTCCATGATGTGCAGTAAATAGTCTCCTGCTTATAAAATTCCTTCTGATTTTCAGCTCTAAACCCACAGGTGCACATAGAACTGATAAATACAAGAGCTTATCTTTGTACAGAAGCAAATATTAATAGCTTACATTAGACACAAACTCTAGTCCAGGTAATAGCTCCTCCAACGTGCTACTTTAATGTATGAAGAAAACTTATACAGAGTATAAACAGACAAGAAAGGAAGTAGAATTCCAGCACCATCCTTTGTAAAAATGTACATGTTCTGGTTGCCCAGTGGTTGCCCGGGGGCCCTAAAGAACAGCGACATTTGTTCCACTTCAAACTCATGCCTGAGGGTGGCCAACCTATGGTTTGTGTGTGTTCTCCTTGACTTATTAAGGAGCGGGGTTCATTCTTTTGTATCTTCTATACCACAGTACAAAACAGTACAAAATTAAAACAGAAAAAACCCACCATTTCAGCTCCAGGAGGCGAGTGCCTTGACAAGAGCTGTACGTTTCTAACACAGGATTCTAATATGGTATCTATGACTCCAAAGAACTCCAAGCTTCCTGCTACACTTCGCTTGCTGCTGAGTCCTCTTTCAACCCAAAACCAAACAAAAACACACCGAACACACCCAAAACCTTGGCCATCTATTTACTGTGAAAACTCAAAGTGAGGGCTAGGGCTACTGTAAAAAGATGCAGCCCTCGTTAGAAATGAGGAAAGATTGTTTGCTGTGCTATGAACTGCTCATGAAATGCCTTCTGGAAAATATGGGAGTCAACAGTGTGTGCAACAGTACCACTGAACTATGCACCAGGGAAGGCAGAAATATGAAGGCTGTATTTTTGAAATTCATACAATTGAGAGAAAATTATTTTTTTCAGCTTTAGTTCATTTAGTTCATTTAGACAAGTTTCACTGAGTCTCAAATTTTAAAAAGATTACAACTATACTTCTTAGCTGATCAGCTTTCTTCTGCAGGGGAAGTGGCCTAGACTGTTGTCTAATGTTCACACTATTGTTTTCAGATACAAATTGATCTCAATGTTATTAAATCGTTGTACATAAAATTGTTTCACTAAGGCTGCGAGAATATGTTAGCTTCAAATACTGTAAAATATCACATGCCAGGAAATTTTTAGGAACTACCTACATATTATGTAAACTAGAAGAATGATGCTACTACAGATCAGTTTTCTTAGCATTCTAAATATCTAAATATTAAGACAAAGAAAGAGACGCAAGTTCTAGAAGCTCTAGGTTGGTTGTTGTGAAATTTAGAGGCCTTTAGTAAATGTCCGTAGAAAAGTAGGCTATGAAGAGAAAGGAGACATAGCTGCCAGCAAATGGATGATGTGGATTTCCAGATTTTGGAAAATGTTTTGAAGAACAATACAAATGGTGAGCTGAAGGCAACCATTTCAGGAAATATAAAAATCATCCATCTGGCAAGCTAGAAATTAGGTCATTAAAATGCTTTATTGTAGTCTGTTGATTATTTTTCATAACAGAAGGCAATGGGAAAATTATATTCCAAGGACCTTTGTGACCAACTTTGCCAGAGCATCCCACTTTATAACTAAGTGGAAACTGGGCTCAATAAGGAAACACTTTCACAGCAGATTACCATTTATTGTGCAGTGTCATCGAACTGTTAGTTAATATGAAGTTTGTTGGTTTGAGTAGGACCAAAGTGCTTCGCCTGTGAAGGTGCCGCACAAACCATGTGTCCCGGGGGATGCAGCCAGGTCACTTTTATGTCCCATGAAGTTGACAACACTATGTCCTGCTCAGTGCCACAATGCAGCTAATAAACTCAGGAGCTGCCGGGTAGGTCAAGCCTTGAGTATATTTGACCAAAAAAAGTGTGACCACGACCTTAATTGGTGCTTTGTTTTAATGCCTGTTTTTCATTTACATACATTAAGTGTACTTTTTTTTAATTCGTTAATTTTATTGGTACATTTTAGGTATACCTTATAATGACAGTCATCATTGGGAATTTGTACCTTTACATGATATATCTTGGTTCTTATTTTTTCCTCTTCCCCTGCCCTCCCTTCCACCCCTCTGCCCCTCCCTATTTACAGACTTTGTTTCCATTTTTCCTTTTCTCCTATTTTTTCCTTTCTCTTCTTTCCTTTCCCCTACCCCTCCCACTTCGCCTTCCTCTTCCCCCCTTTTCTTCCTATTGCACATTATCTATTATACCTTTTAGTCCTTATTTAAACTTTCAGTTTCTCACACCAGAGAAGCTATTTGGTATTTATACATGTGTGTCCTATTTATTTCACTTAAGAGTATCCCCTCCATGTGTATCCATTTAGCTATAAATGTCTCTAGTTTCTCATTCTTTATGGCTGAGTAGTACTCCATTTTATAAAAAAGCCACATCTTCTTTATCCAGTTACCAGTTGATGGCGATTTGGGATGTTTCCAAGATTTAGCTATTACAAACTGTGCCGCTATAAACATGGGTGCACATATATTGCAAGAATGGCTGGTATCAAGAAATCAGCGAATAACAAATGCTGGCGGGGCTGTGGGGAAAAAGGAACCCTTCTCCACTGCTGGTGGGAGTGCAGACTGGTGCAAGCACTGTGGAAATCAGTATGGAGATACCTCAAAGAACTAGGACTGGAAGTCCCATTTGACCCAGCTATTCCCCTGGTGGGTGTCTTCCCAAAAGAATTAAGTGTACTTTCAACTGTGGTATCTTACACATTAGGTTAGAGTAAGCCTTTCTTAATTACATTTTCTGCCTTCACAGGAAAGTAACAGAGTGAAAGAAAAAACTGTGCAGTCACATGTTAAAATCTAGGGAATTCTGACTTATCCTATATCCAGCAGATCACAGATTCATTATTCTGATCACACTCTGGCCACCAGTGTCTGGCACAATGTCTAGAAAGGCACCGGATGGGATTGGGAATGACCTTAATTCTTCAGAGCGCTTTGTATAATCCTCCATACTAGTTGCATTTTTAATTACATTGTGGGAAATTTTGAG
The DNA here is from genome assembly GCF_000247695.1 of Heterocephalus glaber. Next base: position 2,853,489 of record NW_004624796.1, read on the forward strand.
TTGTTTTGTTTTGAAAGCTTCTCAAGGATATTTTGAAGGACCTTAAAGAATCGTTTCTGCAGCAAGACCAAAGGCATAAGAAGCAGAATGTCAGGATCAGGGGTGAAATTAGCAGTCCACCAAAGTGATTTAAAAACTGTAACACTTTATAAAAAGTCAATGACAAAAATTATTGACATCTATACACAGGTTTAAGGTTAGTTCCAATAAAATTAGGTTCTAATCTCACCCAGAAAACAGAGTTCTAGCCCTGTAAGTCGTTAACGTGCCAGGTGGTGGGTATGTGAGGATCTATCGGGGTCTACAAAGTCAGTCAGCTGAATAGATCTATGTCAAAAAGCCCAAAGCAAAGCAGGGATATTTGTTTCAGTCTCCGGTTTAAATAGACTCTGTAAATTGTGAGGTATTTAATTAACAAAGATGGCATTCATTTCATTAGTATTCATTGAGCACTTATGTGTCAGCCTCTGAAAATACAAAAAGAAGTAAGTCACGCGACTGGGCTTAAAGAAATTTAGGGACTAATGAGAAAGGCAAAAATGAACTCGTGATGGATGAGACTGGGCCCATTCCAGTAGCCGGTGGATGTCCGAGCAGGGTCTGGGGGGAGCACACCCAGGTGGGGTGCTGTGCAGGGCCCCGAGTGCTGAATCTGCTGCCCAGGAGCTTGACGGGGGACAGGAAGACAGGTCATGGCCACAGAGGAGTGGGGAAGGGTTCTCTGCTCTGTCTCTCTTTTTATGATTTTAAAGCGATTTCATCATATGCTTAGGCTATGGCAGGACCCCAGTGGAGGGAGGTGGAGGAGACAGAAAGGGGAGGGAGAGAAAGGGAATGAATATGTGACAGAACCAGATCCTGGTGAGGGTTAAGAGAGAGCTGGAAAGCTGCTATCAGATCTTAAATTTATAGGCTTTTGTTTTTGGCTTAAGAAATGTCAAGATTGAAATGTCTTCTTTCATGACCACTGTTTTCAAAATGTAATTCCAAAATAAATTCTCAGTAAGCCTAAATATTTTCAATAAAAAGAGGCTCGTGCCCCTCTAACTTACCTAAATTTAAATTAGCACATTAGCTCTAATCCATAAACACAGAGCAAAATAATGTGATTTGAAGAAGACAGGCAATATATTGAATGATATTAAATGTGCCCCCTTTACGACAATAATATAATCTTTATAATATATGACAGTTTTGTCAAATGCAATTCAAGTAAGTCTCTGCTTTTTATCTGTGGAAGAATATTTTTGAAGCTGAATCATAAATTACACATTGTACCCTGGCAAAATTACCGTTTCGTGGCATTTGCATCAAACCCATTATCCCGTGTTCTGTTGCCTAGCTACTGGAATTCGGGGGTTTAATGCATTTTAGATGGATATTGAAATTCCAAACTGAATTTCAGCTATGCATTCTACAGAAAGAGAAGCTGCTAGACACATCTGTTTACTTAAATTTTCAAAGGAGATTTCTTTGTTTGCAAGAGATCAGGCATGCTAAATTTTGGTGAACAATGTGTTGATTTTCAGTGAAGGAATTTTAGTATCGCATATGAAGTCACACGAAATTCATACTACACCTTTTGTTGTTTGTTTTTACTACTGACATGGGGAAAATAAAGTTTTTTCATTATCTTTTTAAATGTTGAAGGCTTTAAATCTATGCTGTGGGTTCTACTTCATTTGTGCAATTACGCAATATGCATTTTTAGAGTAAGTTGTCGCACTTACCTGTTCCCATGCGAACACGTGTTGGTTAAAATAATACTGAATTTGTTCATTTGCAATGTTAATGCACAGCTGCTCAAAGGAATTTTTTTTGAAATTTTCAAAGCCAAATATATCAAGAATGCCGATGCTCAGCTCATCGCTGTTCCCACTGGAAGAATAAAAGTAGTATTCTACTGAGTTATTATTTATTTGCTTAGGAGCTATGCAAAGTATCTCAGAGCCCCCATGGTACGAAACTGAACTAAGAAACTACTACCAGAACACACACTCAGAATACAACTGTTTTTTTTTTTCTCTTTTCTTGTACTAGGAATTGAACACAGGACCTTGGGCATGCTAGGCAAGTACTCTACCAGTGAGCTGCATCCCCAGCCTTTTGCATTTTTTTTTACTTTGAGATAGGGTCTCACAAAGTTGGTCAGAATTCCTTTTAACTTGCAATCCTACTGCCTCAGCCTCCCAAGTAGCTAGGATTACAGATGTGCACCTCCATCCCAGCTGACATTTTCTCAACTGAAAAAGTTCCTCTCCACAGAACATGAAGATAATGGAGGCAGCACTAATTTTTAACATACATATTTTCCTTGTACTATAAAAACCATTCCTATTCTCTCATATATACTTCATAAAAAAGAAAAAATTTCTCTGTGGGCTATAAGACAAAGCCAGGGCACAAAGAGAGTCAGGAATCATAGCAACAAGCTGGCTGGCGATGAGAAGGTAGCAATCAAGACTGCACCAGAAAAGCACAAATTCTGGTAAGGAGCGTATTTAGCCTTTCATTTTAGGAGAATAATTTAAAATCTTCCTGAAAATATCTTAATTATTGGAAGAATCATCATTTATTTTTGGATCATTTACTTATGAATTTTTAAAAAAAATACAGAACTAATGGTGACCTGGAGAAAGATACAAATATATGGGGATTTATTTTACAATGAAATACTTTAGAATACCATTAAATACTATGGTATTTCACAAATATTTCAAGTGCATTTTTCTGTTATTCAGTGTGGTCACTTCTGTTCACTAAAGGTTGAGCTTGGTCAAAGAGATTACTCTTCTCCTAAGAAATATATATATATACTGAGAATTATTTTTATGTGCACTTCTAAAGGAAGAAGCACAAAGGTTCTTTTTGCGCTCCCCGTTTGGATGGTGTAGGTGAGACTGGGTGCTGCCCACATCTGGGGGAAGCACCTGAGTCAGAACTCAGAGGGAAGGACACTTTACAGATGTGATGGATGGGTAAAGAGAAAACCAGGAGGATTTCTGAACGTTCCTGTTATAAAGCATAGTTGAGTGAAGATGTGCAGTTAAGATTCATGTTGGTTTAGACAAACTTATTATCCTTTTACAATATCTGTGCCCACAGGGTCCTGCAAAGTATTTAGCTTACTGTTTAAAAATGTGTTCCATCCGGGAGGGAGCTCTGAGATAGTCTAGTTCAGGGGTTCTCAAAATGAGATTTTTTGCTGGCCTTCAGGGTGTGTAGAATCACAGCTCTGGGCAGTAATTTGGTGTGTATGTGCAAATATACCAAATATTTTATTTTGGAGTGAAGGACATAGACAGCTTTCAACAGGTTCTTAAAAGACTTCAAGACACCATCAACAATGAAAACCACTGGTTTGTCCTTCGATGGTGTTATGTAACAGCTGATGAGGGAGAGATGCAGAAAAATGCAGTCACTTGCCCAGTCTCACACAAGTTTATGGCAAAGCCTGAGATAGAACACCGGCTTCCCAAAATCTCAGTGGAAATCCTGACAGAATCAAGCCAAACTATTTCCATTGGTTTTGCTTTAGTTTTTTTTTTTTTTTTTAAGCTTTCTGTAAAAAGAAATTCTTTTAAAATCTAAGTCTTTGATAGTTTTCATTTGTGTACAGAAAGGGGAGTTAATTCAACAGGTAGACTCTTGTGGGATTTTTCAGGTCATCCTGCTGGGTACCATTTAGTGCTAAACATGCAGGGGACAATTAATAAGTGGGGTCAAGCCTTTATCTTGCTTGAGTATGTGAAATGCACATTTGTTGAGAAATTTTAAATTTTTCTGTTTTCATATAAATGTCTGACATTATAGAGATGGCTGCACATGAACATACAAACCATTTTGACCATTTTTGTTTTGTAGGGTTTAGTAGGCAGGTAAGGAAGCAATTTTGAGGGGAAGACTGGTAAGAGGATGAGAGGAATAATGGGCCCCCTCTTAGTTTGATGGGATAATGTTATGGTGTGGGCTGTGTTTTAGTTGAAAAATAATGAAGAATTGAAATGTGGATAAAATGGTCATTTATGCTTAGCAGGTGTGAATGAGGTAATCTTAAAGTAAGCATTCATCTTACTTTTCCTCGGACAACATTTCTTAAATTCCCACAATATATGGCAGAAAAAAGCTTTTATTGTAAATGTAGGGACTTATATCTAGGTACAGTCCAGACAATGCTATCAGCAATTACTACTATGGAGGCCTTAGTGTAGAGGTCACACACGTTACTACCCAGTCTGGCCTTATCTTTCCCTTAGATACCATTTTTGCTCCAAATTTCTCTGGAAATCAGAATACCTACCCTTATGGGGTGATAGTGAGGATTAAAATACAAAAAAGAAGTTTTTCCCTATCTTCAAGATGTAATTTAAAAAAAAATTAAAAACTTCTGGATTGACATTTTATATGAGTGTAAAATGATATATACTTCATGGTGTATCCTCCAATTAAAGCAACACAGAAATATTGATAGTAAGATTCCACATTAAAAAAAATCACTTTCTATTGTGATCATTCATGTTGCTACAGTTTTTCTGTTTCAGCAATTAAAAATTTTTCCATTTATATGGCATAAGGAGGTGGTAAGAAATGATGCATATTTACCGAAATGTAACATTGATAAATTATACCAATTAAAACATCTTCAAAGGGACCCACACACATAGAAAATTGCAAAATAGACCCATCACCTGACATTTAGGAGAAAAGTTTGCATAAAAATTTTTACCTTGGTGATGTGTCATGCTTCAATAAACTGTTAATGCAATTGACTATCCAACCGAAGAGACGTCCATATAAAGCTTTGGCCATGGCATCTCTGACATCGGTAGCTTTTTCTACAGTGTTGGGTCGTATAATTGTTTCTCCTCTAGCGACCACACAGTGGGAGGTGAGAGCTTCTTGTAACTCATCTGCCTGAATGCAAAGCAAGGAAGCAGCTGCAAAATCAATAGATGAATTGTAAGAAGAAATTAAGGCAATGAGATCACTTCCAGAAAATGAAAATGTTTTAATTCACTTCTTTCAGATGACATGAGATAAATATGTGAAGATTTTATAACGCAAAAATAAGTTGCTATTCAACATTAGTCTCGTTTATCTTCCTAGTCATTTTTCTCTCCTTTTCTTCACTGGTCAAACGATGGCTGCTGCCTAACACAACTCAACCCAAACCAAACTGGCTGGCAACATGAAACAGCTGCACCAGTGAGTGGTTGTTTATGTCATGGCCAACACAATTTCATGGAATTTGGCTAAACAATTTAAAAGCATAAGCCGGGGCGTGGTGGTGCACATCTGTAAACTCAGCACTGTGGGAGGGCTGAGGCAGGAGGATCACAAGTGTAATCTGGTAACTTAGCAAGACCCTGTCTCAAACTAACAAATAAAAAAGGTCTGGGGATGTAGCTCAGTGTGAAGGTCCTGGGTTCAGTTCCTACTACTGAGTTAAAATAAAGCATAATGAAAAGATTTGGTATAATTTTGATACCTTTATTATATTATTGTTTTCAAAATGTAGAAGTTGATAGGAAAGTTACTTAGATCTTGGAGGAATACCAAACAAACTGGTCTGAACTACCTTCCTCAATGTGCACCTTAAAAAGCTTAAACTTAGCTCAATATTCATGTACCTGTTATCATGCTTCCTTTACTTCTATATTTCAATCACTAAATTTTGATAAAACATGATGTCTGAATAAACATTTATTTTACATTTAATGATAATTAAATATCATGGAGGATTTAAAATTCATAATGCTGTAACTCAGTGAACAAAATTCATTTTTGGATGTAATAAGCATTTTTAACCAAAACTATTGCATGACAGGCTAAGTTTTCAATTCAGTAGTTCTCTTTTTAAAACACTTTGAACAGTTTGAATTCATTTTTAGACATTTTGACAAGATATTTTCTGGTTATGTGGCTAAAAGTATTGAAGTTCATCTTAAGACATTTTTTCACATTGTAGAAGTAATAATAGGTTTTATCTTCAAAATTAACATTCATTTCTTTCATTCTAGGGATGCTTAGTGCCATTACTTATTCTGCACAAAGAGTATCCTAATATTTTAAGCACTTCCCATTTTGTTGAATGTTGTTTGTAAACATGACTTTGATTTGCTGCATGTCCTAGCATAGCATAATATAGCAATCACTTTTAAATTGCTAGACGTTTAGGTTGCTTCCACAGGTTCACAAGGGTAAAAAATCTAGGGGTAAATAACGTGGGCACGAAAGATTGCCTAAAGTCAGCAACTGGTTCCTAAATGGCCTAACTTCTCGTCAAAGCCTGAACTAATTACAGTCCTCTCAGCCAAACCAATGAGCAAGAGTCTCAATACAATTTCATGGATATCAGGAATTATTTTAAAAAATAGCCAGTTTGATAGGAAAATGTCTTCTTCCTGTTTTTAATTATTCCAAGTGAAGCCGAACATTTTTTCCTTTCTCATTTTTATCTGTGATTTGTGGTTGTTATTTTGTAAACTGCCTCATTGCATCTATAAGCTCACGTTTTCCCAATCAACTTACAAGAGCTCTTTAAAGGGAAGTTTTGATATGTTGTGAATATTTTTTCTCACTTTCATTTGCCTTGAAACTTAATTTATGTTTTCTGTATGTACTGTAAAAGAATTTAATTTCTAGGTAGCCAAATATCCAATTTTTAAGAAAATAATTTCTGCTTTTGGCTTTCTCAGCATAAGCTTCAAGTCCTTTTTTACCTCGGAATTATACACATGGATTTCATCTGCACTTTTATGATTCTTCCATTAAATTTATATGTTCAAAAAAATTTATATGTTCAGATTTTGGTATATGATGTTTGCGAAGAATTCACATGCCCCCTCTCTCAGATGGTTAGGAAGATTGTTGTCCCTACAACATTGATTCCCTATTGATTTGTTATGTTTTCGGAATTCTGGGTGCATCTGTTTCTGAACTCTGTCTTCCACTGATGTGTATGTCCATTTCTATTCCCATGTTGTTCATTCATTGACATATATTTATTGTCTGGTACATGCTAGGCATTTTACTCAGGGACATATTATTAATTATAATACTTTGACAACAAAGTTCCAATCCTGATGATCTTCATCTAGCGGGCATGGGAAGCTCATCAAGAAATTTGAGTGGGGAAAGAGAGGGAGAACAAGAAATAGAAGGAGGGAAAAGGATGGGAGGGAGAGAGGGGAGAGGAGGTAGAGGAGGAAAGAAGGCAGGAGGAAAAGAGGGAGATTGGGAGCCCATTGATATACTGGTTAAGCAGTTTCTGAATTAGCCATGAGAATGGGCAGAGAAAGATCAATTCCTGATGCAGAATGAACAACTGGGAGACTATGTCATTCAGGCAAGGGATGATATTGTCTTGGATGAGAATGATAAAGATGAACATAAAGAGAAATGGTAAGATTTGAGGGTTTTATATATATATGATAGAAAGAATAGAATTAAGCCTGAGTGAAATAATGCACTCACAAAAACCATTTAGGAATGTGGTTTTGGTTTGGAAATAATTCCTTTTAACTCTAATGATAAATCATCTTATTTTCCCAAAGTGGCTATTCTAGAAAGTGTTTTAATTATATTCATGTTAACATTTTTGCTGACCTATAAGGCTCTCCTGTTGTACAGAAGTAGATCCATCAAAATAGCCTTTTAATTTGGCTGCTTGTAAGTGTACTCTTATTTATATCTGGGGGTTTCCATCTTAGGTGTCTCCCCACTGCTCATGTATTAGATAGATGCTTGGTCGCTAGCCTTTGGTGCTACTGGGAGGTGATGGAAGCCTCAGGAGGTGGGGACTATGGATGGAAGGAGAGTCCTTGTGGGTGTGCCCTGGAAGAGGACTCTGGCCCTTCCTCGCTGTACCTTCACTTCCTGGCCCCCACAGGTGGGCAGCTTGGCTTTGCATACATTCTCTGCTGTGACGTCCTGCCTTGGCATAGGTCCCAAAGCAACAGAACAGGGAGCAAGTGAACATAGACTGAACCTGCTGAAACCACAAGCCAAAAGGAACCTTTTCTCTGGTTAAGTTGATTTGTGTCAGGGATTTGTCACAGCAAACTAACACTATCGGGTCTCATTTTGTTAACTCTTCTAATTATAATTAGATGGCAAGAACTGAATCCCACCAAAGTCGTCTGGTTCTTCCTTTCACTTCTGACAACCTGATGTCTGTGTGCTACTGAAACTATTTCATATATGTTAGTAGGAGATGCCAGGGCTCTAAGGCACAATGAATCTGGGCCAGGAAGGTCTGGCATTGCTGAAATTACCCTAAAGCCTATCATTTTGTTGTGGAATAAATACTATTCAGGAAAAAAATATATGCATAAAAATTTGTATCATGATCGCTTAGGTTATGAATGAAATAACAAATATAGAATTAAAAAATATGCCATTATAAAAATAACAAGGCATAAAAAGCTATGCCACTGGAATTGTGAAATTATTTGGAAGAATTCATGAAACTGTTAATAACAGAAAACTTGATTTGAAGCAATATCACGATGTGGTTCTCTTGTGTGGAAAAATGACTGAAAAATTAATTAATATAGGACAAATGGATGTACAAAATTCATCCAGTAAAAAAACATATGGGTTTTATTTCTTTTAAAATGACATGTTCTAAATCTGTAGGATGAAAACTTCAATTATTTTTCTTATCAGTTAACTATATTTTATCTGTCTTTTCTGTATTTTCATATTAAAATGTAAGCAGCTATGAACAGTCATAAAAGCCTAGTCTTCAGAAATGTTTTCTACAATAACCGCTTTGCACTCATTAAAATCTTTTAAATATTGGATTTTTAAAATTTCATTTTATACAAATTGAATCTGAGCATCCTTTTAAGGGTTCCATATGAGTATAATTCCTTGAAATTATCCTTAGGGGACACTTAGGGCATAAGACTTGAGACAGTTTAGTTTGGAATAGAAGATCGTATAACTCACAATTCTCCAGCGCTGCATGATTGCAAATGTAGCTCTTGTCAATCTGGTGTTCAGTTGCCACAGAAGAAAATTCGATGTTTCCAACATTTAGGATTGCAGCAAGTATACTGTACACACTTCCCAGTTGCTGAAACACACCGCAGAAACATGAGCACCATTCTCCTCTCTAGGATATGGGTGGTGACTGTGGAGGGGCCAGGTGGGGAAGAAACCTTTGGCTCCAGCACATGAAGGTCATTCCTCAGACTATGACGTCAGACTAAGATACCCAAGTAGAAAAGGACCTGCAATGCTGTTTTAATTTCAGAGATGAGCATGGTTCCTATTACCCATTAAGTGCTTTAAGACCTTTTATAAATGCAAACATAAATAAAATATAGAAATGAAGAGCTCTCCTTGGAAGAAATAGAAATATCTCATTCATTGGCCCATCAGAAAATCTATCCAGTGAAACTTTAGAGCCCAGTATGGGTGTTACCATATGTACATGTTCTCAAGGCTATCTTGAAAGTGAGGTTTTGTGTGTGATGAAGGAGAGTTAAAAAAGAAAAACCAGAATATCCCAACACCCAACTAGAAGAATATATGTGGTTTAAGTACAGGCTTGAGAACTGTGGCCTATGGCTTTGGTTTATAGCAGTTATTACCACATTAACATAATTCAAAATAAGGAATATTCTTCTTGAAGGAACTGGAGGCATTTTGCCATTTTGTCATGGACTCTAGGTGGGACTCCAAGTATATGTTCATGGTGCAGAAAAGTAGAAGAAAGAGATGAAATCCTTTATTCTAGTCCAGATCTTGCACTTAATAAAAATGATCATTTCATTCCCTGCAACGTTTAACATCAACATAAAAGCTGGATGAGAAAAAAACTCTACAGGGATATTTACAAGTATTCACTCATAAATAATATATAAGATAGCCTTAATCAATATACAGATATTTTAAGTAAACATTTTAAAATAAATGTGTTTTGGATGAATATATACACGCTCTCTAGTCTTCCATCCCTTTATTTTATATCAGACACTGTTCCCATTGCAAGGCATTCAGTGGCAGGCAGAATAAAGGCCCTCTTTTCCTTAGTGTGAGGAGACAATAAAAAATAAGGAAGTAGGTAGACAGGACACTCGCAGAGACACAGACGGAAGGGTGTGAAGAAAACAAAACGGAGAAGGACAGTGACGGGGTCTGGGGCCACGGGAAGGGCTTCCACCCTAAGAGGCAGGGAAGGCTGCTCTCTGAGGAGGCGGCCGCAGCGGAGGCCTGAAGGACAGGACAGGGCCGGCGCTGAGAAGAAGACTGAGGAGCAGGGCCTCCCGGAGGGAAGAGGGAGGCTTCGCGCGGGCTGGAGCAGAGAGGGGAGGGCCTGGCAGGGCAGAGCCGGAGCTGTGGGCACGACCCGAGGCCCTCGGGGCTGTGGCTCTCACTCTAACTGCCACCAAAGGCCACTTCCACAGCGGGGAGCGCCGTTCCGTGGCACGCGAAGACGACGGGCCTGTCCAGGTGAGGGGCTGAGGGACGACGGCTTGGAAAATGCGGGGCGCTGCGGGGCGCTGCGGGGCGCTGGGTGGGAGGTAGGCGGTGGGCATCTCGCATTAGGGCAGTAAACGGCCAAGATGGAAAGACTTGGACTTGCAATATAATTTGAAAGTAAAATAATAAATACGCCGATAGACGGATGTGAATCACTTTTCCAAGGAAATCCTCCTGGTGAGGAATTGCCGTCTGTGATATGTGTAAACTGCAACGCGGTGACCAGTGAGCTTCCACGGCTTTCCGCTGGAGACATTAAAACAGCGTCTGACATTGTGCTGCGGTGTTCGCTGAAGGGAACGTTAGGCCTTTTAGGTAATATACATCACGAATACACCTTTCTATACATTGTTGAAAACCGCTCTTTCCAAACTTTGTGCTTGCCAATCACACGTTAGGAAGGCTATGTGTATAAGCTTCCAAAGTTGTGTTTTTGACAGACTTGAGATTCATTACGCTGGATCATTGGCTCAATCAGTGGACGCTTTACTTCCTGTTTCACTCTTGGGTATGACTGTACGGTCTTCCTGGGCTGGGGGGCTCCCCCTGAGGTCCTGTAACCAAAACAGCCCTCTGGATTGAAGCTGGGGGCTCAGAACACAGAAAACCAGTGCCCTGGCTTGGGGTGGCAGCAGGGCCGACGCGCCTCAGAGCAGCATAGGACACAGGAGCTGTCTCGATGAGAGCATCTGAGTTAGGGACAAAGGCCGATCGTCTCTGCAGCTGACCATCACCAAAGAGCCTGAAGCAATTTTGTGTTTGATGGTTCGCGACACCGGTGAAAACATTTTTGCTCTGTGCGCGCGAAGTCACCGGAGCACAGAGCAGTCTGAGAACTTTCTACGGAGTCTGAGAGAGTTGAATTCTGGCTCCCAGCAGCTCGTAGAACCCATTGCCCCTTCCCACTGAGGAAGGACAGTGGGGTACAGAAAAGGTGGTCCCCGAGAGTTCTCTAGATCTGGAGAACAGTCACAGCCCCCTCTGCCTATACCACCTCTTGTGTTAGCTTCTCTGTACTTGAGGGCCGAAAAGCTACTGCTTCCGCCATGTCCTCAGGGACCAACAGTTCTAGTCGGCCAGAGACTGGAGTTTCATTGCTAGGCTGTATCAGGCTCCAGGCTCCTCACTGCTGCCCTGGACATCTCCGCTCGACTTTGTGTCTGAGCAGCAGCTACATACTGCACAGGTGGGGCAGGGACGCCCTCTCCACATCGAGTTACTCTGCCCAAGGCAAAGCAGTCGGTGAGAACTGTTCTTTCTCCTTTGAAAGTTTATTGTACTGCAGCAGCTTCTCAACCAACCATCCCGCCATCATTTACCAACACCATATGAGATTCTACGACTATATCCATGCCCAAGAATAATCTCAGCACTTAAGGGCCCTGCAGATTCACAGAGCCAAATGGAATAGATCATTTTCTATACTCTATTTCTATAATGCTCACTTCTCTATATTTTTATTTCCTATATTCTACTATAGTTTTAAAAATTAATAAATTTTACTTTTTAGAATACTTCAGGCTAAGGGCAAAACTGAATGGAGAATATACAGAATTCTCATATACCCCCTTCTCACACAAGCAAAATCCTCCCACCAGCAACATCCTATGCCACAGTGGCGCTTGTTTTTTTCACATCCAATGAACCCACACTGACACATTATTACCTCTCAAAGCCCACAGTTTATATTAAGGGTTACCCCTGGTGTGGTACATTCTACGGGGTTTGACAAATGTATAAAGAGATATCCACCATTGTAGTGCTGTGTGGAATAGTTTAAATGCTCTGATATCGTCTATGCTCTGCCAATTTGTCCCTCCCTCTGTACCTTTTGCAACCATTCATCTTTTTAATGTCTCCATAGTTTTCTCTTTTCCAGGATGTCCTACAGTGGGAAGCATAGAGTATGTAGCTCAGATTGGCTTCTTTCACTTAGTAACATGCACTTAAGGTTCCTTCACATCTTTAAATAGTTTGATAGCTTATTCCTCTTCAGTGCTGAATTTATGGTACAGTTTATTGAGCCACACACCCACCAAAGGACATTTTAGTTTCTTTCAAATTTTGGCAATTACGTGTAAAATAGCTATATAAATCTATGTGCAGGCTTCGGGGCAGACACAAGCTTTTAACTCACTTGGGTGCACACTGAGGAGCACAATGACTGAACTGTGTGGCAGGGGTAAGTGTAGTTTAGTAAGAAACTACCAAACTGTCTTACGAAGTGCCGTTCCACTCTGCATTGCACCAGAGCGCATGAGAGTCCCTGTTCCTCCTCATCCTCACCAGCACACGGTGAGTCGACTCTGTGCACTTCGGCCTTTCTAACAGGTGTGTATTGGTGTTTCTTTGTTGTTATAAGTTTTTCCTTTTTTGTGTGAAAAACAACTTAGTTGCTATAGGACTTGAAGAGCCTGAAGATGGGGCTCTGTGGCTGGGTATGGGCCACGTTCCATGCTGGGGGCTAAAGGTGAGGGTCCCAAATGAGTGAGCACCTCTCTCTCACAATCCACTATGGAACCCACGGTGGTGAGAGTCCTGGAGAACAGACAACCGTGGCATCCGTGGCTTGTCACAGAGCAGAATGTATCTGGTGTGTGAGGCATAGTGTTCCAAAAGTTTCTGTATAAGTGACTTTGTTTGGGATGAGGAGCCTAATGCTATGTAAAAAATCCCCTTCCTCTTGATGGCTTTGTCAGTACTCAATGTGTGGCTTTCTCCGAAAGTAAGTGGGACATCCTACAACCAAGCCACTATGCCTCACCTTCTGAGTGAAATACTGCTCTGTGCAATTGAAAAGTAGAAAATAAGGCTACTGATTTTTTAGAAAATGATAAACAGTACATAATTCAAGAATCATAATAGTTTCCCAACATGGTATAATATTAGCCCGAAAACAACACTAAAAAGAAAATACCACAAAGAACGATTAACTGGGCTCGAATTCTGGTACTTAAGTAAAAAGCAGTTTTTAAAGAAAATGAGATTAATAGTGTCTTTGTAGATTCTGAAAGGATTCTGTGAACTCCCAAGTGTGATAGTGGTCAGTGGCTCTGGATCTATTTTATGTCAAATTTAATTTCAAAATATATGCACTTTCTGATAGAGATGTTACCAAAATAATGAATATAAGACTATTGCTTATAAATGTGGAAATGTAGAAAGCAATGGGGCATTTCATCATAAAGGATAAAGAATGATCAGATACAGCAGAGTGGTAAGGAGGCTTGTTTGCCTATGCAGTGTCAAATCCTACCTAACCAAATGCGCGTGACAATAGTTCAGAGAGGCTGCACTGAAGACTGGAAGCCGGGCCCTGTGAGACGGCCTGGGCTGCACAACTCAGTCCTGGCTGAGTCCTCCCTGCCAGAGGAGGAGCACAGTTGTGAGAGGAGATCCAGATTTGCACCTTGGATGATTCTAGAACAGTGGTTTCTAACTGGTGAGTGGATGATGCTGAGGTTGAGAAACCCTGCCTTAAAAATAAGCAGGATCTGGGTCCTGAACAAAGTCTGAAATTCTCTGGCCCAGCTGAACTTTCCGCCTCAGCTCACAACTCTAGGAAAACACAAAGGTAAGATCAGAGGTGAGGAAACAAATCACCGCTATAGTACCTGTTCTGGGTTGAACTGTGTCTCCCAAATTTCACATGCTGAAGTCCGCAGGCCCAGTATCTCAGCATGGGGTCTCGTTTGGAAATAGGGTCAGTGCAGATGCAATGTGCTAGCTTGAGGTGGTCATGCCATGGCTGCAACAGTGCTCTCTGAGCACTGATGTGCTTTCTTCAACCCCCAAATAAGTAACAGGCGAACTACCTGCACTTGGTGCAGAGTTTATGGGTCAGAATCAAGGTCTTAACTAGACGCCCAATCAGCACACACTCACCTCTGGAATTGTGTTTCCAGCCAGTCTCTCCTTGCCTTTGATGGTGGCTCTCTCTGACCTATCTTCTACTGGCTTCTCAGAGAAATCTTTCTGTCAGGGAAATCAGGTCATTGTATGTCGCCAATTAAAAGCCTTCAATGGGTTCTCCTCCCTTAAGGATAAAGTTCCAGCTCTGACCAAGGCACACAAAAGAGGATTCTGCATCTCCTTGTGCCTGTGTTTCCATTTTCATTTCTAGCTACTGTTCTTGCACACTTTCAGCCACCCAAGCTCCCAAGAATTCCACATTATTTCCATACCTCAGTTCCAGCTCATGCTGTTATTTTCCCTTTCTCTACACATAACTTCTTCAAATTTTTCACTAACCGATCTCAGACTGCTCGCTCTCTTGAGTTGACTACATTTTACTGAATTGATGTTTTATGTACAGAATAGCTCTTCTATCAGATTATAAACTTATTGAGGCCAGAAATTGTGACTAATTCATATCTCTAATCTCTAGCCCAGAGCCTGGAACACAGCTGGCACTTAATAAATGCAATAAATACTTATCAAACTGATTTCTTTTGTGTCAGTCAAGTGATATAAAATTTCCTTCCTTTTCAAGAGCATCTTTCTAAGATTTGTCTCAGATAATATAAGCAAGTCTATAAATCTTAAACTGTGCCTCAGAGTTTCTATCTTCATCGGAATTTTCATTTAATTTAATGTCCTTTTTCTTCTGGTCTCAGATTTTGCATCCTGAGTAAAAAGCTAGATTTTATGAGAACACCAAAGCATTACAAAGCCAAGTCATTTCCTCACAAAAGCCAATGAACTCTTCTACACAGAAGAGATCTGTGGTCGGAGAAGGCAGGGTGCCCCTCTCCCTGATTTTATTTTGGGAACAGGAGCGACAACCCATGGTGGGAAGGCTAAGTCTGAGGCACACGGTGCGTTTGGTGACATTCCCTTAGGCCTTTCTTAGAGCCTGAATGCACGCTTGCTGCCCGGTTGAGGCCTAGGGGAGGGAGTGTAGGAGAAAGGACTCGGCTTGGCCCTCACATCAGGCGAGGTTCCCCAGGGACCGGAACAGCGTGGCCCCTCTCTGAGGGACGTGGCGTCATACAGGTGAGTCCTGAGCGAGCCAAGGTGCCAGCCAATTCTCACATTGACACAGGTCAGAGGCTGCAGAGGAGCAGGCTGGGACTGGATGCTAGGAGAGCTCACACACTGGGCAAACAGGAACTGCAATTAGCTGCAGCTGTGCAGTCTGCGAGGGATATTATGTTCTCTATTCTTAGGTTGAATTCTGAAGAGCCTTAAAGCGATAAAATGACATGAGCAATCTGCAAAGAGTGGAGTGAAATTAAATGGTCCTATATCAGTCATAAGATCACCAACAGTGAGGGTTGGAAGTGACTCAAAAATTAATCATCCTTCCTCTCTTTCAATAATACAAAAACCTTAGTCCAGGGAGGTTTAGTTATTGGTCTAAGGACACATAGCCAGGAAAAACCATCCTGAGGACTTCTACTCCGGCATCGTGATTTCTCAGCACAGAATTCTTTTTTTTTTTTTTTGGTACCGGGGATCGAACTCGGGTCCTTGCGCTTGCACAGCAGGTGGCGAAACCACTGAGCCAAATCCCTGGCTCCACAGAATTCTTTTTATTACCCCAGCTGCCTTCTGGGTTTCATCACTCAACCTGAGTCATACGTACTGACCAAATCACAACATTCTAGAACTTCAAGTTTTGCGCTTTTTACATCATATTCTTTTTTTTTTTTCTGGTACTGGGGATTGAACTCAGACCTTGCACTTACCAGGCAGGCACAGTGCCACAGAGCTAAATCCCCAGCCTGTTTTGTGCTTTTTAAGGGACAAGAACAAGTAGATATCAAATTATTATCTTAAAATTATTACTAAATGACTAAAAATGGCATATCACCTCTCCTATCTTGACCAAAAACAATTTTAAAATACGAGGTGGTAGTATTTCACAGAAGTCCAATGTTTCATGCAGTCCTTGATGTACTTAGCAGAAAGCTTTGCTCTATACCAAGAGTACTCACACCTGCAGAAAGATGGCTCCCTAGTAAGTCATATTTAATTTCTTTCATATACATTGTTTGATCCTAAGATCCTAACTGATAATCCAAAGAAAACATTCTCAGTTGTAATTTTAGACTATCCAAAGAAATGTAAGCCAAATTAAAGCAGAGAAAAGGGAAATTTCATCATAGACATATGATTTTATGCATAGGAAAACAAAGATTCCTGCTCTGCTATGGTCTAATGGTGTGGCAAAAATGATCTTTAAATGAACTGAATCATCACAGTGCTAGTCATTTATTTTAAAACTATAGCAAGACTGTGGCTTAGGAAATCATATGATTTAGAAGTTTTAGAGTTTTCCAATTGGGGTTATATTTAGAGAATTTCTAATTTTGATTTGCCTGTCATGCCTTTAGAGTGTGCTGACTCATAAAAGCACATGTGACTTGTCAACCAGGGGGATATTTCAAGGGACACATGCAGGGCAGTGCTGTTAACGCCGTTGAGACAAAAGGGTGAGGAGGGAGAAACAGACTACAGTGGAGAGGCCACCACTGAGCTGGGAGGACTAACTGTGAGGGGAACATTCGAGAATCACGCCACTTCCCTGGGTAGCATGAACCTCGTCTCTTTCCAACACGGATCTGCAGCAGCTACTGATGAAGAACAGATCCAAGCAAGTAGAAAGAGGGCATAACAATTCAGGACTGGGATAAAAAGGAAATCCACACACTCTTGGTTTAATTCTGTCCCCAAACCAGGCTGGGTGCCCCATGAAGTTTCATAGTCTATGCCTGAGCTAGGAGACCACCATGTCCTAGAGGGGCAGCTTGAAGTGGACTAAAAGCCTTCACAAAGTGTGTGGCAGTGGTGATGCCTCAGAGCCAGAAGCAGATACTACAGTCACCTTTATTCTAAGCTGCTGGCTTAGATGTTCAGTACACCCCGAGTGTGTTTAAATGCGGAACATACACTTTGAAATAAATGAATTATATTGCCAGTAGATGCTAACTGTGAAACTGATTTCATTTCAATGTTACTAAACATCGCTCTACCAAGCAAGAAAAGGCAGTGAGCGAAATATGAGATAACACTGCCTCTGATGAGTGGGACTTAGAAGTAAGCAAACCAGTTGAAAATGACTCCTGCTTCTGAGACAGCAACCTCTGGGGAGCAGGCTGGTCAGAAGCAGACTGGCTCTTCTGATGACAAAAAGCAGAGAAAATAACTATCAACGAGCCCACCGATGGTTGGTGCACAACTTTTGTCCAGTCTGGAATGCCCTGAGAGCCAAAAGGCTTCCCTGCTTTCTGCTAACCAGGCATCTAGCAGAGCCTGCCCCAAGTCCACAAGGGGCTCCCACTCCCGAAGCAGCACTTAGGAACACAGACAGATGCTGCTTTATGCCTTGTTCAATGCCCCCAATCAATCGGCTCTGTGTGAAGAGCCAGGACACTCCAGGTGCTTAAATCAGCCTGGTGAGGACAGGGTCAGGGAGAGGTTAGGGAGGGAAAGTGAGGACAGAAGCCCAGAAGTCAGAATTTGAATTTTGGCAGGGGAGGCAACAGAGATGCAGCCAGAAGTGCTGGTGTTGTTAAGGTTTAGATCGGAACAAGCCCCTCCCTGACCTTGGGTGTCCAGAGGGCTCTGGAAGGTGACCGGGCCACGGGGGACTTTACTCATTCACCGCTCCCTCTGGTTCCCAGATAGTTAATTCTCCTTGGCTGGTTCTGCAAACAGTCTTCCGGGTTCTCTCTGGCTCCTCTACATCTCCCCCATCTCCCCATCCCTGCAACCAATTAATCAATCTAGAACCAGAGTGGCAGTGATTATTCAGGACTCAGGCCAGAAGGTCTAAGTTCTGAGATATGGAAAGTAGCCATGTAGCAGTCTTTCCATCAGTTCTGACTTCTTCTTGGGTTTGGAGAAAGGCCACACTAGAAAATTTACCCTGAAAATTGAAATGCTTCACAAGAGCTATTTCCTTGGCTCCGATATAACAGAGGGGTCTGAATACTTATTGTTATATATGCTGTCAGATGTGTAAGTTAAATCTAACAAAGTTCATTTCATAGTAACTTTAATTTCTCATTTCTTAAATTAGAGCAGCCAGATTATATCATTATTCTACTTTTTCCATTTGTACAGGGACTGCATGCAACAAAATCTCTCCTTCCAAAGTCTCTATTAAGAAAGCCCCTACCCCTTATTAATGTGGATTGAACCCAGGGCCTTCACACTGAGCTACCTACCAGCCTTTATTTTTTTTTTTAAATTTTGAAATAGCATCTTGTTATAAATAGCTATGTTGCTAAATTACCAGGGAAGGCTCATGATCCCCCTGCCTCAGCCTCCTTGAGAGCTTGGATTACAGGTGGGCACCACCACACCTGGCTCAAGAAAGCATTAAGTGAAATAACCTGAACACCACTTGACTTTTTGTATTCTTGTTCTGTCAAGTATCTTTCCAAAAGATCTCTGGGTTGTAATTTTATCCCTGGGGAGATGGATCTCCAGGAACCTTGTGGACAGATATGACCTGGAATTTACCTGAACAGCCCCAATTTCAACTGAAAAGAACCATGTGTTTGTCCTTCTTCAGCCTCAAGCAGTGGGCAGAAATCACACTTCACTGCTGTGGGCAAGGCCTTAAGAATACCCTCCCACGGGTGTGCATCAAGGGTACCTAGGATGGAGCCAAAAGCATTCACAAAGAAGGCAGAACAGTGTGTGTGTGTGTGTGTGTGTGTGTGTGTGTGTGTGTGGTCACTGGAGCTGCAAAAGCAGAACATCAGAGCAGGAGAAAATGGTCTTAGCAGCAAGCTTTGCTCTATGCCAAGGATACTTACACCTGCAGAAAGATGACTCCCTAATACGCACATGGAGAATGGAGCTAAAGGCTATTGTTGACAACCTTCTATGTTAGAAGGAAATTGCTGCAATTTGGATTTTAAATGTCCCCCAGAGGTCCACATGTGAAAGGTGTGGTTCCCCAGGCTGGCCACCTGGGAAGTGGTGGAGTATTTGAAAGGAGGGCCCAGAAAGAGATCTGTGGTCACTGGTGTGTACCCTGAAGAGAACTGGGGAACCTGCCCCTTCTGGCCTCTTTTTTCTCCCTGGCTTGTGATGTAGCTGGTTTTGCTTTCCCACATACTTCCAGTATGATGCACTGCTTTGCCGGGAGGCACAAAGTGAAGGGGCAAATCATTCATGGACTGCAGTCATCAAAGTGTGAGCCAAAAGAAACCTTTTCTCTCCATAAGTTCATCATCTCAAGTGTTTCATTACAGTGCCAGAGAGCTGACTCAGAGAGGAGTCAACAGAGCCCTAAGAGCGAAATGATTAACTTCAATAACTCAGCATAATTTGAAGTAATTTTGTAAAATTTCACTTCTACTGGCATCTCTACATTTTATATCCTGTTAGTTAAATTTTTTAAATGTTTTGAGAATTAGGCATCGTCTTTTAGCTTACACCCTTAGTAGAGATCTGATGACCCGAGGAATGTCAGTAAATTTCTGAAACAGACACATTTACTGTTTAAAGTTGCAGGAGGGTTATTTAAGAAAATTAAGTGAAAATTCAATGAACTGCACAGTACTTTCCCGTAAGGGCTCATTTAAGAGCCTAATTCAGCTTCAGAGTGAGGGTTTTTGTCACAGGCTCTGAATCAACCCAGCACACAGTGAACTGCTAAGAGCAGAGTTTGGAAGGCTCTCCAACAGCTTTCAGGAGTCCCTATTAAACAAGATACTTTGGTATCAAAATTAAAGAAATACAAACTATGGTACAGGAGAACATTTTGATTACTTGGAAATGAATTTATTGCCTCAAATGTGTTCATTATTAAATCAGAAAAGTAAATAGAGGAACCAAATATTCTCCTTAAGAGAAAGAACAAAAGAAACCAAATGACTGTTAATAAAAATATAAAAAAATGGAAATCATAATGCAATAATGGAAAGTATACCATGTGTAAATACATCCAACTATTTTGTTTTTTTAAAGATTAAAAACTCTTTGTAAGCCCAGTTAATGATAGAAGAGAGAGCAAGGAGAAAAATATATATTTATTTAGAATGAGAAAGAAGCAAAGTCAGAAATACAGGATAAATTTAAAGTACAGTAAGAAAATTTATCAAGCAAATCTGTAACATCAAATTTGATGATGACTTCTTAACAAAATTCAAATACTGCCCACAAAACCCATATAGTAGTCACTCAATTAATGCTGACTCCAGCCACAAGCAATGACAAAAAGACACTTCCTAAAGAGGCTTTTGTGCTTACCTCCATTGTAAAGCCTATGACTTTGAAACACTGCTCAATCAACTCATACTGGGCTTTATAAAATCTGTTATTCATCATATCCCGAACTGTTCTGAGGTGGTCATTTTGTAGGTACCTGAAAAAAGTACACAAAGAAGTGTAAAAGCTAAAATTAAGGGAGAATGGAAAGTATTACTCATGACAGTACAATCTGGTCAATTACCTGGGAGGCAGATTCTCAGGCAACTTGTAAAGGGCTAGTTTCTTCTTTTCAGCTAAACCAGCATAAATGTAGTAAAAAATATGAAAGTTTTTTTCTCCACTGAAAAATAAGATGTCCTTGGTGATTACTTGGAATATGTATTCATTGTGAACATTGCCTGGACACAATCATGAGAACAAAATCAGCGGTGAGCACCTCTGTGGGCCTCCTGGAGCACAGCATCTCGGGGCTGAGTGCTTGCTGTGGTCATTATGTTAAAAAATCACGGTCGTTAAATTACAGGCACCACGATAAACACTTGATATGGATCATTCAACACGTTTGTGCCTTTCAGACATAGTTCCAGGGACTGGGACTGAAAAAACCCAACTTGGAGTGGACAGAGAGGAAAAGAAACACACAGTGTAAATAGCTAACAGGCCAGTGTCCTGCGATAGCTCATGGACTTGTCAAAACTCCCTACACGGCGTGGTTTTCCCATTTTGCACACCAAGAAACTGAGGCTTGGAGCCACCGCTCTCTCTCAGCCACAGACGACCGGGATTCAAACCAAGTCCATCTAATGCCAAAGCCCACGCCTTTGGCCTTCTTTCCACACTTTCTTTCTAAAATTCAGTTTGCTCACCTCCGGGAGAATCTCTTTCTTGGCTCTCAAATCGCATGAGCCTGGGGCTCTATGTATGCAGAGCAGCTCCCGGTGCAGGGCTAACGGAGGGAACAGAGGCCGGATGGGGAGAGCCCGGCCCAGGTGCAGCTCAGTCTGCTCTGCTCCCCTCACAGCTTCCCTCTGTCTGCCTGCCCACTCCACATCACGGGCACAGTATTTCGGAGGTAGATCGACTACAATGCCTCAAACCCTGTGGCTTTGCTGTCCCCTTTCACTTAGTAGGAAACTTGGGCTCATCCCAAATTCTAGCTATGAGCACGGGGGCTGAGTCACGGGTTCCGCGGTGTCACCATAGGTGCTTGCCTGCCTGCCCCCGACAATGGCCTTGGCTGTACTTGGGGTTCCCCTCCTTCACCTCAACGTGGGAATTCCAGGCAGCTTGTCACTCCTCTTGCTTCCTTCTCTCACTTCCTTCACAGCCTGTATCAGGGATACTGGGGGCAACTGAATATTTTCAGAAAAGAATTATTAAGTCAATATTTTTCATTCCAAGGGAGACTTTGAAGCATTTCCATATAAAGTTCATGAAACCGAAAAAGCACGCTACATGGTATGTGTAATTTTATGCTAATTATTTTTCTTAAAAGATCAGAAGGGACTTTAAAACTTTCCTAGATGTTCTCCTCTTGCATATTATGTAGAATAATCTCAATGGAGATGGAAATTTTACCTATGCTTTCTTTAGAAATTATTTATTCTTACAGTATAGAAAAGTTTTCTTCAGAATTAATGGTTATTTAAACATATCCCTATATTCTTACTTTTCCAATGAGGCAATACATGATATTTGGAGTTTTGGAACATCTCGCTTTACTATTTTGTAATCTTTAGTTTGGGTTTAAGATTCCTTCAAAAACTGTTTCAAGAAGGACTTTCACATCAGCTCATTCAAGTCTCTAACACGTTATTAATGAAGGCTTAAAATAAGGTGGTTAAAGGTTTGATGTCAGTGCTGTACTATACCAGGAATTATTTTAGATACCCTATTTGGCCTTTCCTGAAAGGTGAAAAATAAAATACTTAGTGTGAAAGAGCAGAGCTTGATAAAATGGCTCATGCAGACCTCTACTTTTCCTTGTTAGTATCTGAAGGAGAAAAGCAATGGAGCTATTGATTAGTACAGACTCTCCCTGAGGGTCAAAATATCACTAAGCCTTCGAACAGAGCTCAGATGCTCATGAAATGCAAATCTGTCAAATGTCAGGCCAGAGTGAACTAGAGCTTGGGGTGAAATAGTTGCAGAGGAGAGGCGAAAAAGTGATTGCAGAGTTCAAGTCAATACCACTTTCAATTAAGCATGGAAAGTGAGTCAGAGTTTTCACAGCCACAGGGGAACCGTTCCAAAAAAGAGGAGCTATGGAAAGGCGGGTTTGGGAATGAATTCAATCAAATCTGAGACAGCAGCAGGATGTTTCAGTAGTTGGAAAACGTGAACTTGGGAAACAGAAAGAAGTACGTCTTTGGGTATTGATCATATGGAGCTATCTACTGAGGTCACGATGTAGGAAGAAATTGCAAAGTGAGAAAGTGGAGGGAGAAAAGAGAGAAGCCACAAGGGTAAATCTCCATTAATGCACATTTTAAGAATGAACAGATGAACCTAAGTCAGAGAAGAAAAATTCAGAGCAGTAGGAGAAAAATTAGGAGAAGCCAGTCATGGAGCAAAGTGAGGGTTCCAAGAAGGGGTCCCCAGGGCAGGTGCTGGCGGGCACACCCTTCCTCAGAGCAGGTCAGATTTGCAGCCCCGAGTCCCCTGGCAGGCATCAGTGAGGCTTCCACAAATACTAACACTGCTCACGAGCAAGGCTAGAGCAAAACTGAAAGTTTAGTTTAGTTCTCCTCTCTTCTACCACCGTACAATGAAGAGGCTCTAAGATTAGTACGGCATATAATTTGGTTTGCTTTGTTCCACTGATTGCTCCACGTAGCACATCTTTAATTCTGAAGTGATGCAATGTGCAATTACCAAAGTGACTCATGAGTGTAAATACACAAAGGCAGTGGATTTCTCTTTAATTATCAGTTTACATTTACTGAGAATTGTGATTGACAAGAGCTGGAGATACGATGGGAAGTAAACTGACCTTCACGGAATAAGCAACCTCAAGGTTAAAGCAATGGGAAGAGGAGCCACCTCCAGCATCACCATTTCCCATCCCGCCCGGACCCATCAGAGCTGCAGGAGAAGACAGCCAGGCAGCACCACAGCCTGCTCAGTGTGGCCAGTGGCTCCCACGTCAGGGCTTCCTGGGCACAAACGCAGGGCCTTAGCAATTTTCCCAGTAGTATTTCTCCGACTCTGGCTCCACTTCTGCTTGTGAATCCTCCATTGCCTTTCTGGGGTCCCAGGGGAACAGCCTCGAGTGTTGAACTGTGCAGGACCCTGGGGCTGAGCTGCGAACTAAGGCTTCTAAATCCCTGCAAAGCCTCACAGGGGTGTGGGTTCAAATACCTGTGAAACCCTCAAATCTTTAACATAGTGGCCAGCAAGAAGGCATGGAAAGTTAGTAATGAAGCTGGGCCTTCTTGAGGTCCTGTGGGTATTCACAAAACAATGCTTTCAGTTTCTTTTCAATCACACCTCCTTCCTCCGAGCCAGCCAGTCTCCTCAGTAGCCCTCCTTGGCACCTACCCGATCACTGGCAGCAGCTGAACCCATTCCCTGGTTTCCTGCGGGACTCCAGGCCCAGGAATGACCAGTAAGCTTTGCTCCAAGGAGACTGCAGGGATCCAGTAGACACTCGATAAACATTTGCCAAATGGACGAATGAATGAACAAATGAATGAAAGCTGGGCTTTGGAGTCAGAAAGACAAGGGTTCAAACTCCAACTCAGTGACTTACTAGCTTTTTGACATTAGGCAACTTATTAAAATTCCTTTAGTCGCTGTTTCACCATTGATAAAAGAGACAATAATCCTGTTGTCTGACTAAGAATTATAAGACCTAAAGGCTGTAAGGTGCTTAGCACAGTGCCTGACACGAAGTGACTGCCCCATAAATGTATTTCCCCTCCCTCCACAGTAGACAGCACCATGCTGCCATGGAGCTTACGACTCCTAGGAGCCCAGTAAAGGGCTGGCGAGGGAGAGGAAAACAATCAGTGCTTGCTGAACCACACCTTGTGACAGGAAGGAAGGAATGGAGCAGAAACAACTGTGATTTATATTTATGAGAATTACCCAGCAAGGCCTTCAATATGCTCATTTTCTCTTTGAATTTAAGGAGCCTCAATGTTCTTCTTTAAAATCATCTATTTCTAGAAAAGGACTCAAGTCACAAGTTTCTACGAGTGCCATCATGAGAAAGTTAATTAAACAGTAAATGTGGTCAGAGACTGGGGTGTGATGACATGGCAGAGGAGAAAGAAAAGCACCAGTTCTCTGAAAAGAAAGTGTAAGTTCATTTTAAACATGTGTCTGCTCCAGTCCTTCCCTGCTCCTCATATCCAGGCCCTGATCTTCCCTCTGGGACTCCAAAGGCCCAGCTGCTCCCTTCTCTGCCTTCCCTGGGTCCAGGCAGCAGGGAGCAGAGAGAGGTTACTTGGGGAGGAACAGGAGAGCAGGGAGCACCCGCTCCTTCCTGTCCCATGGGGCAGGCATCCCCTGGCCTGCAGCTGCAGGTTCACTCATGTCATTTCCCACCCATGGTAGCCTATGGGGATCTCACCATGCATTCTGGATTCTTTGATGTCCATTCCGCATTTGCAAATAGGTTTCCACTTGAACCCTTTGAACTAGATCTTTCTTTTTGGTAACTCTGATTGATACATTTATAATTAAAAAATAAACCTACAAATAATGCTTCTACTACATCTCTGATATTTTCCTTCTATAGGTCACAAGAAGCTCCTCTGGAATATAAAATGTAATTCATATTAAGTGAAAGAAAAATAGAAAAATGAAAATTTAGCTTTGTTGTAAATTATTAGGTAGCTGTGCGCCAGTAATATTTGAATTGTATTTTAACTTGGTTGTGGATTTGGGAGTTGGAAAGCTTTTCTCCAATAAACAGAGTGGTAAAGTTAAAATAACTTCTTAGACCAGCCTGGGAAAAAAGCTTATTTAATTCCTAGTGTGCCTTAAATGTACTCCTAATCATGCAATTTCTTAGGCCACTTCCTGTGATATTTCCAGGATCATTAAGAGTTGATTTCTATGGCCCCCCCGTAACTCCAGAGAACACCTGCCACGTGGTATTCTGAGGGAGGGAGGTTTGGCACTGCACTCCACACCGTGTGAAAGAGGCCCCTGCATGTCATGAGCATGGCGGCTCCACCTAAGCATCAACAGTCACTCCTAGGGAGTTCTCCCCCAGAGGCCTGCAGGAAGGGCATACACAATTACAAAAGCAGGACAGACAGCTTTGAGAACCAGTTTAAGTCTCCACGTCTGTGTAAGACCCCAAGGTCCCTCTAGGTATGGGTGATACAGGCACTGCATGTTCACTATGCTCTGGCCATGGGCACACACAGTGATGGTGGCTGTCATTTATTAAACATCTTCAGTGTTCCATCTCTGTGCTAGCCATCCATCATTTCTAATCTTCACCACTACCAACCTTGCTACCACTAATGGGTTAAACTTATAAGGTTCTTACTATACACTATTCATTGTGTTAAATACTATACTACCTGTATTATCATGTTGACAAGTACTAGTGCTTTTGCCCTTTTGAGATAACAAATTGAGGTGCAGGGAGGTTAAGTCAACTGCTTCAAATCACACATGTGGTAAGCTGCATTTCAAGACCCTATATGCATCTTTAAGGTTTAAATATCTTACCCAAAACAGACTAATGAATTCTGAAGCCATATTTCAAAACCATATTGGCCTAATAATGTTTTCTTACATACCTTTAATTGAAGATCGAGTGATAACTATCCACACTGTGTGTGATGGTCAACAGCTGGAATCCAGGCAGCTGGCATTCATGGCTTTGTTTGTTTTGTGCTGGGCATTGAACCTAGGACCTTGTGCATGCTATGCACATACTTTACTGTTGAATGACACCCCAGCCCCACATTCATGATTTACACATCAATTAAATGACAGAAGATTTGGACGGACTTGTATTAAATAATATACAAATATATAACCATAGCTTATCTTCCTATGAACTTAACATGAAATTCTACTACAACAAAGTAGAGCGTGACTGGCATGAAACCAACATGAAAAGTAGAAGATTCTAACTTGTCATACTTTCTCAAAAATAATATAACCACCAGGGTACAAATCAAACGTGTAACTAGTTTCCTCCTAAAAATAACATAAAGTTGTTTTGGAGTCATTATACAGAAGAGGAAAATTGTCACTCAGCTACAGACTATTTGCTATGGCTTAGATCTAAAATATCCCCCAAACTTATCTGCTGTGTGGAGGGGTTTTGAAGGGCAATAGGATCATAGGGCACTATGCTCCTCAGTGGATTTAGCCATGGATGGGTCCGCAGGTGAGTGTGCCTGACCGGAAGAGGTGGTTCAGGGGGTGTGGCCTGGAAGAGGGCCTCTTCCTGCCTGTCTCCTCCCTCCTCTCTGTCTCTCCTTCCTGACCATGGTGTGAGTTGCTTTCCTTCACTACGTGCCCATCTGCCCCGCTGTTTCTCCTGTGGAGCCACAGCTGTGAGCCAAGATAAACCTCCCCCCGCTTCCAGGTGCAAGTGTCAAGTATTTGCCTCAGGAATGAAGTGACCAGGACACTACCGGAAGGAATTTAATCTAATATCAGACCAGTATAGAACACAATGGTGGTGTAAATCAGTCAGCAACACAACAGAGCCCATTCCTGAATCTTTTCCTTGGTCCCTTGCTTGTAAACACATGAAGGAGGGAACTGATTCAAAGACCTACTTATACGCAGCATGATTTAAAAGGAAAACAGACTCAAGGTTATTTCTAATTAAAGTTCATATTGATTTCATGGAGAGAAATAAATCCAGTCTTACTGCAGGATGCACTCTTATTTACTCTGTTAGTACCTTTATGATAAGCTTTGGTTTTCTGTCTGGTAGCATTATCTTTGGGTTATTTATTAATTTCTCTACTGAAAGGAACATATATGGGAGTAAGACAACACTGAGGGGCCTCCTTGCTTCTAATACTAAGTGTCAAGCATGAATTAAGTGATTGACAAAGTTTTGTTACATGAGAGAGACCTTTTCCTATTAAAACAGGTGCATTGTCTTTGCTTATGTTTCCCAGAAAACAGGAGATTCTGGACATGAACTTACGTAGCTTGGTGGATAACTCGGGATTTCTCCAGAAGATATTCAGAAATTTGTGCACCCACTACAGCTCCAGAAGAGGTAAATTTCATTTCTAAGTATTTCCCAAATCGGCTAGAATTGTCATTTATAATAGTGCAGGCATTGCCAAAGGCTTCTAGCAAATTGCTCACTTGTAAAATCTTCTCTTGCAGGGTTCTGTTATTAGCCTAGAAAGAAAATGCCAAGATATTAAAAAGCATAGAAAAGTTTGTCTGTAGTAAGATGTCACTCCTTCATAAGCACTTTGTGTAGACATAGATGAAAGAAAACATCTTCTTATCATTGCCAGCTGTCACAACCTGGTCTATGCTCCCGCCCATATATATCTTCACTCTTCATTTCTTAAAAAAGGTCAAAGAGAAACTCTATATTTTATTTTCAAACACAGTTCCGGTTAGTGCCTCATTTACAGACAAAACTCCTAAGTAAACAGCCTGTGCCCTGTGGAGTGCATCTCTTGTCTTGTTATTATTCCCACTTGCCCAGCCCGGGTCCCACCCAACCTCCCTCAAAGCCAGCACCTCGTCCCTGGCATCCACAGAAGCTGCCAACCCTGAATCTGACAGCAGAGATAATTTGTGGATTCTGAATGGAGGAAAGGGAGTTGTGAACAGCAAGAACAGGGCAGAAGTGGAGGGGAGACATTCTGTAAGACGAAGGAGTGGAGAGGTACTTGTGTCCGGGAAGCAGACTGCACTAGGGTTTGAGGGGACTGAAGGACCAGGCACAGTGAAGTTTTAGGTGGGATGAGGGTTGGGGAGTCTTCTAAAAGAGGCAGTAGACCGTGGGGAAGATCAGCACAAGTTTGGCTGATGAAAAATGTCTTGTGCTTACATGGAGTTCTTCTCTGCCACGAAGAAGGGTAAGCTTGAGGCATCTGTGGGTAACTGACTGCTCCCGAGATCATAATGATAAGTGGAGTAATTCAGACACACGAGCTTAGATATCGTACAGTTTCTCTTATCCAAGAAACCTCAGATGTAAATAAAGAGCAAGATAAAGAACAGATAATAGCAAGTAGAGAAATCTTTCAAATAGGAAGAGGAACAAGTGATGGAGGGGAAAGCGAAGGAATGGAAAAAAATTTAAAAGGGAATTGAAGAAAAAATGGAAAAAGCTTTTTCAAGTGAGAAGGGTGAAGTGAGTGGAAGTTGGAGGGAGGAAAGGGGAGGGGACAGGACGGGGACAAGAAGGGTTAAGATGTATTAGGGACTTGCGCAGACTCCCTATGATAAATGCAATCATTGCAGACAGGTACTGATAAAAAGGCGTAAGAAAATATAGCAGTAAAAGCACATTTTAATGACCTTTTTACTAAAAAATGTTTTGGGCTGGTCTTGCAGCCATGTAAAAGGTGGAATAATACCATTATCAACCTGTACTAAATAGCAAGGATTGGAGGGAACACATATTCCAAAGGAAGTTCTGCCAAACATGCCAGTTTTTTTTGTTGTTTTGTTTTTTTGTTTTTTGAGGTAGGGTCTCCCTTTGTAGTTCAGGTTGACCCTGACCTCACTATATAACCCAGGCTGGCCTTGAACTCATGGCAATCCTCCTGCCTCAGCCTCCCAAGTGCTGGGACTACAGGTGTGCGCCACCACATCTGGTTTGGACATCCCAGTTTTGCACTGGATAAATCTTTCAGAAAGGAGATAAGTAAAAAACAAGATAAGACCTGATAGGGGATGGATTCTCCATGTGTGTATACCCAATTAAATTACATTTTTAGATCTGGGACAAGATAGAAAGATGAGACTCACAAGTTTGCTCCCATCTACAAAAAATCATGCACACAAATTTAATTCATTATCGATAAGAACCTCTGTCAGCTCACGAATCAAGACAGCATAGCAGAGCCCTTGCCTACAGCCCTTGAAGAAATTAATTCAGTGCTCAGCAACTGTGCACCAGGGTAGGACGCTGCACCTCACTGGCCCGCTGCCGGCGTCTCCTCTTATTCACTGTCCTCCAAACCCTCCAGACATAAGGGAAGGGGACTGGTCACACCTCCTCTCTGGTCTCAACACCTCTTCTCAGCATGAGGACCACAGTTCTGGAGAGCAAAGGTCACTAACACACTGGACAAAGCACACTGCTACTCCATACCGACATGCCTGACAGAAAATATGAAAACTAGTCCACTGCTTTTTAGCAGGAACGTGAAATTCTTCCTACTTATCATTTTGGATACAAATGAGGCTCAGCTGAAGAGTTGATTTGCACCATGATGCCTTCTCTTTTTATGGCGAGATTAGACTTCAACCTGTGCCCAGTGGTGCTTATAACATAAAATTCATACAGTCACAGCATTGGCAAAAATTTTGACACAGCCCTAATTATAACTATGTAGGTCATAATAAAATTTTCATAAGGTTTAGTTGTATACAGTGTTTTTTCAGTTGCTAGCTTAATGAGAAAATACAATTCTTGTTTTATCTCATTTTAGGGGCTTTCATGGAAAATTAAAGTCTCTTCAACTTCCCCTAAAAAATTAAGGGATAATTTATATACAGAAAGAGTCAGTCTTTATGGTGTACAGCTGAAAGTTTTGATAAACATATATAATCAATCTCTAGTACAAATAATTTTTCAGCCTTCAGAATTACCTTTTGGTCCTCTGTATTCAATTCTTCCTCTACTTCTAGCTCCTGATACTCATCCCTCTGTATTCAATTCTTCCTCTACTTCTAGCTCCTGATACTCATCCATCTATACCTTTACCTTTAAGTTTACAAGAACGGCATATAAATTGAATTATATGGTACATTAGTCTTTCAGTCCTACCTCTTTGACTTAGTATAATGCATTTGAGATTCATCTAATGAGATTCATTGCTTGTATTAGTGTTTGTTCCTTTTTATTGCTAAGTAATATTGCACTGTATGGAGGTACTATGATTTGTTTATTCTTTAGTTTGGTCATTTCCACATTCTGGAGCTTATTGATTAAAATTACTGTAAATATTTGTCTATAGCCTTCTGTATGAGCATGGGTTTTTATTTCATCTGAATAAATAGCAGTAGGACTCCTGGGTTATATGGTGAACGTAGCTCAGCTTTATAGGAAACATCAAACCATTTTCCAAAGTGGTTGTACCACTTTTCATTCTCACTAGTAACAACTGTATGAGACTCAGCGTCACCTCATCCTTGTGAGCCCTTATTCTTGTCAGATCTTTAAAGCAATTTGTAGCTAAGGTAATGGGTATTTAATTGTAGTTTTAGTGTGAATTTCCCGAAGGGTTACTGTTGTTTTCACAGCTGTCTATTTAGTTGCCATTTACATATCATCTTTGGTGAAGTGACTGTCCAAATCTTTCCTCCATTTTTTGTCTTTTGATTTCTTAATGTTGAATTTTAAAAGTTTTTTCATATTTCTTGACTACAACTAGATACAGCTTCATTAATTATGTGACTTGCAAATATTTTCTCTTAGGATGCAGATGGCTTGTGTTTTCATCTTCCTAACAGTGTCACCAGAGAACAGCCCATAAGTTGGATAAAAATTCAATTTGTCCTTTTCTGAGTGATGCATTTTTATTATTTCTGAGAACTTACTGGCTGACAACTCAAGATTAAAATAAGTTTTCCTATGTTCTTTTCTGTGGTTATCTTTTTTTTTTTTTGTACTGGGGATTGAACTTGGGTCCTTGCGCTTGCGGAGCAGGCAGCGAAACCACTGAGCTAAATCCCTGGTGCTATGTTCTTTTCTATAAGTTTTATAGTTTTAGATTTTACATTTAGATTTATGATCCATTTTGAGTTAAATTTTTGTAATGTCTGAGGCCTAGATTAAAGTTTATTGTGGGGGTGGTTTGTCTGGGCAAATGCAATTATTCCAGCACCATCTACTTGAAAGATTACCACTCCTCATGAGTTGACCATGTGCCTTTGTCAAAAATAAATAATATGTACAGGCTGTTTATTTTATTCCATTAATCCATGTGTCATCCTCCCTTTAATAAAATACTTCTTAGCAAGTCCATAATAAGTCTGGAAATCAGGTAGAGTGATTATTTTCCAACTTCATTGTTTTCAAAATTGTTTGGCTATTCTATTTCTTTGCCTTTCCATATATCCTTTTGATTCGATGTGTTGATTTCCACAAAAAAATCTTTCTGGGATTTTAATTTAATTACATTGAACCTACAGATCAATTCATGAAGAAATGACCTCAATAACATTCAATGATTTAATCCACGTACATGTTATATCGCTATATTAATTTAGCTCTTCTTAGATTTCTTTTATGATTTTTTTTCTCTTTTTTAGCATACAGATCCTATCCACAAAAAAATTTAGATCTATATATGCCATATGTTTTGGTGCCATTGTAAATGATACTTTTAAACTTCAATTTGTAATTGATCATTGCTAATACATATATGATATATAGGCAATTGATTTTTTAAAAATAATAACTATCTTATCTTCTAGCAACATGAGGAGAGAAAATACAGAAAGAATTCAACAAATGCACAGGGCTAACAAGACAGAAAATCATCTTTACATAGGCTCGCCTAATGTTATGTTCCCCTAGAAGTCTCACGTGTTCAGAGGTAGGGCTTCTAGGGGGTGAGTGGGTCATGAGGATATGATATTCCGCAGTGTATTCAGCCACTGATGGTTCACAGCTGAATGAATAGGTGTTAGCAGGTGGGCCTGGGTGTTCATCACTAGGCACCCAGCCTGGAAAAGCGCCTTCTTGTCCCCCACTCCTCCCTTCTGTCTCTGCTTCCCAAATGCCAAGAGCTGAGCTGCTCTCTGCCACCTCGCCTTTCACCATGCTGTTTCTGCCTGGGAGCGCTGACCATGGACTGAGCCCACTGAAACTGAGCTGAAAGAGTCCTCTCTTTAAGTTATAGCCATTGAGGACTTTGTCCCAGCAATGGCAAAGTGACTAATGTACCTAATAAGAATGAAAAAAGTTGTAACATTTTTCAAAACACAATATATGCTTTAATATTATTTGTTATATTTTAAGCTGAAAATATAATTATCTGTTATAATTCCCTTGCATTATTTAATCTGGGAACTAGTGAATATTAAATACTCAGTCATATGAAGTTTTAAAATATAACAGACATTTCTGTTAGGACAGAGAAAAAACAAATTGTACCTTTCCAAGCACTGTCAGCTGCTGAACTAAAAGATGAGCACTTTCGGTCTTTCCAGCACCACTTTCCCCAGAAATAACGATGCACTGCACAGGGAGAAAAGGAAAGTATGAGAAGACTTCAGTCTGACAGAATTCACCGGGCACAAAAGAAACTAAGACGGGAGTTTCTGAGAGCGTGAAGGACACGCCTTACCTGGTCTGAGTCATAAGTGACCATAGACTGATACCCTGAGTCCGCCACTGCAAAAATGTGAGGGGGATGGGCAGTTCTCTTGGCTCCAGTATACAGTCTGGAATGCTAAAGGTTGAAAAGAATATGTCTTGTAGGGCTTTTTAATTTTGTTTCTCTTTTTATTTAAAACATGGATTATTTACAGATACAATTCTAATTTTAAAAGCAAAATATAAATGAAAATGCTATTTTATGCCAACAAAATATCATGACATACACTACCCATGTGTGCATATATACATTCACAAATCACGAACAATTACGTAAAATAAAAACCTGACATAAAGCAGTCCAGGAATATGGCATGATGTGAAAGAATATAATATCATTGGAAGTATATTTAAAAGATTTTGCATGTCACTTCCAAAGCAGAAATTAAGGCTTCAAAATACTACTACTTAAAAAAATATGATTACTTGTTTAGATAAAAATATTTTATACATAAAACAATCAAGTATCATGCTGTGGATTACTCTTTGGATATACTGTCTAACATGCACCAATGCTCTGCTCCTCTTACTTCATTAACTTACATTGTCTCATGTGACTTGTACAAGATCATACAGTGCATGAAAGCCCAAATGTATAAAAAAGCCCAACTTCTGTAACCTATATCAAGGCTCATAAATTTATCATTATTCTATAAATTTTAGGGTGGTACTGGGAAATAGATATGCATTTTTCACAGTTAAAATAACTGTTGGGTACAATATTAATTAATTTTCTAGACTACATAAATAGCTAGAAAAGAATAGGTCCAATTAAAAATTAAAAAACAGTCTAGTTTAATTCTATATTTAAATGATTAGGGGTTGAATAATGATAATTATATATTCATATTCATAAAACACACATTGTGTGGCAGTAATAAGCCAATCAATATGTTACAAGAAACTTTTAAACTCACAAATTTTACAACTACGAAGTATGCATTTTATGTATATAATTATACATATATGTATATATTATAGTTCTATTTTTGAGTCTCAAAGACTTGGTTCAGAGGCAGACAGTGAGTGGACTTTTAAATACATCTGTTTGGTGATATGCTATGTGTTATCAAGTTGCTGCTAGCAACTAGACATAATTAACATTCTGACACATATTTTGGAGGAAGACCAAAAATCGCACCTAGATTGACTTCATCTGTTTTTTTATCTTTCTATTTTAATAATAATTATATAATTGCTTTTTTTCAAAGTGCTAGATAAAATTTTTATTGACATCCATTTATAGTAAGGATCTGAAAAGTATACTTATTTGTACAAAAGAAGAGAACACTAGCCACAGGACATACCTTTGTGGAATACAGACCCAGACTCTGAAAAGGGTTAAGAGCAATGAGTATATCTCCCACATAGATGTAGATCTGATCTTTGGAATAACATTTCTCAAGCTGCTCTGAGACTGTATGCTGCAGTAAAATAAAAATTTCTGTGTCTTTAAAAATCATTGTGGTGAATTACAATTTAATAGCAAAAAGGTAATAAATAATACAGAAATAAAACATCTTGAGTCTAGAAACAGAGATGTTAACAGTAAAAATGTAACATCAGATCTGCAAGTACCTGTTCTATTGACTGGTATTTTTCTCCGGTTTTGCGAACCAAATAGGAATGTCAGTATTAACTTCATTTTCCAAAGCAAATGTTATATGTTTGATATTACACATTGTATGTTATATGCAATCTGTTAAATTATATGTTATATTGAATTCAAGTAAATAAGCAAATGCAGTAGAAATGAAGAAAAAGAATTCTGAAAGGGGAAGAAAAGATACAGTGTGAACGACTGTATTTCAAATAGCTTTGTGGAATGTCCTAGTTCTCTCCTTAGACATTTGGCTATATGAGGCAGAGGGAAAAATTCATACAAGTAACTTTCACAGTTGATAAATGATAATCACATGAGTCAATTGTAATTCTGTCAGAAAGTATCATTCATAAAACATGACACACGACAGGAGCAAGAGATAGTACGGTGAAAAAGAAACAAAAATATAAAATGCACAATACAGAGAGATAAGTCCAGTATTCAATATATCAAAATAATTGGTAACAACATGATTGCTGAAACCTTTATGATTCATAAGCCTGAGAATTCACATCATTGCAAAATTCGATAGATAAGGATTCAGGAAGGAGGCAGCAATCTACAGCTTTTAACGCTATTCGATCTTAAGATACTTGATGCTCCTGAGAGAGATTATTTTGATCAAGTACTGGAGTTGTTCATGTATCCTAAATTTCCCAAGTGACTATGTGTTAGCTTTCCATTATTAGAACCAACGCCCGAGATACTTCAAGGAATAAAGAGAAGTGGTTTCTCCTGGCTCACGGTTTCGGAGGTTTGAACTCGTCCCACAGCTCTGGGGTCCTGGGAGGCAGCACAGGACCACGGAGCAGGTGGAGGAACAAAGAGCAGCTCACTGTGGGCCAGGAGGGAGAGGAGAGGAAGAGGCCAGGGTCCCAGGTCCCCTTTAAGGACGGGGCCCTAACGGCCCGAGACCTCCCAGGGGCCACCGCTCCCCACCTCGAGCTGGTGACCAAGTCCTGAGCACCTGGGGCTGTGGCCACGTTCTTGACCCCAAAACAACCGCAGACTACTTCCGCTCAGCACGGGTCTCTAGGTTTGTTGTATTTCTCAGCAAAATGCTTAGGTATGTTAATAGAAGTATTACAATAATAAAAACGTGTTAACTAGGTAGAAGGCCCAGCCTTTACTGAAAAAAAAAGGCCCTTTATTTCTCTAACGCTCTGATTATCTGGAATAAAGTCTGGATGAGGGGAAAGCGTGCCGAGATTACAATTTAGTGGAATGGAGTTTTACCCGCACCAAAAAGATTTCTAAAACATTTCTAAAGTAACTGGAACAAAGAGTTTCAAGCAGAATTCAGTGCTCTAAAAATGTGAGCACGTCCTCGGTCATCAGTTTCTCTGGTCCCATGAGGGACCACTGGCCCTGATAACAGAAGGTTCTCGCAGTATTCTGCAGGACTCTGGGTGCTGCCACTGAGCAGGAGAGAGGGGGAGTGCCAGGCAGTGGTGTGAGAGGCAGACTGACTTTTAAACACAGTCAGTTATACGTTTGAGACTCCCAGAAGTAACTAAAGAGAAAAGAGAGCTGTAAGGCAACAACCCATGGTTAGGCGATTTCCCACCTTCGTCATTTGAGCATTAACAAAATGGCACTGGGATAGGAAGATCTGGAAATTCGAGTTTTATTTATTAAATCTGAACATAGAAGAGCTAATTGGAAAGTTGAGGGAAAAAATGAGGCAGCTGGTATTCAAAGAATCCCTTGTCTACATCATTTCTATATATTTAAAAACCCTAGAATGTTGAAGTTTAATTAAACCCCGTATCTTACCTCATCCAAAATGTCTAGGGTTGCTAGATCATCTACATCCTTTGGAATGGAAATTAAAGATCTGTTCAAGTTACCTCTCTTGGTATGAATACGTTCGTGCCTGTGGAGAAAAACCACTTCCGAAATCAGAGCTTATTACTGATCAGAGCAGAAGTAAGTTTAGACACATGTGAGATTGACTGAAAAACTCTGTAATGCTGTTTTCTAAATTCAATCACAGGCTACTAAAAATTTTCCTAATATATTTTGTCTTTGCAGTTTTCTTTCTCTTTTCCATTGGGAAAACACAACGTATGAAACTTCACAAACAACCAAAAGGGTCCATAATTTCTATCAAGAAATAACCTAAATTTGCCAAAAATTTACAGCTTCCTGTAAATTTCTATGTATGATTTAATGTGTTACAAAGCAGTGAGACTGCAAGATTTGAATTCATTAGATTTCCGGTGTTGTCGGAGGCAATGTTAGGCCATTGGTGGTCTAAGTATGATAATTTAAAAATTTAACAGACATACAAAATAAATCATATCTTAAATTTTCCAAAGGTTAAATGTGTGTAAAACTGGATTTCAGATACTAGAACCTTTATTTCCAAAACAGAACATGTCAATGACCTTCAAAAATAGCATAAAGATCTTTATGTAATGTGAAGGCTAGAGAAATTGCTGAGATAAACACAACGGCGTGCTTAAACTTTTCCAGACATTTACTTGATTTTGAGAATTGTATTTCCAGTGTTTATTCTGCGACATATTTCCAAGCATCTGGATTTGTTCAGTGGTCTAAAGGAAGTGCACTAAATAGATCATGAGAAGTATTAAGAGCCATAACACTCCCTCGGCAACCTTCAGTGGTTTCTAATTGCTTAGAAAATTAAATCTATTAGAGACAGGGATGTAGCTCAGTGGTGGAGTGCTTGCCTCATATGTGGAAGGCCCTGGGCTCAATTCCCAGAGTGCAAAGAGGAAAAAGAATGGTAATGCGGTCTATGACCGTAATAAACGGCCCCTTCCCTAGCAAAGGCCAGCTGTTTGCTTCTATCCCCTCTCACGTGCTTCAGGATATCATTCTCGCTGGTCCTCTTATTCCTGCATCAGTTTTCACCCTGGCTGTTACATCACACACCTCACAAACAACAAACTGTCTTCCCCTGACTTCCATTTAAATTCCATTTAAATGTTCCACTTTCCTCCACTTACTGTTCCATTTCTCTGCTTTACAGGAGGGAAAAATCCTCAAAAACTTCACCTATACTTAAGTCTGTTTGAGCTTCTATCTCTGCACTCCATGGAACGATCTTTTATTGAAGACACCAATGACCTTCACGTTGCTAAAGCTACAGGTCGATTCTAAGTCCTCATTTCACTCAGCCCACAGAGCATTTAGCCAGTGCCTCCTCAAACACATTTGTCCTGGCTCCCTGTACATTTCTCTTGGTTCTCTTCGGGCTTCATGGGCATCTCCATCTCAGTATATCTTTTTCTGCTTCTTCCTCATCTTTCTGTCACATTTTGGGGTCTCTCAAAGTTCGTTCTTGAGCTATTATCTTCTCTCTGCTCATTTCCTTTCTTCATAGCTTCGAACATCCCTCCAGCGCTGACGACTCTAGGTGCAGGCATCCAGCACAGGCAGACTTAGCATATCCCAACCACACGGCTGAACACCCGGCCCAGGCCAGCCCGTCCACCGCGATCCCAGCTCAGTCTGTGACGAGCGAACGCTTCGATCATTCAGAACAGACATCTCAGCGGGGTCCCTGGCTCTGCTCTTCTCACTCCTTTCATGCGATCGAGATACGGATCCCATCGGCTCAGGCATCGCACCATGTGGAGGCCGGGACCTTCTCGCCTCTGTCCCCCCATCAGGCCTCCCTCAGTCACCGCAGCAGCAGCTTCCTGGTAAGAGGGTGCCCTGCTCCGTACACCCCTCTTATCACCAGAGCCAGAGGGGCCCTTGGAGAATAAGTCACATCTTCTCACTCTGCTCAGAATTCCCGTCTCTCCACTATTGCTCAGCAATAGCCAAGCCTCGACGTGGCCTAGAAGGCCCCGTGTGCTTTGCGCCTCTGCCCTGCTCCGCTCACCCCCATCATCCCTCTAGCACCATCTCTTCCCATAACCCTCCAGCCGTCCCGTCCTTTCCATCCTCACTGGTTTCCTCCTTCTGTCTTACCTTTTGGCGTGCTTCTAACTCGTGGACTTGGACTTGCTATTGTGAAAGATACAGTTAAGAAAATAAAAAGCAAAGCCACAGTCTGGGAAAAAATATTTGCACATCACAGACCCAGTGAAAGACTTGAGAATAATGCTCGGAACAGTGTCTTACTCCTTCTTGTAATTCTTAGATTCCTCCACAGTCATTTATTAAAATGTATAATTGTGTGCTTAAGTATGTAGGAAATTTAGTAATGTTTGAATCCTTTACTAGAATTAACATTCCAAGATTTGAAAGACTTTGTCTTTTGGTCCCTCATTTTATCACGTGGCTAAGCAGAGTATTTAGAACGTAGTATGAGGCATGATCAAAAATTATGGTGAATATTTAAAATTTAAAAGTATCACCGTAAAAGACACCCTGCCATTAACCCCCCTCCCCCAAACTCTACCCCTCATTCCAAACACAATTGTGTCATCATTCTCCCCACTTCCGGCAGCAGCTCTGCAGTCCTCTTGCGTGAGTGTCTTTTAGTTGCACTGTCCTGGCTGCCTCGATGTCCTGAATGATTCAAAATCTTTACCTCTCACGGTCATTTTGATGTTAGGGAAGAGCCAGAAGTTGAACACTGCCGGATTTGATGAATGAGGTGGATGAGGATACACTGTAATGTTTAGGAGCCTGCTGTGCTGTTGGATGGTGCCCAGTAGCAGCATTCCCTGTATTTTAAAATGATGCCACAGGAAGACACTCATGAAAGAGGACTTCAGAAAGTGGCAACAATGATGGGATAAATGTGTTGGATGCAAAAGGGGGTATTTTGAGAGGGATTACTACATTCTTTACTATAATTTTTTAAAAAAGAATTGAAACGTGCACTGCATTTTTTGATCAACCCCTGTGGGTCCTGAGTAAGTGTTAATGCATGAGTGGGATATGGATCCTCCCCAGCTTTTGCTACAGGATTTGCCTTTGTTCTCCACATTTGATGAAATGAACAAGTATTATCAACATCCCCCTTTTTCAAAGAGACACCATATAATCATTTTGCATAATCATTTCGATGCATTCTTTTAAAGAAAATAGAGAAAAAAAATCAAATTATCTATCTAAATGAAGTGAAAGGCCTTGAACTTTTTATCTGTTCTTATGAGCACATCAGGCGGCTGATGATGGCTCTTGAAGAAAGACGGAAGCAGATGGTGAGGGATTGGGGCTATGGCTTGCCTGGCTGGTCCCCTCCCTTTCCTCTTCTGTGAACTCATCCTCCACAGGGCTTTGGTATTGGCCGTCAGAAATTGGAGCATATCTGATCAGTGATGACTAAAAGCCAGACAATTCTCCACTTTCTGCAGCACACCTTGACATGTCCTTGGCATGGAACTTGCTGCCTTCTCCATCCTGCTCAGCCCTCTGGCTTCCCTGCTGTCCTCCCTGCCCAGCTCCCTCAGGGGCTGTGGACTTCAAAGGCTCTGTGTTTGCTCGTTGTGTTTGCTCTACCCGGAATTATTTTCCTCCCATGCATGGCAAAATTCTACTTTTCCTCAAAGTGAGGCTCAAAGTCACCCTCTCTAGAGCCACTGCAGGAAGGCCAAGAGGGAATTCAACACTGGAGGGAGTTCCCCCATTCAACTGGGGCTCCGCACTGTTCCGTCAGACAGTGAGGGACTGCTGTGCACAGGCCGGGCGTCCTCGCCTTTCTGTGCCTGATCTCAGGGTGTAAAGGAAAACTGACGGTTTTCATTTTCATCCTAACTTGAGTATGGTATCGACACTTCCCTAAAGCAAACTGAATGCTTCAAGTTTGAGTAGAAAATATCTTTAAATAATCTTTCTTAACATAATATTTCTTAAAGCATACCTAATTTTTCACAGAACATCTAAATGTTTATACACATAATTTTACATAGCAGTGAACAGCTAATCAGTCATGATTCCTTATTGTTCTAGACATCTTTTATGTTTTCATTATCGAATGATTAAGAAAAGTGCATACATTGATTTGTCAGATTTAGCTGCATGCCAAGTATTAAAATTGCAAGGAAAGCACATTTTGATAGTTAAAAATCTAAATTTATAAAAGT
The DNA here is from genome assembly GCF_000247695.1 of Heterocephalus glaber. The sequence continues at coordinate 2,894,287 of NW_004624796.1, forward strand.
AATAGCTATAAATTTCAGAAGGGCACTTTCTTTAAAACCTTTCCATATCAATATTATTTTGATAGAAATCTAAGTGTGCAGTTGAACACAAGCCACATTTATTGAGATCTGGCTACACTCAAGACATTGACTTACGTGCTGTAAGGATATTATATGTGGATTAGGATCTAATCCTCTTCCATGGGTTTCATTCTAGTAGGAGATATGCACACAACTACTGAATTTATAACATACAAGGCACATGACAAGTGCCAAAACTGACGTGGTAAGAAGTAGCAAGGAGGAGATAATTAATTTCATTCTGGTAAACCGGGTATGGTTCCCAGCAGATTTTGCATTTAATCCTGGCATTGAAGCAGGAGTAGGACTCCAGTAGCTGATGAAGAGTATTCATGTGTGGATGAAGAGTGGTGGATGATCAAATCGGAAAGAACAGCAGTTAAAAACAGACCATTGCCGGGTGTGTGCCCAGGGACAGGGACCACAGGGCAAGCCCAGAAGGTAGAGTGCCAGGTCCAAGGCTGAGGAGACTGGGTCAGAGGAGGGAACATTTATGCAGAAATAAGATGCCTTAAATGGGTTCAAATTCGAAATGTCCAAAAGAAAGAACGACCTTCTCTCACCAATTGGAAACTCCTCTCGTAGTTCCCGTCTCAGCGACAGACACCGCCACCCACGTAACTGTGCACACCAGACAGCTCTTTCTCTCTGCTCTCATACCCACTCCACCTCCAAATGATGTTGTTTCAGTATTCCTAATATTTCTTAAATCTCCACCTTCTCCATGTCCATTAAGGAGACCACAGGGCCACTGAGGTGGAAATAACCGAGGTTAGTAATAACGAGAGGGACAGGAAGAAAAATTTAGATGTCATGAATGCCTCAGAGGACAGAACTTAAAGGAGAAAGTGGACAAAGGTCATAGAAAAGCTGAATAGGATAAAAATTTGAAAGGCAGTTGAACAGGATAAAAAGTAAAGCCTCTTACTTTGGATTGGTAAGTTTACTTACTGATACCTGCGATATATGTAAGGAAGGGTTCCGTGTTCCAGAATTCCCCTTGAGAATCTGACAGCAAGAGGGTTACAGCTTGAGAAGAAAGGAGCAAATTGAGGAACAGATAACAGGAGGTATAAGAAAGCTGAAAATATGGATCTAGTGGAGAGGAGGATTCTGAAAATACATATCAAATTTCATAGGAAAGAGAATGAAGAGCCATCGTGGGAAGGTTAGTCATGGAAAAGAAAAGCAGCACTTCAGTCTTTCTAGCTTGGCTTAATTCACTTAGCAATATGCACTGGCGTTTCTGCCTCATCTTTTTATGACTTGATTGCTCGTATCTTTTTAGTACTGAATAATATTCTCTTGTCTGATGGAACATTGTTTACTCAGGCACTTAGCAGAAGCATAATTCCTTTTGTATGCTGTTCGGTTCATTTAGCTAATATTCTGATGAGGACTTTTGCTTATGTGTTCCTGTGAGGTACTGATTTGTAGTTTTCTTTTCTTGTAATGCTTTTTTCTGGTTTTGGTGTTAGGGTAATGCTGGCCTCATGGGTTAAGTTACAAAGTATTCCTTCTGGTTCTGTCTTCTGGAAAAGTGTAGAAAATTCACTTCATTTCTTTCAAAAATGCCTGGTAGAATTCAGTAGTGAAATTATGTGCGACTGATGCTTTTTATTTTAGAAGATTATTAATTACTGTTTGAATCTCTTTAACAGATAGGGGCATATTCAAATTATTTCTTTCTCTGTGAGTTTTGGCAGAATGTGTCTTTCACAGAACTCATCCTTTCCATCTAGGCTACCACATTTGTGGGCATTAAATTCTTCACAATATTCTTTTAGTGTCCTTTAATATCCAGGGCATCTGTAGTGATGGCTCTTCTTTCATTTATGACACCAGTAATTTGTATCTTCTCTCTTTGTTTCTAAGCCTGGCTAGAGGGTTAACAATTTTATTGATCTTTTCAAATTGCTAGTTTTTGGTTTTGTTTATGTTCTTTTATTTCTTGTTTTTCAGCTTCATTGATTTCTACACTAATTTTCATTATTTTTTGCTGCACTCTTTGCACTTTATTGGCTTTCTTCTAGTTTCCCAAGGTGGAAACTTAAATTACTGATTTTAGATCTTTCAATATTTGCATCCAATACTATAAATTCCTGTCCTGAGTCTGGTTCTGATTGCTGTTTCTTCAGATTGTGTCATGGTGGGTTTTTATTGTTGTTGTTGTTGTTATTGTGTGTTCACACACTGGATAAAAATAACATCAATAAATTGGCTGTTACCAATGCAGTGGCATGGGGGTGGGAGAAGCATTCTATAGTCCCAGGGTCAGGTCTTAGCCTTTTTATGAGCCACGTCTCTGGACTGTGAACTTGATAAGTGCTTCTAAGTCTTCCCTTGCTTGAGTCCCATACCACTCCTTGAAGGACAGGATGGTTGGAGGAGGCAGACTTGGGCCAGTTCCCTTTCTCTGGTCCTTTAAATTCCAAAAAAAGCCCCAAAGTTTATATTTCGATTAAGTAGTTTCTATTGAGAACTAAGAAGAGCAGAATGACCGGTATAATAAGAAATGGTTCCCTTTGCCCTCCCCATGATGTAAATAAGAAGGGATTTTTCTCTGATATTCACTGTGAGAACCCTGTCGATCTCTCAGAGTGAGAAGGCGGTCTGTGAACAGGGTCCTCAGCTGCTTCTGACTCTTAGACTTATCCACACTGAGGCTCCAGTAATTCATCAATTACGGTTCAGGCTTTTCGAAACTGGAGAAGTTTCTGCCCCAGTAAGTCATGATGCTTTGTATTTGCCTCCTCGTCACATCAAACCGACAAGCAGCAGTTTGCCCTGTAACTCCCTTTTCTGATGTGGACTGTGGATTTCTGTTTGTCCAGCTATTTACTGCTTGTTGGGGTGCAGCGACAACTTCCAGGTTCCTTACATGCTGTACTGAAAACTGGATGAAGAGAATTCCTCAAGAATCCTATCATGAAAACGTGGGCAGTGGTAAGAGAAACCCAGGATAGAAACGCTCCCCTCCAGTAACCGTTGCTGCCTTAGGTCTGAGAATGTAGGTGGAAGTAGTGGTTCCTAGAAACCTAGAGAGCACTACAGCTCCAAGCCAGACTGCTGTACCAGAGCTGGCTTTCCAGAGCACGGGGCAGGGTGGAGCAGTGGGGATCTACATATCAGTTTCCTATTGCTGCTATAAGATATTTATCTCAAATCGAGTGGCTGAAAGCAACAAGCCTTTAGTTTCTTCCAGTTCTGGAGGCCAGGAGTCTAAAACCAGTTTCACTGGGCTGAAGTCAAGGTGTCATTGTCAGGGTTGGTGTCTCCCGGAGCATCCAGGAGAGGACCGTGTCCTGTTTTCCACCCCTGGGGGCTGCGTTCTTGGATTGAGGCCACTCACTCCATCTGCTGCCTCCAGCTTCAGGAGCCCCTCTCCTCCGCCGACCATCTCGCCCCTCACAGCGACTCTTGTAAGTACCCGGGGAGCCTGCTGGCCAGTCCTGGATTGGTTCCCACCTCAAGAGCGCTGACGTGATCACACATGCACAGTCCTTCCCTAAGGGTAATGACATTCACAGGCTCCAGGGATCAGAGCTCGCTGTCTCTGAGGATCAGTGCTGAGCCCGCCAAATCTGGAAGCCAATGCAAAGCAGGCAGCACACGCGGATGTGGGGGCACCTGGAGCATACGTAAGAGCAGGTAAAGAAATTCGCCTCGGACTGCAGATTTGATATGTGGGTGCAAAGGGGGATTTCCTAAAACAACACAATATTCTATTCTCCTCCTAATGCCTAAACAGAGTATTTTAAAGCATAAATGTTTATTTCTAATCTGTTCCGTTACTATCACTTTCATTTTTAAAGTGCCATTATTTCTTATCTAGATCACTGCCCGTGGCAAGACCAGTCTCTGAAACGTAAGTAAAAAATGCCACCTCTCTGGTCGTTACCACTCCCAGTCATGCCGGTGAGGTCCCCTGCCTAGAACCTTCCACGATTTCCGACACTCCTTCCTGGAGCCCAGCGGCTCCCTCCTAGCAGGGCCTCTGCCATCCAGCGTACCTCTGCCTCCACTCTTCTCTGTGCCTGGTGGGAGTCACAGGGCTCAAGAACAGCCTAGGTTGGGAAGTCTGAGCATTTTAACACCAGATTCCACATTTGCATCCCCAGTATCTCAATTGCCCTCACCTCGTTCTGTCTCCTTACCATGCATCACTAATATACCATTCCTCTAACTTACGTGTCACCTGAGTCTCCACATCATGCATAAGCCCTACTAGAACATACTTGTTTGTTGTTTGTTTGAATTTGCTGACTGATATACCTTATCCTCCTACACCAAGTTTTTACAATTGGTGAGTGCTTACAATATATTTCTTGGGTAAAGGAGTGAATATTTTCCTAGCACTAAATGTTCTACTATAGGACCAAGAAAATTTATTTTCATTTTTATGCTGGTTATTAACAATTAGGATACTCAAAGAAAAAAATTTATAGATACATTTTGAGATTTTTTTTTACACTTTCCTTTTGTCTTCCTCTTAAAGAACTGGTTGACATCCTTGTTGCTTTATTAAATGTTTATTATCTATGAGATTGGGAGAGCGCAGTCAGAATCCTTCTGTAAGATTTTTGCTCTCCAGTGGAAAGTACAGCTTGTTAACCAGGTTATATTTTCCATTTACTCTGTAATACTGGAGAGACATGGCTGCAGGCTGTGAATGTTTTCTTTCTGTGTTGTCAAAGGTCACAAATACCCGGAGGGGTGGTTATTATAGCTCTACTTGTACTTCAGTTCTACACACTGAAAACAGAAACAACTACTGCAGCTTGATGTTAGATTTCATCCTTACTATTTAGTTGTACTGTTGTAACGGAACAGCTGTATTTGCTTCAACTTTGGTTAAAAATACTCTTGTAAATGTCAAGTTCTATCACTTAAAGTGATTCAAGAACCACTGGGAGTAGGGAACAATCTTTCTTCAGCACAAATCTCATCAGTGTTTTTGTGTTAGTTTCCTTATCCATCTCTACATTTCAGTAACAAAGATATCTTGTAGAAGCAATGCGAGTACTGGCTCTCGCTGGTGTGGCCTGGAATAGTAGTTTTATTTACCCAACATTTTTGGCCAAATGTGTCCTTCCAGAGAGATGGTGGCACAAAGTACAGCCCGGCCCTGCCAGCCAGGTCACCAGATCAATTCTGGCAGCAACTGCAGTGACAGATGTTGTAGGCCCCCAACCCCCATTGAAGTTGAATTACCCTTTTTCCTCACCAAGCCCTTCCTCTGTCGCACATGCTTCTTTACAGATGTGCTTTAATTACTCAGATAAATATAAATTCATAAAACTTGCAGCAACATTAGAAAGAAGCGTGCAGTTGGGAAAATGATCTGTACTAGAACCTGCAGCTAATGATCATACGCAGACTTCGTGGAGTGATTAGAGGCAGGTGGAAAGAATTTCATCTTTGTGTCGACTTACTCATGTGCCATGGACCACCGGCCACTTCCTTCCACCAGCACTCAGCCACACTCTAGCATCTGCCACCTTGAAACCTCTTCCCTTCCACCCTCCGTCCTTCACAGCCATTGCTCTGTTCCTCTCCCTCCAGCACGGCCCTGCTGAGAGAGGAGCTCATATTCCCGCCTCTTCTTCTCGTGTCTGCCATCTTTCCCGGCCCACCCCAATGAGTTCAGATCATTACAGAATTCTGTGTGGCCAGATCCAAGGTTGCTCTATTTTTCTTGAACCTGCAACACTCTCTAGCAAGGTGACGGTAGTTCACACAGCTTGGAATAGCCCACGCGACCTGTGCTACCTCCCTCTAGGGCCACAGTCCCTTAGTCTCCAGTTCTGGTCCCTCTGCTACTTCCTAAAAGTTGGTGTTCTTCAGACTCTGTCCTAGGCCTTCATTTCTCTTTCTCAGCAGTAGCTTCATCCAATGCAGTGACATTGACCACCTTCATAAGCAAATTACTGGTAACTCTCCAACAGGGATTTCTTCCTTGAAGTCCAGACTAGTATACCAAACTGAGCACTTGTCAACTCCACTTTGCCATCTGCCTGCCTGTCATCTGTCTGTCTGTCTATCTATCTATCTGTCATCTATCTATCACTGAGGATTGAACCAGGCTTTCACACTGAGCTACAACCCCAGGCTTTTTAATTTTTTAAAAATTTGAAATAGGGTCTAAGTTGGTAATTTGCCCAGGCTAGGATTAAACTTGCAATCCTCCTGCCTCAGCCTCCCGGAGAGGTGTGATTACAGGAATGCACTACCATGCCCAGCAGGACTTTGATATTTAATTGACATGTTAAATTTAACATGCCCCAATCAGAATACATGATCACCTTCCATCCTATCTGAGTAAATACAAGGGGATACACTACCATCTATGGTCAGGGAAATCACCCACACTACACATATCTGAAGGCTCTGAATCTATGCATTCAATCCACCATAGATCAAAATTATTCAGAAGATAGGGCTGGGATTTAGCTTAGTGGTTCTGGCGCCTGCCATGCAAACACAAGGTCCAGAGTTTGAGCCCAGGTACCAAAAAAAAAAAACCAAAACAAAATTATTCAGAAGAAAAATTGTGTCTGTATTGAACATATACAGTCTTTTTCTTGTCAATATTCCCTAAACAATAATTACTTACGTAGTACTCATAATTACAAGGTATCATAAGTGATCAAGATGTGACTTAAAATGTATAGCAGGATATGTGTATGGTATATGAAAATATAATGCAATGTTTTATAAAAGGCTTGAGCTGTTGTGGATTTTGGTATCTCAGTGAGCATCTACAACCAATTCCCTGTGGATGCCACAAAAGGACTGTATATATACATGTATCGGGTATGTGATTTTTTTAAAAAGAGAAACTAGCTGCATAGAAAAATCTTCTTAAGGATCAACCATGAAAAAATAGTATTCAATCCCAGTTTATTTTCCCAAGACAAGAATTTTCATGGCTAGGTATTTACTTATTTCCTCCCTTTTTTCTTTCTAATAAAACATTAAGAATTTTGATTTCAGATATTTTTAACTTAAAAAACAACTCTATTTATATAAATGTATAATCACTTAACTTCAAAGTGAATCAGAATCTTTCAAAACCCCAAATTCTGCTAAACACAGCACAATATTTTTGCAGAGATTAGAAAAATAAATAGGCAAGCAAACAAGATTAGAACAGCTGAACAGACAGAGATAAAGTCTTATGTGCCTGGCAGTCAGGAATAAGGGACATACCATTTTGAATTCTATTCAAAGCCTAAAACATTCTGCTCAAACCCTTGACTGCAATCCTGAAGAAATATTTCATTCCCCTTCCCTGTCAAAAAATGGTTAAAAGCTTAATCTAGACTATTTTAAAGCATACATTTTTCTAGCAAGTTTCTATCTCTCTCTATTTTTTACTAATGCATTTTACTAATGCATAATGGGAAAATTAAATGTAAAAATGTTGTAACACACAGAGAAAACAGTTGCTCTGCACTTCTTCAACCCATGCATCTTATTTCACTGTCAAAAACAAAAAGAAAAGAGAAGAGAAGAAAGGTATCATCTGCACTAGCGATCTGCCTCCTGTGGAGTACTGCAGAATTCGATAGTAAAGGTAATCATATGCAAATTTGTCTTTCTTGTAGCAACAATAGTAAATATGAATTCAGTCAAATCCTAGGCCACTCTTATTTTGGAAACAAAGGCAATACTGAAATATTTCTTGTAGCCTTTATAATGAAGGTTAATGTTTTTGATAATACCCTACGTTGTATGTGTTTCCTTTTGAAATAATCTTTTAAATAGGCTAGCAACTTTAAGACAAAAAATATACATCTGGAATTTTTCAGAAAATCATTTTACTTTATTTGTAAAATATGGCTTTTTTCCCTTCCTATTGAAATACAAATTAGATTCATGGTATTTCATACCATAAAATAAAATACAATAGTTTTCAATGACCTCTTTAAATAAAATAATTAAAAAGTATTCACTATCTTAAATATCTAAAAACCTTTGAAACTAAATTATAAAACTGCTTTTGAAAATATGACTTCACGTCTGTGGAAAAATTTGAGATTAAATTATACCATGTTTAAACCAGTTTTGAAACACTGTAAGAATTTACTTATTTTCTACCAGATTTCCTTCAACTACTTACAATGTTATACATGAAATTTCTTTTTGTGATAATGGGCTATCATTCTCTATGAAACAGTTTATGAAATAAAAAAATCAATTATGAAGTTTTATATACTGTAACAGTAAAAGAGAGTTCCATTTAATTCAGCACAAAAAATAAAAAAGCTAAATAATCATGTATATCTATCAGTTAAATGTTGTGTTTTGCTGCAGTAATAATGTGAGACCTCCCAGTTACCACAAGAGAAAGATGAGCCTTTAGGAGGCAGGAGGTCTTCTCATCCTAGACCCTCAGGGAGCCAAGCTTACAAACCACAGCTTAGCAAGTCTAGTCCTTCCAGGATGTAGAGGCTGCAGAAAGACATAGAGACCTACAGGTGCTGTCAAATCTGCTGCTTGGAAGTAACACTTATCACTTCCTGATCTCTCTTTTTTAATGTGTATAATAAATTTTGATCTTTTTCATGACCTCTATTGCCAGCCCTTACACTCTTTCTCCCTCCATCTTTCCCTCCTTTTGTCTAGTGATAATCTCCCTTCTACTTTCTTGTCATCTTTTTTAGGATATTAGGGAGAATGTGTGATATTTAAATCTCTGAGTCTGGTTTATTTCACTGTACATGATGATCTCCGAATCTATCTATTTTTATGTAAATGACAAAATTTCATTATTTTTATGAGTGAATAATACTCCATTGTATATCTGTATTACATTTTCTTTACCCATTCATCTGTCTTTGAGCACCTAGGCTGGTTGGATATCTTAGCTATTATATATTGTGCTACAGTGAACATGGGTATGCAGATATCTCTATGGAATGCTGACTTTAATTCCTTTGGGTATATACCAAGAAGTGGTACAGCTGGATTAAATAGTAGTTACAGTTTTTATTTTTTAGGAATCTCCATATTGATTTCCATAATGATTGTACTTATTTACACTTGGAATTTCATCAGGTATTCTTTATTTTGGCCTGCAGAATACACTTTTTAATCCCCTGAAACTAAAGGATTTAATCTCTATTATGCATATAGTACTCTTCCAATCCATAGCATCTTTCTCTCTTTCCTGATTATGTCCATCCTTTTTATATCTATACAATTGCCTCAAAATCAGCAGCTTCAACTAAAGGCATTTATACAGCTCATAAAGCTATGGGGTGTCTGAGCTGCCTCTGCAGTTCCTCAGGGTTTGACTCAAGCTGCTGGCTGAAGATGGGAGGATGCAGACAGGAGTCAACTGTCTGTCTGGACATCCTGTCAGCCAGAGTGGAGAGGGCAAGAGGATTTAATATGCCGATGCTATTGTGGAAACACACAGAAACGGTATTCCAGGAAAGTGGGGTTCAGTTTAGCCAGCCTGACACTTTGCCGAGTACCATAATACATGAAAGATGTTGAAATACGGGACAATTGTAATGTGCACATCACAAAAAATTAGAAACTTGTAGCCCTAACTTGGAACAACAGTCATGAATCCCAACTATTAATTGCAATAAATTATTATATAGAAGGAGTGTAGTGTCTTAACTGAAGTTATAATCTGACAGTAGTGTTATTTTCCATTAAGTTTTTCACTCATTATAAAAATTGTTCAAATTTATTTTTTTTAAATGTGGTCTATGGGGCTGGGGATTTAGCTCAGTGGTGCCACCATCTACCTTACAAGCACAAGGTCCTGAGTTTGATCCCTAGTACCAAAAAAAATGTGGTCTATGGATGTAAATGAATAGGCAGACAAGAGCTAGAATTATAGCTAGACATGAACTGAGAGAGAGTGAACGAATAAGAAAACAAGATAGGGAAATATGAAAATACTGTACTACTTAAATCCTAGATGTGTTTTAATTTTTTAATCTTAAAACCAAGTGCTAAAAGATCACCTATGTTATTTTCTTTTATAAGCAAAATTAAAGTATTTACAGACTTTCTCTCTCTCTGTCTCTGTCTATGTATCTCTCTCCCTCCCCACCCAGCATGTGTGTGTGTGTGTGTGCACGCGCGCACGTGTGTGTATCTTTGTCTCTCTCTCTCTTTCTGTCTCTCATCTATGGATGCTAACCTGACCCATCTTTTTTTTTATTCATTAAGTTTATTGGTACATTTTAGGTATTCAATACAGTTATCTTCATCGTTGGGATCTTGTACCTTTACATGATGTATTTTAGTTCTTATTTTTTCCCCATTCCCCTGCCCTCCCTTCACCCCCTCC
>NW_004624796.1:2914504-2941797 GCF_000247695.1 Heterocephalus glaber
GTGCTATCAGTTCAGGGTGTCCAGGTGGTTGAGTATCAGACTTTTCCACCTCGTTTCCCCCAGAATTTGCCTTTTGGTGGGGTGGAAGTCTGAGTTTGTGCCTTGCTTAAATGTCTTCTCATTTTTGTTTTTGGTACTGTCCTTGGTTTAATTCCTGGGTTGATACTTTGTAGTTGCTTATGGTAAGTATCTTTGTTGATGTATTTAGAACCCTTATGAAATGATTGCTTCTCTGAGGTGTCTTCCAGGTATAGCTGGTCTTCAGGTTTTGAGTCTCTAATGGCTCTGAGGCTATCCCATTTTCATTATACCAGGAGGGACAACTGATCAGATCAATCACAACACCTTAGTGCAAGTGATACAGTCAGCAACACAATAGCATCAAGTACCTTTTAGAAAATGATAATTTGTGGTGGTTATTAACCTATCACCTTTAACTGTGTGAATTAAATCAAGATCAAAGACCAATCGAACATATGTTTATAGTGAATAAACTCTTCAATCTAGCAACTTTACCCTTCAGGATGGGGAGTTAGAAGGAGTTGGGGAGAGAGGAATAGGTAGGTAGATGGATAGGGGAAGGTTAGCAGTGAGGCCAGAGGGCACAGGCTACAGAAGGAAAGAGAAGAAAAGAAAAATAAAGAAGAAATACAAATTAGGGCCAGAACAGAAACACAAAGGGAGATGAAAAACAATTTGGGATAGCATGGGAGCAAGGGAGAGAGAAAGAGAGAAAGCAAAGAGAAAAAAAAAAGAGAAAAGTAAAAATTTTAAAAGAGTAGAAAAAGAAGAAAAAAAATAAGAGCAAAAAATAGTGGTAATTTTGAAAATAACAAATAAAAGATAAAAATGAAGGGCCTCCTTCAGGGTATGTCTCTGTTGTCACAATAAACAATGTGGGAAGCAGTGTGCAGTTATAAGTCAATGAGTCTCAGTAAGCCAGTAGTAGACCTGTGAGATTCAGGCAGATTTACGGCTGCAAGTCCCAAGTTGAGCTCCCTGTCCTTCTGCAGAGTTGAACTCTGCAAAGTTCTATTACAGGTTCCAGCTGCCTTTCCCCTGATGATAGTCCAGGTTCTGATGGGAGGTGATGATCCCTCCAACTTACCAAGTATGGTGGTCTGGTGTGCCTTTATTGCAGAGATTCTCTTCACTTTTCCAGTGGGGTTCAGTTTTCATTGAGGAGTCTGAGAGGGGCCCTCTCTCTGTTGTTCACTTCTGCAGCTCAGGACAATGGCCTTTATGCCCTCTGTGCCTCTGTAGTGTGGAACTGGATAGATGCACAGTTAAGAGGCCAGAGGCGGGCTGGGGGCGGGGGGTGGGCCAGGGCCTGTTGTTTCAGGCACCTGTGTGGCTAAGCTGGTGGCTGGTGGGCATGCCTCAGGGCGGGGGGGGCGGTCCTCAGAGTCTCCTGGTTGCAAGTTGGCGGGCGAGCTGGATGGAGCAGGGCACAGCCACCCACGACTGCTCTGACAGCATGGCTAAGCTGGCGGCTGGTCTCAGCCATTCTTTTGAAGCTTGAATCTCAGGAGACGGTTCTCCTTATGTTTATGTATGTATCATATGTGGGTCTGTTCCAGACTCTATTTTCTTTTCTTTTTTTAAAAATTGTTTATTGGTACATTTTAGGTACCAGAGAAACTATTCAGTATTTATACATGTGTGTCCTATTTATTTCACTTGAGAGTATGGCATCAATGTGCATCCATTTAGGTATAAATCCAGACTCTTTTTTCAATGATGTTTGTATAGCAGATAACCTTGGAAGCTGTTATCATTTGAATCTAAAATGCCCCCCAAATCCTCATGTTTAGAGGTGGGGCCTGCAGGAAAAGGCAGGTCACTAGGCTTGAGACCTGGACGCCTAGTCACCCCTACTTCCCCAGCTCCCCTCTCTGCTCTTTGTTTTTGGCCACCGCAACAGGAGCAGCTTTCCTCTGCCAGGCACCCCTACCATGCTGTTTCTGCCTTTGAGCTATTTCTGCCAAGCACACCAGGACCGAGCACCCCAAAAACTGTGAACCATAATACAACTCTCTTCCTTTAAGTTGCTGGTATCTGGTATTGAGTCCCAGCCATGAAAAGAAAGTGACTAGCATAAAAGTTAAAAATGGTACTTTCTCTCCAGGAGACACTACTTTCATTTGCTTTCCAGGATGATGAAGATAATGTCTCTTCCAGGGTGAGAGAGGAGCAGGAATGCTCACAACTCTTTGAGGAAACGAAGAACTCCAGGGTTCTCCAGCTGGGAGGCCAAGTTCACTGTGTGCACAGTATCCACCTGGACAGGTCCTCATCACTCCTGGGACTGAGGGACAATGACACCCAGTGTGGACATGGAACTTCCACTGCAGCTTAGCTATGAATAATCAGGTTGTCTGTGTCTGACCTGGGAGTCTGTGCCTTCAGTTAGTATTCATACACCCTGGGGGAGGTCAATTTGTTAGCAGGCAAGCAGATGCTTCTTAGTTCTTGACACTGGACATCCCACACAGTGAGATTACTTTGTTTACTGTTTATTTTGTTTGTTTTGGGAAGGGTGGCTTGTGGAAGCCCATGGGACTGCATTCACACAAAGACACAAGGATGGGCCCGTATGATCTAACAGTCACTGTCTCCCTGTAATTATGTGCCTCCCTCCTTTCATCAGTAGTTTGATTCTACCCACAGCCCTAATTTTTCCTCGCTAAAAGTATATTAGTTCTGTCTCTGTATCAAGACTATAAATTCTCCCAGGCAAGGTTTATCCCCAGAGATCATCCACAACTGTCAGGCCATTTCCTCTGGGTAAGGCTTGGGCTTTGGAGCCAAGAGTGACTTTCTGTGAAGTCATTCATTACCCTCACAGCCTTATGCAAGTTAACTCATCTCTACAAGATTCAGTTCTTCTCAACTGTGAAAATGGGGTGTCATGAAATATTTTCCTCAGAGTTGTTTTAAAATCACATGAGATAATATAAAAGAAGTCCTAACACGGTATCTGACAACTAGATGACAAGAACAGGAATTAAACATGGAAATTCACAATGGGAATTCAAGTAAGTCATGTTCTACTTTTTATTCAATTCCTTCAACTCCCCAAATACTACTGATAAAATGAAGTTAATAGGATTCTCAGGAATAAATTTAAATTACAAATCACTACTTTTTGATTTAGCTGTACCTTCAACAGGAAGTTATCTGGAGTAAACAGTAAGAGATTCCTGAACCACTCTTTGCAGTGTTACTTGTTAAGGTAAAAATGATTAGTAACAACTTACACATCTAACAACAGAAAAAATTCTAAATTAATCATCGATCAATCAGTCAAGGGAGTGCTGTGCAGCCATAAAATATTTTTGTGGTAGAAAAGTAATCAATAATATGAAAAAAATAATACAAACATTCACTATTCAAAGAAAGAACACAGGCTGCAGAACTCATAGAAATATTATTCCAGTTTTGCTTTAAAATGTATACTCAACTATAAGAGATGCTAAAAGTTTATAGATTAAGATATTGTACTTGATTAATTTCTATGTTGTGTACCTTTGTTCTAAAATCCCTAAAATAAATGTACTATTAAAAATCCAAATAGAAACTATGAAGACATTTAAATGCTTTGAAATTATAATGTAATCAGTGAAAATGATACCAACAAATAACACTTTCAAAAATTCTTTCAAGATTGATGTTTCTTTTAAAAATCTCAAGCCTAAGACATCTTAATTTGTTGACCAAAAAAGAAAATACATACCAATACTAATCATCTAATAAAGTTTACCTATTTAATGTTTGCCTTTTTGTTCTGATTCAATTATTTCAAAAAATTCCACTAGTCATTGCTCCAAAACCAGGATACAACTCAACATGTAAAATTCACTTTCCATGCAAACACTCCACTACCTCCAAATCACAACCAGAGAATTTAAATGAGTTATTTTTTCACCCTAGCAACTATTACGTTTTAAAAGTTTTCGGTCTTCAGATAATGTTTAGATTTTGGGACTCAAGATATTGTTTGTTTACCTGGGCTTCTCTGTGCTTCCCATGCAGTGGTGGATGTCAATGAATTCCATGAGCTGTTTTTGTAACATTACTTCTTTGCCCTCAATTTGAGTAATAAATTTATGCTGTAAAAGATCCGATACTGTTGGGCGCTTTTCATAATCTTTAGTCAAACATCTGCACTGGCGAGAAATAACACATGATTATTAGATAAGTTAGAGTATTGTCTTAGCTACTTTTCTCATTGCTGAGACAAAATACCTGCACCCAAAGTTAAAGGAGGAAAAGTTTATTTAGCTCACAGTTCATAGAGGTTTCAGTCTACAGATGACTGGCTCCACAGCAGGGTGGACATGGCAGAGGGGCATTGCAGAGGAGAAACAGTTCATGGCAGGTAGAAGACAGAAAAGCAAGCAAGAGATGACCACAGCTCTTTCTATCCCTTATATCTTATCCAGGGTACTCAGAGTGGGTAGCACTCAAGCCCTTAATCCTGGTGCTCTTGATCCTAGCATTGCACCATGAATCAGTCCCAGTGTCACACACTCTAGATCCAGCCACTTCTGAAAAAGCCCCACCTATGACCACATGAGGCTTTGGGGTGATATCTAGACATAAGCCATAACAAGTATTGAAACTATCATATATAGTCCTAAAAAAAGCTACTTTACTCTAGGTGAGTAACACTTCTCATAAATTCTCAGCATGAGTACATTGCAAAAAATATTAAACTGCAAGATGAAGAATGAATATCAGTGAGATGCATAGGTCTCTGCATGGTGATACTGCAGGGGCAGCAGCTTTCAGCTCAGTGCTGCTCCCTCCATCCCCAGCGAGCATCCTGCACAGTGATAGGGAGACCATCTCCACTGTGAAGTCCTCGACAAGTCAGAAGCCAAAGACTGAGCACAGTGAAGCCATCACAGCCTAGGGCTCATCTGAAGCCTACTCTGCTGAGGAAGTTTAAATTCCACATCAGTAGGTGTTTCTAAGGTCACATGGGCAATAGATTGACAAAATCACACCTGTTGAGGGGTTCAGCAGAGCATACTCATGAGAAAGGATGGAGTTGTGAGAGCAGCTTGGAGGACAATGCAGGAGGAGCATTTGAAGCTTAGGTCGTTGAATCAGCTGTGACAGCTGTCCTAAGATATTTTGGGAGAGGGGTTTGACTGGTTCTCAGGGGTCACAAGGGGCAGAAAAACCTTAGTATTGACTGGAGGAATCAAGAGAGTAACAGATTTCAGGTCAGAGGCAAGAAGAACTTGCCCAGTGAGGTTTATGAAGGTGGAAAGCATGACACTCTTCATTAGACATATTTAAGTACTGACTGAATGGTCACTCAGTGAAAGAGTTTGACCTGTACTTGTAAGCTCAAGCTCTATAACTTTCCAAGACTCTTCTGACTGATATTCAGAGACTCTGTAATTATGAAAAACTGGACTGTCATTTGAGGGTATTAAAAAAGAGAAAAGCAGGATAGGAAGGAGAAAGAGAAGAAGGAAGAGGAGAGGAAGAGGAAGAAGAGAAAGAAAGGAGAAGCAGGAGGAAGAAGAAGAGGTGAGGAGGAGAAAGAGAAGGAGGGAAGGAGGAAGAGAAGGAAGAACAGAAAAAAGCAGGAAGGAGGAGAAAGAGGAGGAGTGAAGGAAGAAGACAAGAATAGGAGGAGGAGGATGTGAAGGAAAAGGAAGAAGAGGGGAAGGAGAAAAAAGGAAGAGAAAGGAAGGAGGGAGAGGAGAAGGAGGAAGAAGAGGAGAAAAAGGAGTAGGAAGAGGAGGAAGAGGAGGAGGAGAACAGGGAGGAGAGGGAAAGAGGAAGAGAGGGAAGAAAGGAGGGAGAGAAGGAAGAAGGAAGAGGAAAGAAGAGAGGAGAGGAGAGGAGAGGAGGAGGAGAAGGAGGAACCACTGCTGCCCAGTCCTGGCTTGAGCAGTACCATTGAAATCAGCATTGCTGAGCCTTCTAGGGTGATACTTTTCAATTTATTTCATTGGGCTCAACCAGAAAGATATTTTCTAAGGTTTCTAAAATACACTAAGAAATAAAGATCCTGATATCTGAGAATAAGATCAAATGCTCATCATTTCCATGTAGTTTCACAGAATTCAGAGACATTAGTAGCACTCACATCTACGTAGTCTGAAGAGCTCCATGTGAAAGTATTTTTTCAAGTAAAACTTTATCAAACCTCCAATGTGTACCAGACACGTGGCTTGACACTAAAGTGATAGTGGCAGAGAGGGGACACTCAGCGCTCTCAGTTGCTTATTATTTAGTTAGAAAGAAAGACATCAAAGCAGGTAAGTTCAATCAAATCAGCAATGTTGGCAGTGGAAGAAGAACAAAGTACACAGCACCCGGGACAGACCGCTAACTGCCTGGAGGAAACTAGGAAATGTTTCTCCGTAGGGACTGTGAAGAACGTGGGAAAGGAACTGAGTTCACTGAGAATCTGTATGGAGGGTCCTGCAGACAGGAGGCAGATGCTGGGAATCATGGGGTCCCTTAAAGGGTTACCCGTGATTCTCCTAAGGGACATGAGAAATGTTATTGCCATTTATTAAGTAAAATGTCGTGCATAGCACTCACTCAGTGAAAATTAAAAAAAAAAGATTATCAATCCATCTTGTGTTCTTACAAACTATTAAGTCCACGTCTCTTGCCTTTATGAGAACATGCAGCTATTCTTCTAGGAAAGCCAGTGTATGGCTGGGTTCTCTGCTTTCTTTGCCCTTCTCCACTTTCTGAATAGAATCTGGCACACGACATCTCAGTGACCCCTCCTCCTGTCTATAACCCGGGGTTATGGCTGGTGGTGTACATATAAGGTGAAGACATGATGAAATCATGGGAAAGGTTCATGGGACAGAGCTTTACAAACGCTGACTCCTCCTTTCTAGTCAACTGCATGGCGGCATTGCAGTTGTGCTAAGTATTTGTCAAATCAACAGCATTCCCTGAACTTCAAATGCATATGCTTTTTATAAACACGATTTTCTGATTCACTGATTGCAATGAAAATTCTCTGTAATGAGAATTAGTGACACAGATACACGAAGGGCTGCAGACCTGACAGTGGGTGAGCGGGTGGGAGACGCTGAGGGTGTCGTTGCAACAGGCAAGTGAACAGAACACACCCGCAGACAAGAGAGCGTGCACAGAGGCACACAGCTACAGATCCATGCACGAACTTGACCCTCAGGTCATTATTTATGCAATGATGAACTGACTGAGCAATTACAGGATGCTACAGAAAATAATGGAAACCTCTGGAGCTATTTAACAAGAAGAAACTGGAGGAGAGTTAGAAGCCCAATGGCATTCCTTTAAAAAGCACAGTGGAAAGTTAGGGCAGGATGATATCAATTTGCTTTTTTTCTAGAGACTCTATTGTTACTCACTTGCTAATGAAGTCGTTGAAATCTGCTGACCACAGTTCGGGCTGCCTTAGCTGAGGGGGTGGGTTCCTGGAAAAAGAAGAATCAAGGTTGGATGGTGTCCCCTGCTCAGTCAGAACAACCCGAGAAGAACTGACAGACATAGAACTGCACTTGCAGGCGCGGCCACTGTCATCAAATGCTGCCAGCAATTTCCAAGTCAAGGAAAGATGACTAGTAATTAATCACTCTTTACATAATGACAGGTTTCTTGTTTTTCTGAAAGCATTTAATATACCATCCAATTTTTCCAACAGTTCATTTTTTCTTTTTAACGAATCTCGCTTTTACCAGCGAGCACTCAGGGAAAACATCAATACTTAACAATGAATTTTGGGGTAAAGATTTTTTCCCTATAAGTCTTGCAGAAGTCTCTGAGAAATACCCAGGGTACAAAGAGGTGATGTGAAAGTTGAGTTGTTTGGGTAGGCGTAGGCGGGAAACTGCCACCCAGGGGCACAGTAGAGGCCTTTGGGATTGTTCTTTTGTTACTGGATACAGGACAGGAAGCAAGTATTACAAAGTGTTACAAAAGCCAAAATGGGAAAATATTATTAGCTATAAAGCTCTGAGTGCTACTTAAAAGATTTTGTTATTAATTCTTTTCATCTTCAAGCTGAACAAATCTTTTCTTTTTTGGTCTGCCCATGAATACAAAGGAATATTGCTTGAAAATGAGACTGATCTAAGACTGTAATCAAGCAACACTGATCAACCATGATGGCTGAATTTGCTGAAGGGCTGCTTTATGTTCATTGCAACAGCTCTTTGTTTTCATTAGTGGAATGGAGATACTTTGTCTTCAGCTCTGCATCACTCCTTAAGTAGCTGATAATGAAATTAATGTGCAGTGTGTACAGGCTCTTTAAAACAAAGTGCCGCTATGCATCTACCCCAGACCAAGACAAAACTCATTTCCTATCCCTGAGAACTCTGTAAAGACTGCTGAGCTGCACATAAAAAGAGGTAGTGCTTTTTGCCAACAATCTCCTTCTGTTTCTTGTTCCCTGAAAGTTTCCTTTTAGGAGATTTAGTGACTTACTTTGAGTATAACAAAGTTTTGATGATTTCCCAACACTTAGAAGTGGGTAGCTTCTCAGATTCTCTCTGTCTACATAGGTCTACAGTTAATATTTGGAAAATTCTCATTAGAGGAACACTGGTGATAGAAATAATAAGAAATAATTTACTTGCTGCAATGTCCATACTCGCCTGACACATTTCTTATTTTGGAAGAACCGTCTATCCATGGTTGTCATCCTCGCCCTTCCATGTGGGATTTAAACCAAGAGTAACAGACCTGGCTTAAATACTGTGTTTCAAACCGCAATTACAATGGCTCAGAAAGTACAAGGCTCCTCCTACATACTGAATGACAATGGGCATTAGGAAAAGCAGATTTTTACAATTTGACTTCCTCAAATTAAATGAGGTGTCTCAGAGCTGGTATACCAAACATTCCCCCTTGTTTCTGTAACCTTGTTTCCCCAAGTAATAAATAAGTACTACTATATTTTACAAATGGTAAAGACTAAGATGACACTGAAATTGTTAGGTAAAATATGATTTATATCTAAAGTATTATAATTCAGAACACACACACAGGTAGGAAATTCAAGACTAATTAAAAGAAAGCCAAATGTAATCATGTTAGGTGAAAAAGCCAGGTTCAGAAAGATGAAATATTCCTTTTTTTTCACTCATGTAGAATCTAAAAGACAGAGACAACATGAATGTAGAAGGGAGACTGTTAGGGCAGAGGAAACAAGCGAGAAGGAGGGAAGAAGGAAGGGAAAGGGACGGTGGGAGGATGAGAAGGGCAGGAGGATGCTGTGCGTGTGCAGCAGCATGCCAAATGGGAACCACTGTTCTGCACAACTGATGTGCACTAATATGAAAAGAAAAAAGAAAACGGCCAGCAAAATAAAAAGCACAAGTGCTTTGGTGTTATAATTTAGCTACACACCAGATATTTCCAATGGACCCATTTGGGAATGAGCGTAACCTGTGGGCATTTTTTAGGACTAGACCACTCCCCCACTCCCCACAGAGCTTTGCATTTCTCTGTCATCGCGATGTTGAGACCACAAATCCTGTTTAGCGGAGAGGGCACTAACAGATGTAGCAGGGGCCCCTCCCCTCTGCCCGGGCCCTGCCCTCACCCAGCCTTCCAGGAGAATAAGGCAAAAGCCTTACGGTCTTCAGCACTGACACGGCTGTGGTTAAGGACAGGCAGTCCTTCCACATTCACTTTCTGAAACATCTACAAGTAATCAACGCATAAAATAGCACTTAAAGAAATTAGTAATAATGTTTTCTTGATGCTCGCCCTGGAGGGGAGGAGTCTGTACAGGAAGCAATGGATTTCCTTGCTCCAGATGGCATTCTTCTCTATTACTTTATATGGGAGTATTCAAAATATCAACCTATTTAAATCACTATTCAGTCAATAAATTTTATTTATCATTTCTTGAAAACGTGATTATTTTAAAGTTCTAAACAAAGAGGGGTAGCAAGTAGTGACAAATATTCAGACTGGTGGGTGAGGAAAGTCACATGGGCATCGTCCAGCCCCGGGCGCCTCCCTGACCAAGGGCAGGGCAAGGAGTGGGAGCAACTGTACTTTCCGAGGTCAGATCCTGGCAGAAGAAAGAGAGACTGCCTACCAAGATAAAAGCTTTTCACTTAGGCCAGGGAGAGGCAGTCACCGAACGAATACAGTTGCGGAAGCAGCAGAATATGCTGGGCTGGCTTCCGGCTGGCCAGCTCACACGTGACCATGTCCTTGGTGAACATGACAGGTCAGTGGCAGGAGAAGGAAAGACAGACCCGGCTGCAGCCTCCACCTTGGTATTTTGAAGAGTGCCCTCATGGGGTGCAGGTCTGCCAGTGGAGGGTCTCCGTCGCCCAGCTCAATGGCAGTGATTCCCAGGGACCAGGTGTCACATCTGGCGTCATAAGTGGTATCTAACTGCTGTTCGCAGGCGATCACCTACGAGAAAACACAAACAAAAAGGAAAGGTTTGTGATCATAACAAGTACGCAGCAAAATGTTTAGAACTAAGCTCAAGTATTTAACCGGAGAAGTTTGATAGCTGCAAGTAAAGACAAAGGCAGTAATGTAGGATAAGAATAAGCAACCACATTATTAGCAGTAGTACTATTTTTATTCTGAGAACAGAGAGTACCTTACCAGGTTTGCAAATATAAAGGAAGAAGCCTATGCAAAGGAGTATTTTTGAAAATGGAAAACAAAAACAGGAAAGAAACAGTGTCTCAGGTGGAAAGGGACGCTGCCTGCCTTGTAAGCGCAAAGACCCGAGTTCGATCCCTGGTACCAAAAAATCCGCAAACAAACCAAATGGAAAGGGATGGGATCAAAGGCACAGCCATGGATTCTGTGTCAGCGAACATTTGATGGGAGTCTGGAGATATTCACTGGAGCAGAGATAAGGAACACATCTTTGAAGAATTAAAAAAGCACAGAAAATAACAAAATGAATTTGAGGGTAGTCTAGTTAGAAGGTCTTAATCTTTACTAGCAATCAGAAGACCAGGATATCCAAGGGAGGAACACATCAAGGCTGGAGGGACACCAAAAGGTATCCATCAATGATGATAAAAAAGTAAACAATAAAAATAAGCAGTAAAGAAGATTTACCAACAGCTTATCTGCATCATGCTAAATTATAAAATTATAACCAGGTTTAAACCATGGTTTAAGCTAAAGGATGTAACTGAAAGACAAGTAAAAAGGGACTTGTTTTGCAATTATACAGAAAATGATTGCTCTAATTATTTCTTAATTTATTTCTAAATGTGTAAACACAAATACCAATGGCCTGTAAATGATAATTGTTAACATCAGAGATCACAAAAAAGAAAGTCCACTTTACATTTCAAAATCATTTTGTACTTTTAGAAAAGTTTACATTTTATGAATGGTATCCCACCAGAAAAATAAAAAATGATTATGGGAATGATTCTAATGGAAGATTAGAGTTGTATCATTTATCTACAGAGCTATAAAATGATACGTAAAGTGAAGGAAACCTGAACCCCATCTGGGACATTTCTCATCTTTTTGACTCCACTTACTGCTTAGCACAGTTTAAAAATCTGTCTTTGGCGGACTGGAGGTCAGTTGGTAACTCTGCACACACCATGCAGGAATGGTGAGTCCCTCGTTAGTAAGTTTTTTTTTCTACCTAATAGCAAAGATGGAAAATAACTAAATACAAACATCCCGGTGTATTGAAAGATCAAAGGAACCCAATGATGAGCACGCACACAGGACAGCAGTTACTCAGGCAAAATGCTGGGACAGAGGCCGAGATGGTGAAGTGTCTGCTATTGGAAACGCTCTGCTTCTACACTGTTCACAGGCAAATAAGCGAAAAGGCCTGGAAAGGTAAAGGCAGCAGTTTGGGAGAAGCATAAGCAATCGTCACCCAATAAACACTGGAATGCCAATAATAAATATCAACACAAATTGTTGGTATGTAGGGGAAAGAGACACCATTTCCTTACTCGGTCTGTATGGTCAGACGTCAGCTCATGGAGTGCTTCTCAACCTTTCCTACCAAAGTAGGAAATTTTTAATATTTTTAATGTTGTAGAAGAATGAATCGCTAAAACCAAAGAGCATAGCCTAAAGCACCAGGAGAAGACTGCAGTCCTTAGTTTTACATTAAAACTAGATGTGGTAAGTATTCATAGTGACATTTAAATGTCCTTCAACTGATGGATATGCACAAGGTGGTATATATATACACAGAGGAATGTTATTCAGACATAAAAAGAGGCTCTGAAAAATGGTATACCATGGGCAAACCTTGAAAATATTAAACTAAGTGAAAGAAGCCAGACACAAGGGCCAAATATTGCATGACCCCATTTACATGAAATGTTCCAAATTGGCAAATGCACAGAGATAAAAATAGACTAATGGTTGATGAGGGAGGGGAGCTTGGGAGGAGAAGGGGCGTACTTTGCTTTCAGAGGAAACAAAATGTTCCAAACTTGCATGGTAGTGATGACTGTACACTCCTGCGAATATACACCAAAGTCATTAAAATTAAAATTGTGCATGTGAAGTGAGTATATTCTATAAAATGTGAGTTCTCTGTCTGTAAAGCCATTAAAACTTGAAAATATATTTCCGTGAGTGTCGGTTGTTTATCTTTGTATGATATATCTGCTGTATATCTTCTTCACCTTAGCGTAAAAATATAATTTTAATGCAACTAATTTTTATCAGGAAGATTGTGAGTTCAGGGTAACACGCGATTTGATGGCTTCACACATGGCCTAGGGACACCGCTCCACAGGTTCAAGTGAATGAAGTCCCAATTTGTCAGGGACGATGCTGGTTCCTGCTCGCTGTCCTAGAATCTTTACAGGTTCCACCCCGGGGAACTCTCCAAGGTCTCTTGTCTTTATGCAGTAAGCTGTGTGGTCATATTTCCCTTGACCCCTTCATTCTGGCACACAGGCACCGCAGTTTGGAAAAGACAGCTTTAGACAACCGACAAATATTGCCTGAGATGCAGACTTCAATTTAGAAATCCCAAATCAGGGCTTTCACTTTTCAATCAATAATTGATTTCAACAAGCTTGCCTCTTAGCCCTGAAAACACTGAAATACTTCTATGTCATTATGATGAATATATTTTTTTACCTAGTGCTTTCTAATCCTTAGAAATGTGTCATCAATAACATAGAGATAATATTAATAGCATATTTGGGATATCTTGAAGCTACAAAGTTGCTTGTTAAAAATACACTGTTCTTTGAGATTAGAAGGCAATTATTACAGTGAGATGAGGGTATTACACACAAAATCTCAAGCATATATTTATATGATAGTTAGAAAACCTGCTATAAACTTGCTTCTTCTCTATCATATCCAATATTTTGCTAAGCAGGAAAGATCTTTCAAGTTCTATTTGTGCCACTGTAAGTTTGTTAATAACAAATAATGATTTATCAAAATATAACTGTCTAGTAACTGCATATAAATGAGTGTTTTTATTGCATGGCAAAGTTAAATATATGATAATAGCTTTGTAACTACAAATTAATGTATCAAACATAAAAGCAGGCTATTAATATGATAATATAATTATAAGATCTATTATTTATATTAATGTATGTGTACAAAATGCAATATCTGACATATAACTACTTTTCATTGGTTTGTCACTTTCGTAAGTTTTTTATGAATTTTAAAAACACTAATGAAATAGTTGAACAAACAACAGAAACTCATTTGAGTCATATTACATTTTGTTTTTGTTTATGTGACTATACTTTTAATTTTCTTCTAAGATGTAGTCCTTATTAAGTTAATCCATTGGAATTTCAGAAATGTTTCTTAAAATAATTTATCCTCTCTCCACAGTTTATGTTAGGCTTACATAACTTAACTTTTGTAAGTAGCAATTGAATTAATATTCAAATAGAGTACACCAAATTTAATTAGAAGATTTCACAGTATTAATAAAGCATTTGTATTACTTCTCCTCCCTTTACTCCCTAGAAAATTATAGATAAATAGCAGAGCTTCCCCAACAGTTGCAGTGAGAGGTTTCAAAACTAAGCGTTTTTTATTGATAAACATAATTTAAAAGACTAAAGGTATTAATAATGATTGCGAGGAGGGATGTGACTGGAGATTTTGAGCCACTTATCTGGAATTTCCCCAAGGAAATGATGACAAGAATGTGCTAAAGCTGAACACAGGCCCAGGTGGGTAACTCAGTATGGAGCTCGCCACACATGTAAATGGACCTGAATCTGAGCTAACAAAGCCAAGGTTTCCCATAATATTTCCACTGCCATTTAAAAACAGTGGAAATATCCATGATATCGACACATGCTACACAACCAAAAGTAAATTTAAGGGAAAATTAAAACTGCAAGCAGTTTCTCTCTACTTCACTTGATTCACTCATTCATTCAATTTTTCGTTTTCTTTTTTTTCGAGCCTATGCTTGCAGCACGTGCAGTTTACAGTCATCTGGGGAGTGGGTGCATGTGCATACTACAGCTTGTTTCTGTTTTGAATCCCCTTCCTCTTCCCTCCCCCTTCCTTCCCTCCTCCTCTAATTCCCCCTCCCTCATTTTCATTCTGGTTGGTGTTATTGATCTCAGCTCATGTCCGTGGCTCACGTTTATGTAACGTTGACACTCACTGAGACTCCTGTAAGTGGCATGTCTTTATTCTAATTCTTGTTCTTCCCTCCTCCTCAGCCCTCACCCTTAGTCTCTTGGACCTCTTCTCATTTTCAAGAGATCCATTTTTTTTTTATCTCCTATGCATTCTTTATTAACCTCTTTGCTTGTACTTTTTCTTACTCAAATGACAGACACCAAACAGTATTTAAGCTTGTGTGTCTGGTTTATTTCACTCAACATTATATTTCCCAGGTGCATCCATTTTCCTACTAATGTCTCAAATGTGTCCTTCTTTATAGCCAAGTAGTATTCCACTATATATAGATACCACCTTTTCTTTATCCAATTATCTGTTGATGGGTATACAGGCTGCTTCCAGTCTGTATCATGCTATTATGAACACTGGTATGGATGATCGCTATAGTACGATGTCTTAACCTTTTGGGGAAGATACCTAGAAGAGGGATACCTGGGTCATATGGAATTTCTAATTTTAGTTTTTTGAGGAATCTTCATACTGATTCCGTATTGGTTGTACTAGTTTACATTCCCACCAACTATGAAGGAGGATTTCTTTTTCACAGTAGCCTCACCAACATTTGTTACTTTTTGATTTCTTGATGATTGCCAATTCCTTCTGGAGTAAGATGCAATCAGCACTGTTGTTGCATTTCTCTAATGGCCAGAGATGTTGAGCATGTTTTCATATATTTGTTGGCCATTTGTACTTCTTCCTGTGTGACACGTCTGTTCATTTCACTTGCCCATTTCTTGACTGGCTCTTTTATTTTAGGTGGTCTAGTTTTTTCACTTCTTTATGTGGACCAGTGGAAAGAACTGTGGATGCAGCAACATCCCAGACATATTCAGCCATCTGATTTTTGACAAGGGGCCAAAAGCACACATTGGAGGAAAGATGGCCTGTCCAACCAGTGGGGTGGGGAAACTGGTCATCTGAAGATGATTAGAACTGAGCCCTATGTTTCACCACATGCTAAATTAACATCAAAATGGATCAAAGACCTGAACATTGAAGCAGAAACATGGAACCTACTGGAAGATAAAATAGGTGAAACTTTTGAAGCCATAGGTGTAGGGAAGGATTTTCTGAACAGAACCTCAATTGCACAAAAAATGACAGCAAGAATCCACAAATGGGATTACACCAAATTAAACAGCTTTGTACAGCAAAAGAATCAATTTTTTTTTTTTGCCAGCTACTCCTCAGAGGGAGGATCATTTCTTTCTTTTTATGTATCCCTTCACAGCTCATTTATGAAGCACCTCCCATGATCCTCTTACACGTGTAAAAATCCCACCTTAAAATAACATTATGCCATGTTCTTCTGGGATATTCCAAAACCTTTATGGACAAAGCACACATGAAAAGAAAGTCAGAAATGAGCAAATACAGCGTGTCCCAAAGGCTCTGCTGTCTGACCTCAGGAGCCATCCAGAAGGGCGTCCCCACGGAGGTGCTGCGGCCGTGCCGGGTGCTGGGAAGCTGGGCGGACACACCTGGAGGGAAGAGGCGAGATTAATCCCAGCCAGTCATCGCGGAACACTAAAATTCTGCTCCCCCAGAGATGCCACTGCACTGAAACTCTGCTTTTCACAGAAGCCTAAGTCAGGATCTTTGTAGAGCCCAAATACTGAAGGTCCTCTGTTACTTTTACAGCCAAATCCTGCCCATCCCTAAGTCCTACTTCAAGTCTTGCTTCCCCCATGCTGGCGTCCAATCTCTTCCCTATCAGGAGAGCCCCCACTGCCTTCGATGTTCTTCTGAATTGAAACTGTTTGTCTAAACTGGACTACATATTTCGGCATGAAACTGCTGTGCTTCCTCCTCCCTCCTGCTTCTCCACCCTGTTAACAGAGTCTGGTGAATCTCAGAATGTTTTATATGGTGTTATACACCTAGTAGGTAACTTACGGACATGGATAAAATTATTTTTCCTCCATTGACCTTGCATGAATCACACACAATTGACTGGGAGTTTCAAATAATTACTTCAATTTAAACCCACACCATTCATAGAGTCTTTCCATTTTGAAACTGAAATTTGGTTTTAACTGATATATAAATAAAAATAATATGTATTTATGAAGTACCAAGTGATGTTTCTCTCCCTATCTATCTTTCTATCTATCTGATAGATAGATTTTATATATTTTAATTTTCCTTTTTGGTACTGGGGATCGAAATCAGGACCCTGTGGTTGTGAGGCAGGCATGGTGCCACTGAGATAAATCCCTGGCCCTATATATTTTAATTTTTAAATCAGGGTAAATATATCTATCTCCTTAAACATTTAGCATTTCATTATGGTGAAAATATTCAAAATCCTTTCTTCTAGCTTTTTAAAATACACAGTTCATTATTGTTATCTATTCACCTTGCTATGCAATAGCACACCAGAAATTCTTACTTCTGTCTCATATCTAACTAGAATCAGTTCTTTTCCTTGGAAGAGATTTAATCCTAAACATTTTGTGCTTTTTTTCCCCTATGAACTAAAGGCAAAATGATTAAACTTGGATTTAATGGTAGAGTCAAAGTATAGTAATTTTTTATATAAAATGGAAGGTAAATGGATTTAAAAAGAAAATTTAGTTTAAAATTGGTTCTTAATTTTCTAAAATTTATTCTAAGGGCTTTCAATTATTTATTAAAAATGTAAATTATATTTGACCCTGAGTGAATATTTTTACTTGAATTTCATGAAGACGGTTTAAGAACTCAAATGTCATTTAGAAGAGATGTGAAGAGAAAGATGAAACACAACCAAGTAAATTTCAAGATTTCCTCCTAGTAGGAAAGTAGCATTTTGGACTAAACAAAATTTTCTCTTTCTGGGTATGAAGCAAATTAACTACTAGCATTGGCACCTTTTACCAAGTGGTAACATTCTAGTGTCAGGGTTTATAAATATGATAGCGGAGCAGGACCCTCTCTGCACAGGCCTCAGGAAATACATCTCAGTGGGATGCTGATAGGACACTTTTAGGGGTGGCATATAACCCAAGGTAGACCCTCAGGCTCTGTTTCTCGGAAATGCGAGTCATCAGAGGAGGACTGTGGCTGGAGCAGAGGCGACCCGAGGTCTGGTGCTGTTTCCTCCTGAGGTCTGGTGCTGTTCTCCTGAGCCCGGGTCACCAGCTTCACCCTTGACTTTTCGAGGCAGCCTTGTTGTTGTCTACACCAGTCTGAGTTGGTCAGAGGTAGTTTCTGTTGCTGAAAACCAAAGAACTCTGAAGATAATGCCCCTGAGCTTTAACTCCTCAAGTAGCAAATTAACAAGGGCAATAGATAATCATGTGTTTATAGAGCCTAAGAGTAGCATTATATTTATGAGATTACATTTGTATATTTATGTTAATATGAGATAAAGAATTTTCTAAGGCAAACATTTGGCCTCCAGGATCTTTACTCAAATCCCCTATACGAAAAACGTTGAGACTGCAGACACAGGGGCAGACCATTCTCAATATGTTTCCTAATATGTTAATATACACACTGAGAATCTTGTTAGTGATTAGCATTTTGAAGGATGAAGTTCAGACAGCAGCTTAATAGAGGTGTAACTATTTCTTCCTGAACTGAGCTCCAGTGATGTGCACACCCGGTGTTGATGCCCCCTTTCAAGGTCACTGCCCCAACATCATCCGAAGGTCATGAACACAGCACAGCTGGAGTCTCCTGTATCGTTTGGTGCCTGTTGGAATCTTCCAGAAAGAAGGGTTTACACAAGGCTTCCATAGAAGTAGATTGTTTGGTTCTTAAAAATCCCCCAAAATGTGAAGAAGAAAATATAAAGACCCACATTAAGTGAAAAATATAACTGGGTAGAATAAGGAATTCTTGAGAATATTAGATGATTATCACATTAAAAACGAGACACACATCCAATTCTGTAAGAGTGGCAGAGAAAGGCATTTACTCAAGTCCACAGCTTCTGAATGCTTCTACATGCTTCTATAATATCTATAAAATCTCAAGATCACCTTACCAAAAAACAAAACAGATTCAGAGCTAAAGACAACTTTATGGTCATAAAGTCTATGTTATTTGATTCCAAGTAAAACGAAACTGAGAGAAAAGTCACTTTCTGGAGGACGAATGGGATTTTTACTTTGCATAAATTCCCACAAGAAAAATAGCTAATAAGATGGAGAAATGCAAAGCTCTACTAAAAATGATTGACATAAATTACTTTAAAAGGCCACAGGGATCCAAAGTAGGAGTTCAGTAGCCTTAGGAAGTCACAGAGATTAGGAAAATCATTTTGTTCAGAGAGTAACTAATGGAATAAGTCACCAAAGTAAATACAGTTATGCAATCATTTTGAGAGCAGATAATAAAGGGTGGAAAATTCCAAGCAGAAAGTTAAGATGGTGAGAGGATTTGGTAAGGGATAGGGGCCAAAAAGAGATCAGGGACTGAACAAAACCAGGCTGGAAGAGAGGGCCATGCTCCATTAAAAATCAAAGCCACAGGAGCATCACAGAGCTTTACATCAATGGCTCTTCAGCCTTTTGCCTTGCTAGGGAATTTTCAGGCTATTTTGGGCCTACTCAACAAGGCTTCCTGGCTCTCCGGGAGCTGAAAAGCAACCCCATTCCCTACTGCATGTCCTGCTTCTAGGGAGAGAAATGTGCAGGCTTTGTGTTTGCAGCTGAGAGTTCTCTCAGGGTCATAGGGAGACAGCAGAAATATCAAATATGTGATTCCAAGACAACCTTAGGGAACTTGATTTGCTGTAACCTACATAGCAAAACCCTTAAAAAATACTGCAAGACAGAGAATTTAAATTATAAAAATATAGAATTCTGTTATATAAGAGGGCCAAAGAATAATTATATCATTAAATATTAACATTTTGTTGATAATTTAACTTTAAGATACTGTGATGATTAATTTTTAAGTGTCCATTTGATGGGCCATGATACACAGATATTTGGTCAAATATCATTCTGGGTATTTCTTTGAGATTATTTTTCTTACCAGGCTAACATATAAATGGGTGGATTTTAAGTAAAGCAGATCACCCTCCATGAAGTGAGTGGGCTTTGTCCAATGAAGTGAAGGCCTTAACAGAAGGAAGCCGGCAGATGGCCTTTGGACTCAAACTGCAATTCTTCTTCACAGCCTACACTGAAGATTTTGGACTTGCCAACCCTAGACAAGCTCGTGAGCCAATTCCTTAAAATAAATATCTTTTTCCACACAACACACACACACACACACACACACGTCCCATTGATTCTGATTCTCTAAAGAACCCTACACAGAATATTTTCTATTTTTTGTGTAAGAACTCTTAAGGATGTTCTATCAAAACTACAATAAACTACATTGTTTACCACCTGATCTGACAAGACAGACATGGTTGCTGTATGAGGCACTAAAGTTATAGCAATTTCTACCTGTCTAAACGGTCAAAACTGTTTCATTTTCTTTTTTCTCTCTTTCATTATTCAACTTTCCCCTTTTTGAGAGCCAGTTAAAGCCTATGACAGTGATGGTGAACCTTTTAGAGCTTTCAATGAAGACAAACATCTTCTTGTGGCACATATGCCAGCATTTGCCACTACTGGCCTAGGACATTCAAAAGCAAGCACAGGGCTGGGGATGCAGCTCAGTGATAGAGTACTTACAGAAGACCCTGGGTTTGGTACCCAGACCATTTAAAAAGAATAAAAACAAAAAAAGCAAGCACATAGAGTAAAAAAGTTATAGTCAGTTTATACATCCAGAGAAAAGTACAAGTTAAAAAAACGCCCAAGAGCTTAAATTTACACTTTAGGATGATATCTGGCAAAGAGAAGAGATACAATAAGAAACAAAAACAAAAATCAGGAAACCCTGGAGAAGTTGGAGAGTCTAATTTCTAGAATTATTACATTATTATAGTTAAATGTCTAATTTTCAGAATCTACAACAAAAATAATAAGGTTTGAGAGACAAAGGAAAATATGTTCCACTCAAAGGAAAAAAAACTAAACCAACAAAAACCATTCCTGAGAAAGACAAATGATGAACTTGCTAGACAAAGACCTTAAAACAACTGTCTTAAAGATTTCAAAACAACCATCTTAAACATGATCAAAGAACATGAGAAAGGTAGGAAATAATGTACAAACAAAATAGAATATCAACAAAAGATATAAAACCTAAAAAGAAATCAAAAAGAAACTCTAGAAGTTGAAAGTACAGAAACTAAAATGAAAAATTCACCAGAGTGATTTAAAAGCAGATTTGAGCAGGCAGAAGAATCAATGAATTTGAAGATAAAACAATAGAAATTATCAATTGTGTGGAACAGAAAAAAAAAAGATTAAAATGAACAGAGGGCTAGGGATTTAGTTCAGTGGTTCTGCCGCCTGCCTTGCAAGTGCAAGGACCCAAGTTTGATCCCTGGTACCAAAAAAAAAAGAAAAAAAAAAGAAAAGTGAACAGAGCATTGGGAATCTATGAAACGCCATCAGGTGAAGAGACAGATACATGCATTGCTGGACTCCTAGAGAAAAGAGACAGAGAAAGGGTAAGAGAGCTTGTTCAAGGAAAGAGTGGCAAAAATCTTCCCAATTGGATGGAAGACATGAATACAAACACCAAAGAAGCTTCATGAATTCCAAGCATAGTAAGGTGTCAAGGGCAGCTGTATATACCAGGACACATAATAGATCCGCAAAAGGCACAGACAAAGGGAAGGTCTTGGAAACTGCAAGGGAGAAGTGACTCATTATGTACAAGGGATTCTTTTTTTTTTTGGTTCCGGGGATCAAACTCAGGACCTTGTGCTTGTGAGACAGGTGGCAGCACCACTGAGCTAAACCCCTGGCCCTGTACAAGGTATTCTTTATAAGATTATCCACAGATTTTTCATCAGAAACTTGGCAGCCAAAAAGCAATGGATTGAAAAAAAAACTGCTTCAAGAAGTGGGAGAAATTGACATTCCCAGGTCAACAAAAGCTAAGGAGTTTTCGTCACTAGAGCTGTATGCCAAGAAGTGCTGAGAGGAGACCTGTAGATCCAAATAAACACACTAGACAGTGACTGGAAGCTGCACAAAGGTGCCAGTAAAGATGAACACGTGGGCTGAGGAGGCCCAGGGCTGGCTGCAAAGAGGGGCCTTTGGTGGGGTGTGTGAGCCTGAAGCCTTTGGCAGAAGTCAATGTGATTTAATTTGAAGCAAAAGAGAAATGAATCCAT
Organism: Heterocephalus glaber; assembly: GCF_000247695.1. The sequence continues at coordinate 2,936,322 of NW_004624796.1, forward strand.
ATTGGGCTTTTCTTTTTTTTGGTACCGTGGATCAAACTTGGGACCTTGCACTTGTGAGGCAGGTGGCGGAACCACTGAGCTAAGCTCCTGGCCCTGATATCGTTTTTTGATGGGCATGAATAAGAAAGTTTATCCAAGTAACGCAACTTTGTATTAGAAAATCTCAGCCATGGAGGAGGCTGCCCCTCGTACCTGGAGACCTGGAATCTCACCAGAGCCACATTCATCCCTGCCCAACTCCCATAGATTCCATGTCCTGGCTGGGACCACATACTAACACATAATGCATGCTTAGGTAAATGCAAATGAACCAAAATTTTCCCATGCATATTTTCAGATCATAGCACAGCAAAACTAGCAATTGATGGCAAACCAACCATAGAAATTACACAAATACATGGAAATTTAAAAATCCACTCTTGAATAATCAATGAGTCATAGATGAAATCAATGAAGAAATTAGATAGTTCCTAGAATCAAACAATAATGCCAGTACAACATACCAGAACTTTTGATACACAGTGAAAGAAATGCTAAGGGAAGTTTATAGCTGTGAATGCCCACATCAGAAAAACAGAGTGAATCCAAATAAATAACCAAATGATATACCTCACAGTCCTAGAAAAACAAGAACAATCCAAAGTCTAAGGTAGTAAGTACAAGGGAGGAAATTATAAAAACCAGAGCAGAAATTAATGAAATTGAGACTAAAAAGCAATACAAAGAATCAATAAATCAAAGAGTTGGTTCTTTGAATGAATAAACAAAATAGATAAACCCTTAGCCAATTTTACCAAAAAATGAAAGAAAAGGCTCACTCAATACAATTAGAAATGAAAAATATGAAATCATGATGGATACCACCAAAATCCAGATTATTAGTAATTTCTTTGAAAACCTGTACTCCAATAAATTGGAGAATTCAGAAGAAGTGGGTAGCTTCCTAGATATTTATGAATTACCAAAACTGAACCAAGAAGGTATAAAAACCCTGCATAATTCAATAACAGGCAATGACATTAAAGCAGTAATTAAAAAAAAAACAAACCTACTGACCAAGAAAAGCCCAAGATCCCATGCATTCACTGCTGAATTCTACAAGAACGTAAGGAAGATTTAACACCAACACTCCTCAAATTCTTTAATGAAATTGAAAGGAAAGGAGTACTCTCCAAACCATCCCTGGAATCTACCATTTCCCTGGTTCCACAACCAGCCAAGGATACAACTGAAAAAGAGGACTACAGGTCATTCTATTAATGAACATAGATGCTGGCAAACAGAAAGCAACAAATCACCAAAAAGATCATAGGTGATGTCATTTTCCGATGACATCAAGCCACTAATCTCTTATCTCCAATGTGACCTGTTATGTGGATGCCCTTCTCACCTCACTCCAGCTCTGGCAGCTCCCCTGACGCCACTACCATCACTCTATCTGGATGTTGATGGCTTTTCTTACCTCACTTGGGGACCCAACATCTCATTCCATGCCACCCCCAACACCCTACCAGCATGGCAGCTTCCTTAGGCCTGCTGGGCTCCAAACTGTGAGGGGAGCTGCAGTCCTGCTCCCTTGCGTGGCCCACCTAATTATTCAGGAAGAAAGGAAGTAATAAAGGATATTTCATAGTCTTTAAATTCAGGTGGACCTGCCTCCCTTGATGATAAAAAGTGGGTTATAAATGAACAAATCACAACTTATCTTTGGCCTACACTATGCACTGGGGAGTTGGCATAAACTGGGGCACATGGGTAATAAGAGATTTAAAATCATAAAATATTTTGTCATAAGAATGGTGTCTAAATAAATCACAAAAAGTACATCCAGTACTTTGCTATTGAAATGTTAACCATTCTATTAGAAACAAAATTCCCCAGAGAGAAATCCACAGAAATGAGAACTAAAGACTGCCCTTTAGATTTAGTCTGTTTCATTTTCTGTTCAAGAAAAGGCTTCTTTTTCAGACATTAGCTGACTTGCCTAAAGGGCTTATCTCTTGGGAGGTCATATTATTTACTGACTGATCACATGCCGGTGACTGTTAATGCATCTCATTAATAATGTTTACAAGCTTGCTTGTCTTTTTGCTCTCTGAGGTGTCTGGTGGTTTTCTGTAAAAGTGTATCCCACTTAACAAAAAAAAAAAAGGTTTACTTAAAGACTGTATGTATGACTAGCGTTATAAATCTGAATTTTACTTAGAGAGTAATTAATTTGCTTGATATTTAAAGTAATATTGAATTTATCCTAGCAAAGGGCTACCGTTATTTTTTACAAATATACATAGGCACTTGGAAACTCAGATTTTCACTACTTAACATCTCCTTATCAAGTTTCTAGCATGCATACAGCACTGAGTGGGAGATTAGGTGGGAATGTTGTTTCATGGCAGTGGTAATGGCTGAGGATCTTCAGATTTACCGTAAGTCAGTAATCATACTAAATAGATTACCCCTAGAGTCTCATTTACTCTTTACAGGTCCAATCATAGAAATTATTCTTTTTTACCCTGATGGATGAACAGATTGACATCTTGGAGATTTTAGAAAGACTTTCTCTTGGTGATACAATTGTATGGAAAAATCCTGTCCCATTCATTCATCCATTTGACAGAACTTATTAGGAATGTTCAATGTGCCAATAAGTTCTAGGGACAAAGTAATAGACTGAGCAGCAACCCTGTCATTATAAAACTTCAAGCTTAGCAGAGCTCCAGTCAACTGAAATGTACGATGACTGGTTGGCTGATAAAGACTAGGGAAGGGAGGGATAGAAGGGACTGGGTAACAGGAATCAAAGTCAGTCAGATGGAAGTACTGAGTTTGAGTGTTCTAGAACACACTGGGATGATTCAGCTCACAACATGATGTCATAGATTTCACAAATAATTGAAAGAGAAGAGTTCAAAGGCTCCAAACACAAAGCAATGATAAGGAGGTGAAAAGTTAATTACTCTGATTTTATCAATACCAATTATATACATATATTGAAATCCCACACTGTGTTGCATAAATATGTATAATTATTACATATCAATAAAATTTTTCAAATGTTTGAGACAGAATTCTTAACTACTTTGATTTAAACATTATATACTGTGCATGTGTGTCCAATTATTACACTGAACCCCATAAATTTGTATAATACAAATATAAAAATATATACAAACATGAATAATAATTAAAAAAAAAACTTATTCTGCATCAGCATGGAGGACTATAAAGAAAGCCCTCCTCGAGGGTTAGAAGAAGCTACTGAAGAGAACCATGAACGAGGAAGGAGCAGGACTAGATGTATTTTTCAAAAGGGTGCCTCTGAGTAAGTGTGGGGAATGGACTGGGAGGGACTGAACAAAACTGGAGCCAGGCATTCAATAAAGGCAGCTGCAGGAGCCTAGGCAAGAGATGAGAGTCAGGATCAAGGCAGGAGCAGCAAGGTGGGGTTGGAGGTATCTAACAGAGACGACTTTTGTGAACAGATGTATACATGGGAGGTGAAGACAAGCAAAGACTAGGTGTGAACCTAAGATTCTGGCAGGAGGAATGAGCATAGGGAGGTGACTTTGTTAGGACAGGGAATTCTTGACCCACAGCAGATTTCTGGGAATTGATGTGGAGTTTCACTTAGGAAATTTTGAGTAGGAGAGGACTGTCAGCCATCAAAGATCTTATCCCATCTCATCCCATCATAAGTTGATGGTAAATTTTATGAGGTGAGAAATTAAAATTTTTCTAAATCCCAGCAGTGCCCCTCTCTGAAAATATGATTTAAATACTAAATGACAGCGCTGAGTTTTAGTTAAATACTTCAGTTTGTGCTTCACCATATCTTGTTTGTTCTGTCCTATACATGTGCAGCCTCTGGTTTAATTCATACAAAAAACTACTAATCATTTTAGGTGAACTGAATTCATGTCCTCTTATGAAGGAGGACAGAAACAGAAGCATGAACTAATATGTAAATGACAACATTTTGGTGTTAGACACTAAGCATGCATTTAATAGTGAACTGATTCTGTTTTCTAATTATTGGTGACTGGAAAGTCTAAAAATCAAATAACTGAACACCTAAGCTCTCATTTCTTAGCTATCCAACTTATGATGATTTTACAGAGGCCACAATAAGGTCACCTTGAGTGGGGACATAGATTGGTACAGTGTTTGCCTAGCATGTGTGAGGCCTTGGGTTCCAGCCTCAGAACCACACACACACACACACACACACACACACACACACACACACACACAATCTCACTCACCTATGTGTTATCCAGATATATGTTTTTAATGTTATTTTGGAAGATATCTGTGAAAGTCACATTTCTCAAAGCTACTATTTTAGCAAATTTTTCTTTAATGGGTGGAAAAAATGTTTCCTTATATGTGTTTTAACAATTTTCAGTCTTGACTATGTTTATTGCAGACATTTTCTAGAGCAAGGGTATTATGAGATCTTAAGTTAATTATCAAGTTCTGTGTTTGGATCTGTGTTAGAGTAGAGACAAAACCATTTTCTGGAGAGAACAATGGCCTTGCATATGGAAGAGTGAAATATGTTCTGCTGTTCTCATTGTTCATCTTAATTTCAAGCTTAAGTCTTTATTAGCACCAAACCCTGCCAGATTGTTCAAGTATATGGCTCTGAACTCAACGGCAACACAGGCCAGCTTTACCCTAGTAATGAATCAAGTACTCACTGTCACTCTGCTTTGTTGTTTTCAAACATTCAGGTTAGAAAAACAACACACAATGCAATGCATGTTGGAGGGATGTGTCATTCATCCAGTCCTCTACATGCTCTGAAATTCATTAATAGACTAAGCCAAAGCACTAGAGAGCTACATACTTGGATGTGAAAACAACTTGTAAAATGAATCAATTAACTTCCCTGGGCTTCAGGTTATAAAATGCAAAACTGAAGTTAGTTTGTGTATTCAATTACTCTCAATGAACTGCTACACCAAAAACACTAGGTCTGCAAGACAAAGAAACAATCGTACCGAGAGCTACACCCAGTACTGAGGAGGAGCCTTCTGGGTTGCTGTACCATCACCCCCAGTGCCCAGGAGCAAAGCCACCCCCAGTGCTGAGGAGGAGCTTTCTGGGCCACCATACCACCACCCTCAGTGCCAAGGAGGTGAGCTTCATGGATGCCTGCAACACCCCCCCCACCGCAAGTTGAAATGAGAAGACACATAAACAAGTTTCAAAAACAGACTTCCAGATCACCTAAAGCAACCACAAAGGGAAATGAGATGGAACAATCTGATACTCACTACCTGGACTCCCTGAACTGGCAACAAAAGAGGATCTAGAAAAAAATGAAATCAGAAATAATTTCACACATAACAGCAGAGATTATGCCCATAGTGCAAGACATGATTAATAAATCGAGAGGGGACACAGATAAAAAAATAGAGGATCTGAGGAACATGATGGAATCCCAACATAGGAAACAAATGGAATCCATAAA
>NW_004624796.1:2961941-3017932 GCF_000247695.1 Heterocephalus glaber
AAACATAGCTATCTCCTGAAACTTTTAAAACTTCTTTATGGTGAAACATCCAAAATCCTTTCTTCTGGAATTTTGAGATGTACATAGATAAGTGCGCTCCATAATCAATGATACCGTACAAAACCAAGAAGAATGGTGTATTCATGTCTGCACCTGGTACCTGTCCATCAATCACCTAATTGCTTCCTTTTCTTAGTGAAGCAGCCTACGCTCTTCCTCAGTGTTGGGAAAGTGGGCTCTGCAGTTTCCTGGCTGTTCATGGTACAGTGGCATGTCAGTACCCACAATGCCATGTCCAGAATCGGGAGGGCCACATCACTTTTATGCATGTTGAAATTTGAGATTCTCTAACAGTGTTTTATAAACTTTCCTCTGCGTGTGTGTGTGTGTTTTAATGTAGTTTCTATGACCTCACTTTTGGAGTCTTTACTTCTATAGGTTCAAGGTGATATGAACCTGTCACCAGAGCAGTCAGGAAAACACTTAAAGAATAAAGGCAGTGTAACTATTCCTTTTCTGTTTTTAGGCAGCAGATTAAAGTGACGGGTCTTTGATCATTCTCCATAAAAGTCCTTCTCTTTTATTCTCTACACTTATATTCATGATAGCAATAATAAAAATGTCATTAATTTGCTTTCATTTTAAATTCTTTCCCCACCACTAGACAATAAGCTCCATGACAAAAGAGTTCATCTTTTTCTCTACCCGGAGCTCAGGGTCCCCCAAAATGGCTAGCCAAAAGTAAGAGATTACTATTTATAGAATAAGTAAATGCCTGGATAGATAAACTTAGGTTCTGAAAAACCTGGACACACACACACACACACAGGATATCTTTTCCTGGGATATGGAAGGTACCTACTCAAAGTGTAACATGTTTGACTTAATTTCAATAAAATATATTAATGTACCAAATTCTAGGTTCCAATAAAATACTCATAAAGCACTAATGACAGCTGGCATCATCCCCCATAAATGTTTTCTTTTTTTTTGGTACCGGGATCGAACTTGGGTCCTTGCGCTTGTGCAGCAGGCGGTGAAGCCACTGAGCTAAATCCCCGGCTGCCCCATAAATGTTTTCTAATATGGGTTTTTGTGGTGTATAAGATTGTCACATTGCTCTCCTAATGTGTAAAGTAGGAGCAGTCTGTCAAAGGTGTTATTGACGTAAATGTAATCGACGCATGTCACCATGCAGCTCGATGTGTTCTGGTAAGTGTGCCCAGTCATGTAACCACTAACTCAAAATACGCAACAGCTCCCTCAGCCTAAAACATTTCCAAATTCTTGACACCATCACACATGGGTCGTGTTATCAACAAAAAAGTCTATGATAAAAAGAGAAAAAGACTTATCAGAAGAAATTCTTTAATGTGTATAATAAAAATCGATTACTATCAAATAACAAGACATCTTTGGTCCCCCCACATTTTTTCTTGAAGTAATACAATAAACTTGTACTCCTGTTCAGAGAACGAAGACACAAGACACAGACATGCGCGTGCACACACACACACGCATGATTTCAGTATTTCCTAGGTTAAAGAGTACAAAGAAGTGCATTTGGACTGTTTTCCCATCTTGTCCTTCAAACAAAACCTAAACTGAAATTACTCTAGGGTGGGGCATCTTTTCTGTGGCAAGCGCACCAAGCAAGAGCCTTTTCCATGAGAAGCGGCGGTGGCTGTTCCCACTGGAGGAGCATGAAAGGAACCTCGCTGTCCGTCTGCTCCTCCACTGCGCCGAGGCCTGCCAGAGAGGCAGAGCAGCGCTGTGCTGTCCGGAGCACAAAAGCCTCACTGCCCACCCCTGCCCTGGGCCCGGACCTCCACACCTGTTCAGGAGAGCAGTGCTTTTCTGTTCCCTTCTGTGGCCACGCCACTAAAGCTAACAGCTGCAAAGAACCTCACCTTAACTCCTCTTCTCTCACCCCGTGCTTCCTTTCCTTAGGACGGCCTTATCCTGCTTACTAGATGTAGGTATAAAAAACAGGATATCCAGTAATGCGTGACATATATAAGTAGTATTTACCACTTGGATGGCCGCTGCACGACTGTTTACTGATTTTTGTGCTTTTCAAATACCACCTGTAATTGCCAGTCTTTGATCTCCTGAAAGGGACATAATTTCAGAGAAAAAAATGCTATAATTGGGAAGCAATGACAGAAAGCAATGTCATACTGAGAATGAACAAATCAGGGCCCATTCAGATGAATAATAGAATGCATTCTGCAGTCCCCCCGAGGAAGGAGCAATTTGAGCTAAGACTGGATAATGAGGGAAAAGGACTTTTAACGAAAGAAGTCCCCACTGTGAATTTTGGCCCCTATACAGCTGAAGGCGCACTAAGCCAACAGCTCCTGAGAGAGAAGTATGGATTTCCCTGTGTAGTTAAAATGTAATGTGCTTCATCCACCAAGAAGGGAAAAACTATAGCTAAATTGGAGTTCCCTTCCTGTTTATCAGCAGCAAAGGATTAATATGAGAATGCTTTCCCACTGGACTATTCTTGTTTTGATCCCCTGGTTCAGGGGAGAAGCATGACCAGCTCCTGAGCAGGTCGCAGCTTCTCAGCCCCTCTTCCCCACAGTCCTGACGCGGAGCCCCCACAGCAGGCACCAGGGCTGAAAGGAAATACAAAGTGAGAAGTGGTACCCAGCTCTTATAAACTGGCTAAGAGACGTGGTGGCTACAGGGGAAAGAGGGGAAAGGCACTTATCTCAAAATGAAGGGTAGGTTTAAAAAATAACACGGTTCTCCCTCATGCCTATGTCACTAGGAAAATCTAGAATATTACAGGACAACAAAAACTCCCCATGGATATTCTGTAAAATGTCAAGTCAGCAAACATGGCAGAAAGCTTTCTACCCTTTCTCTTATTATGTAGTTCCACTCAGATGTGTCGCCGGAATTTCAGAGGCCGGAAGGAGTGTTCCTTTACTAAACCTGGACAGCACTTAATCTGTAACTGAATGTGCAGAGAACTAAGAAGGAAATAATTCCCCAAGAGACTCTTCTATATTATTCATGCTTCAACACGTACAGAGTAATAAAATAAAGGGAAAATACAGGAAAGAGAAAAATTATGCCAAATGAATGTGAAAAAATTAAAAATCACAACTAAAAATAGACTGCTCAACAAGACCTGGGAAATTAGTGTACCTAGGATTTCAATTCTGGATTGAAACAGAAGTGAAATGATTTGCCTCAGTGCAAAGTCACTGTGCTGGAGTTTGTGTAGGCTGGTGCAGCCCTCCCTGTGCTAGACTCGTAATGAGGGCTGGCTCTTACTGCTGAGATACACCCCTACCCACACATGCTTCATCATGTACCTTCACATTAGAGGTCTTTGTTAGCATGACTCTCTGGGTAACATCACCCCCTTTTGGGCCACTCTTGGGATATATTCATACAAAATAATTTATTTGGGCTTTCTTATGGTAAAAGGTGTAATTAGCAGTTATTTTGTAGCACAAAGTACGATGTTACAAGCCAATTTTCTGAAAGTGCCTTTAATGTAGCACCTGCATCATTCATGTTTATAAATTAGGTAATTGTACATCTAGCCACTTATGTGTACATGAAATTACTCTAATTTGCATATGCAAATCAACAATCTTTGTTATGCTCCCCTCCCCCCTTTTGTAAGTTCATAGAGACCGAATTTCTGAAATACCATTTTATTAAACTACATTTATTATTTTTCTCAAGCCATTTAAGAGTTTTGAATAGCTCCACCTGATAATGAAATACAGGGAAAGTTAAAAACCTGTTAGGTTTCTGCTGATTCTATTATATCACCACTTTACTTGTAGTGCTTGTTCCAAAACTATTTTAATCAACATTTTCTGTTCCCTTAAAAAAAAACAACCCCCCAAAAGAAATAAAAAAATACTTAATTATAATCAGGAGTCCATCTCTCGCCTACTTCAAAGTGCTAATACTGAGAAATGCTAACATAATGAGAACAGGTATTTCATAGGATAAAAAAATGACTGATCTCATTCAATAGTTTTTAAACTCTGTGCAAAGATTTATACCTTGTTTTCTTACCCATTTAGATCTACATTAGTCAAAGTACCCCAATCCCTATTTAAATGCTAATCTTCCCATTACTCTACATGGTAGAACAATTTTAAATGCATTATTGAAAATGTTTTGAAAGATATGCAAAATTGTATGCAGGACTACATTAAAAATTTGCATCATCTCAAATGTACAGAATCGACATGAAGAGAACCTTTGAAAGTCTCCATTAACTTAAGGCAAAATGGGTTAAGTGCATAATTTGTATTCCATTACTTGGGTAATTAAATTTAGATGAGTTTTTTAAAAAAAGTGTAGCTTTATTTACTATGGGATATAACTGAAAATACAAAACTATCTTGAACTAGAAAAACACAACATCATTTTGAAATCTGTTGTTTTAGATCTGCAAAGTCCCTGTGTTCTGGGCCAGAGATTTAGCTCAGTGGTTTTGCTGCCTGCTGAGCAAGCGCAAGGACCAGAGTTCGATCCCTGGTACCAACACACACACACACACACGTCCCCGTGTTCAGAGCTGGGGCTTTTGGAAGGTGATTGTATGATGGTCATCGGTGGATTAAGCCACCTTTAAGGAGGTGACAGCTGAATATGCTGTTCAAATATGGGGCTCAGGGGAGGAGGCAGTTCAGTGGGAGTGCGGCTCTGAGGGTGTATGTCTGGCTCGGAGTCTCCTCCTTCTCTGCTTCCTAGCTTCCAATGTTGAGGAGCTTTCTTCTGCCTGCCCTCGCACCATGCCATTTCTGCCTTGGAGCCAGCTAGCTATGCACTGATTCCTCTGAGACTGTGAGTCAAAACAAACCTCTTCTCTTTAAGTTATGGGTGTCAGCCATGCTCTCCAAATAACCGATAAAAAAAATCATAACTTTTAAACTTTGAAAATATTCAGCTTCAGGTGATGAAAAGCTTCTTGAAAATACTATTTTACATTTTGGAAGACTCCTTATAATACAATTAATAGTTGCAGATAACACATAAATTTATTTTTTCTCACTCATCAATCTCCATTAAATGCTAGAAAATGAGTGAAAAGTATAAACCACAAAGAAAAAAAGAGCAATAGACAAAAGATTTCAGTAAAATTTTATAATATGGAAGCAGATGAGCAAGTGGTAACTGATTTAGTAAAGCAGAAGGAGTCACAAGCAGAAGTACTTGACGAAGCTCTTGGTGGAAAAACTGAGCAGGTGAACCAAGACAGTGGAGGTGAATGCATGGCTGGTAAGGAGCAGACAGCAATGGATAATTTGGAAGTCTCTCAGCCAAAGACTTGACACCCTCTTTTCTATTGCACTTACAGAATGTCAATGTCCTGACCCTGCCAGGTAAGTGACTGGAGGCTCCCCACAGAAGTGGAACTGGAAGTACTCAACAGCAGAGTGGGTAATGGGAATCAGGCACATACTGTTACATGAAGGGCAACACAGACGAGTAAACTGTCAAAGAAGAGACCATGGGATCCAGGACATAGTGGACTCCACTCAGGTGAGAAATAGAGATGTCAGAGGTCAGATTCATGGAAGATCCACAGACTGGAACAGATGGACCTACGATCCCGGAAGTACAATTGACAATTCCATCAAAATTAAGAACATAGATCATTCAATGAGGGAGTAGAGTCCCAGCTATACTTTTCCAGGTACTGCAATCTCAACATATCAAAAGTACACCTGTTCAGGAGAAGGCGGCACTGTGAACTTGATCTACATTTTTACTACTTTATATCTGACCCTTTCGTACTGCCTGCTTTTTCCTTGTTGCTGTTTGTGCTTTTTGAGACAGGGACTCTCTGTGTTACCAGGAATGGCCTTAACCCAGCTCCAGCCATCCTCCTTGTCTCAGCTTCTAGGTACCTGGATCTACAGGTGTGCACCATCACACCTACCTTCCTCTTAAAATTAAATTTATTTTAATGAATGCTTAAAAACTGAACATATTAATGTGATACCCCATGATGTTTCAAAACATGAATATGTGATACAATGTTTAAGTCAGTGTAAACATAGCTATCTCCTGAAACTTTTAAAACTTCTTTATGGTGAAACATCCAAAATCCTTTCTTCTGGAATTTTGAGATGTACATAGATAAGTGCTCTCCATAATCAATGATACTGTACAAAACCAAGAAGAATGATGTATTCATGTCTGCACCTGGTACCCATCTATCAATCTTTCCCCATCCATCCTTCCTCCCTACTTCCCCAGCCTCAGGTAATGATCCTATTCTCAGCTTCTGCAGAGATGACTTTCCTACATTCCATGTATGAGGGAGATCACACAGGACCTGTCTTTCTGTGCCTGCATTATTTCATCTAACACAACGATCTCCAGTTCCATCCATGTTAACTCTACCTTTTATTAACCAAGTCAAATTACTTCCATTGGAAAAGAAAAAGGTTATCAGGTATTATTTCAAATTGTAGTAGCTGAAAAAATAGGATAATTTCATGAGTAATACTGTCATCCATTTTAACTCTACAAAGATGAGGTAAATGTTAAGAATGATGTTTTCATAGTTTCAAATATTTTCTACAATGATAATTTGTAGAATCATTTTAAAACTATAGTAGAAAAATATAAAGTAGGAAAATGATAAAATTTATATATATTATGTTTGTTATGGTTTGAATGTGTCCCCCCTAAAATTCTGGCTCTGAAACTTCATGCCCAGTGAGATGGTAATAAAGTGTGGCGGCATTAAAAGAGACTGGGAACCAGGGATTTAGCTCAGTGGTTCCACTGCCTGCCTCAAAAGCACAAGGTCCTAAGTTTGATCCCTGGTACCAAAAAAAAAAAAAAAAAAAAAAAAAGAGCGAGACTGGGCCATGAGCATGCGTCCTTAGAGTGAACAAGATCAAAGCCTTTGCACAAAAGGCCTCACTTCTGCCATGGGAGCCCCCAGCTCCATCCTGAAGGAGAAAGCAACTCTCACCAGACAACCGAACCTGCTGGAGCCTTCCAGAAAATGGAATTCTCCCAAGACCAAGACTGGTGTCACCTTGCTGGGGAACTTAGCACCCCCTCCTTGCAGAAGATAGGCAAACACTAGAATTGACTCTCAGGACTTGGAAAGGCAGACTCCATAGCTTCCCTTTGGCAACTTATTCAGTATCAATGCCATTTCTAGTAAATTTTCCTCCCCGTAAATATAAATGCCTTATTCTGTAGTTTAAGTCATTAACATTCAATAAAGACAGAAAAAAAGATTGCAGCTATTTTTGTCTAATGAAGTCTCACTTAACAGTAATTTTCTCTTATACACTGGCACCTGGGCCAGACCTTCAGTCAGATGTTAGCTGAACAAAATATAAACAAATAAGTAAACATGATAATAAAATCCTTTTGATAATTCTTTTTAAAATTTTCCTGTTGGAAAAATAGTCTGTCTCTTCATTTCTTTTTCATTGTGGACTCATTTCCTTTTAATCATTAGTAGTATTTGTAGATTTTAAATTTCCTAGTGTACACGTTAAGATGACAAAGCTATAACTGGACACAACATTCTACGGAGGAGAAGTATTTTACGGTGCCGATGTTACATAAACATTTAGCCATTCCAGGATCACACTTCAAATTTCTACTCACACAAGAAATGCTGAAATGCTTACCTCAAGAACCAGCCACAGCTTATCTCCATTTATTTGATCCTTCTTAAAGTAAATCCCATAGAATTTGACCACATTAGGGTGGTCAGAAAGTGCTTTTAGAATGTTATACTCTGCTTCAATCTCTGCATCAATATCCTAGTTTCAAAAAATCATAAGGGAACTGTGAGAAAATTATTAGTAATGTCAAGTAAACATATTAGACTGTCAAACAAAATTTAATTTTGTTAAAGCACAGTTGTAATAGTTTTTTTTAAATAACTTTATTATCAAACACACACATACAAAAAATTAAAACCATTCAAAGAAGAACAATGCAAGGGGAAAAAAACTACAATAATATTCAAATACAGTAGAACGCAACCAAAACAAAACTGAAAAGCACTTAAACATTTTTCCATATAATTTAAAAAAGCATCTCAAGCACCAACAAGACATCAGAGGTGATTTGTTTCAGAAAGTTCCCCCAAACCAACACTGAACAAATAGTGGTCTGGAAAAAAACTCCAGTTAACTAGCAGACTCCACATAAGCCAAGCTTCTCCCTAATTTAAATTTCGATACAGTCATATGACACATAATGGAAACACAATCCAAGAAATATGTTATTAGGCAATTTATTAGGGCCTAATTTATTATTATTTATTAGGCCATAGTTGTAATAGTTTTTATCACCTTTACTGTGCACTGGAATTTCTCTTTACATTACAGAGAGAGATTTTTGTGCTAATCAAATGCATCTCAAGTCATATTAATTTAATTGAAATTTTAAAGGAAAAAATAAAAGGCTATTTTTAAATGGAACTGAATTTTGCTTTCAATATGCAGGTGCTGCTTTCACTGTATTAGTAACTTGGTTACAATGACAAAGCCTTGACTTGAAATAAAAACATTGAAGACTAGAAAGTTGGTTTATTCTGTTTCTTTGAAACACCAGATATTTAGAAGCTATAAAAAAATCTAGTCATACAAGCAATACATCCATACTTTTCAAAAAAAGGGAAATAAAACATGGACTATAACTTTTAGCTAACTAACGCCCACTCACCAGAAGCAGAATGGGTTGCCATTGTGTGTGTGTGTGTGTGTGTTTGGTGACTGAACCCAGGTTTATTACTTCAAAATGAACTTCCCTTCCTTGCTCCTCTGCTCAAAATAATATGGACAGTGAAATTATAACAGGGTTAGCAGAAATAAACGATCAAAACAGAGCAACCTGAAGATGAACAACGGAAGGACCACGGACCTTTTGCAGGTTGTGGCTGGTGGGTGAGTTACCCTAAGGACCGTGGCTCGGACGCCCCTGCCCATCTTTCATCATTTCCCTCCTGCCACCACCAGTGCAAGAGTCTCGGAGTGGAGGACGTGCTCTCACTAGACACGGGGAGCGTGCAGGTACCAAGCTCATCCAATCTCAGGTGGTTGGGAGAACTGGGATCTCCCAGCAGCCTGAGCAGCCAGCTCCCTCCCACAGAAGTCTTCAACAGCACCGCGCGCACAAGAGCCAGAAGCATTCCCACCAAGCAAAGCACTCACAGTGGCCTGGCGGCACTAACAACAGGAAAAGGCGTGGCGCTTTCCTTCAGCGCAACCCCCTGAAAGTGGGGGGACCACAGCTGGAGCCTCACTTGAGCAGAGTCCAGGGCTGAACGGGAAATTCAGCTCTTCACAGTTAGGAACCCCCTGCTCTTACAAAGCACCGTCATTTCAGCCCTGGAAATATTAAGTAAGCCTGAAAATGAATCTCCCTTCTCTGAAAGAAATTTAGTTTAGTTTAGTTTTGTTTTTTTTTGTTTTTTTAAAAAAACCTCTTCTCTTTAGCTTAAGAGAAATTCTACCAGAAGCGTAAATGTGGGAAGAAAAGGAAATCTGGGGAGGATGACATTTATGGTTATTTCTTGACTATGAGTTTATATTTTTACAATTTTTTGAGATTCTAAAATAGTATTGAATGAACCACTGAGCTACTAAGACATGCATTTATTTATGTGATTATGCATATGTCACTTTTTATGAAATACTTACTGTGTCTTTTTACATAAAGCACATTAAGAAAATCAAACAAGTAGACTTTAACATTTTTTCAAATTGTAACTTGTATTAGAAAGAGACTGTAATAAAAAAAATATAATATGCTTACAAACTTTGAAACTGTTTAATACAGACAAAAATAGAGTTAATTAGGGCAAAAACAGTGGCTTACGTGAACTGGATCCAGAATTTTGACTGCTGCTTTTTGGCCATTTTTCTTATTCAGTACTTTAAAAACTCTCCCGTAAGTTCCTTTGCCAATTGTTTCAGTTATTTCCCATGTATCAGAAGGATCAGGAAAATGATCAAAGATGATTGTCTTTCCAGTTAATGGGAACATCTCAAAGACTTAAATCACTGGAGAGAAAAAGTATCATTTCATCTGTATTTGATTAGGGACATTAAATGGCACACATAGACTCATGGGAAATTACCTAATATTTTTATTAATATAATAGAAAATATGCAACAACAACTAAAGGTACTTTAGAGTCACAGAAAAATTTAATTTCTTCCTTGCAAATGGGTTAATATCAGTTTAATGATGTTTCAAAGCAGGGGTTTATTTCTATGTTTAATATAATCTCTTATTAATTGCTATTAATTCTTTTCAAATTAAAAGACATGTCATTTTAATTTACTTCTTTAAACACAGAGATTACAATGAATTGAAGAATCTTACAATAACCTTAAGGAAAACAAAATTCAATGTTTTCACATAAGTTAACCTTACACTTACTAAGTGATAGTGTTTTATGCTAAAGCTCTGTGTAATACCCAATAATGGGTCCTTTTACTGCTTTTAAGGTAAAATTTTCTTACCACATCCTGCCAAGTCCTTTAAAACATGGCCCCGCTTAGTTTCCTAGCGTCATTCCCTAGCAGTCTTCTCTCACACACGGGACGCAGCCCCTCTGGACCCATCCATCATTTCTTTCTTGCTGGGGGTCTTGATATGTACACCATCCCCTCCACTTCGGCCTTTGGCGTCCTCACTAAACTCCAATCCCGCTTATCTTTAGGGTATCAGCTTAAGTGTCTGTGTGCTCCAAAACCACTCTATACTGCTCTCTGACATTTTTCCCATATGCTCACCTCCTGGCAGGGTGCTGAAATGATTATTAACTAGTTAACTAAAACAAGTAAGTAAGGATATTTACTGCCATTGTTATCAATAATATCAACATCTGATATCATGACAAATACAATAATGATATCAGATATGATTTATGATATCAGATATTATTTACATAGGTGATACCTAATATGATTACCGTATGCCTGGGACCTTGTACACTGGTGAAATAATTAGTTAATTAATCAATAAATTAAGGGAATATGGTCAATAATGTCAAATGACTTCACACTGGAGGTTATAGATAATCAAAGATCCCAGGTTTCATTCCAAGTAATGCTCTTAGCTTTCCATGTTTTTCTTTTATTCTATTCAATTATTTCTATACAATTACACAAGAGGGCTAAAAAAAGTACTTTCCACGCTTTCAGTAACCCTTATCTTTTGTCAGTTATACAAACACACACTGTTTTAAATATTAAAAAATTTGATTGCAGTTGGGTTTGTATGGACAGAAACATATCTATTAATTAGTTATCTATTAATCTATTAAAATTCCATTATGTCAAGGTGTGAAATTTACTTGTGTGACCACGTTAACAACTTTTAACCTCCCCTACAGGACCAACCCATGCCCACTTGACTGGAGTCCAGCCCTCTCCTGTCTTCACTCCCGATTCTTTTTCCCTTCCCCAGAATTGATCTCACAGTTGGCATGACTGCAATCATCCTTCCTTCTCTCATTCTCCACTGCACCCTCTCAGGGACAAGACAAAGTCTTGTTAAACTACTTTCCTCACACCTGTGCCTGTAGACAGAAAAACCCATTCAACCATGTTGACTAACAAGCCACATGCGGACCCTCAACACTAGAGAGTTCACTGCATTTCCCTGGCTTCACAATCCCCTTTCTCTGGAGTTACTACTTCACATTGTCTCTCCTCAAAATATTTTCTCAAATTTTCCTTCTTTGTTGACCACTCCTTCCCATAAAACTTCACAACTGATGACTTCATTTCATTAGTAACTGAAAAATGGATGCGGTAATAAATTTCTTAATCATCTCACTTCAAAAACTACAAATCATTGTGCATGAAGCATAGTGAGTCCACTCCTATCCCTGGTACTAACTGCTACTTGGCCTCAATTAGTCCTTTAGTTCTTCCTTCACATCATTTGATTTTCAGCTCAGCCATGACTTTCTTAAGCTTTTCCTGACCAATCTTCCTAAAGTGAGCCTTCCCACTTAACGTTATTCTCCCATGTTTGTGTAAGCTATGCAAGGGTGCAGACTTTTGTTTGCACTACTACTATATCCACAATTCCCAGAATTATGGCTAGCACATATTATGGCTAGCACAATCACAAATATTAGTTAAATGAGCATATATTTGCTTATTGGTAATTCTGACAGCAGAGACCTTATTTGTCGTGTTCACTTTCAAATCTAATAATGCTTATTGCTGTGTATGGAACATTGATGTTGAATGAATGAATAAATATGGTTCTTCAAATGAGAGATTTTTAAGTAGGAGACAGAAAGATTATGGAGAATTGAAAGGAATCTGAAAATCTAAAGCAAACTAAGGATCATATTCTGATTAATTATACTTAAGGGCATATCATCTAGTAAATGGGTATGGATGTCTTCTAAAAATTATATCAATATATAAAGAGACACTTCTGAATGGTTCTTAGAACACTTAATCTTTATGAAATTTATGCCTTTGATCCAAAATGCAAAGAGGTAATCAGTAATAATGATCCTCTTTAACAATTTCATAATCAGCGACAAAATAACTGCTTCTCACATCTATCTGCCTGAGTCATTCAAATAAGCCTTTATGTCATCTATATAATACAAATTTTAGACCCAAAGACCAATTATGCCTTGTTAAATGTCTGAAATAGAAGTTTTCAACCAGCAGAAACATTCATTACATGAAATACTGCCTTTCAAACAGTAATGTTATTGAACACAAGTTTCATTTCTCAGATATTAACTATTAGAAATTAACTGTTGGTTTTTCAATTTACAGGCATTAAAATAATAAAATGTCAATAAAATGACTGAACATCAATCCTTGAGTGGCCAACATTTTATTTCCCAAAGTTATTAAAATATTTCACATACCTTCGATGTTAGTTTTCTTTTCTTCTCTTTTCCTTCTCTCAATTATCATTAGTTTTAATAGGAAAGTAAATATAATATCTAGCCTCCCTATTGCTATTAGATTGTTCTGTTCTCATCTTTGTTCATTCATTCTGTCTTTTCCTCTTGTCTTCAACAGTTTCCTAGAGTTTGTGTGATCTTCCTCTGTCTTCACTGCTAACCTTTCCCTATCCTTCTACCTATCCCTCCCTCCCCAACTCCTTCTAACTCCCCATCCCATAGGGTAAAGTTGCTATATTGAAGAGTTTATTCACTATAAACATATGTTGGGCTGGTCCTCGATTTTGATTTAATTCACACAGTTAAAGATGATAGATTAATAACTACCACAAATTGTTATTTTCTAAGCTGTGCTTGATGCTATGGTATTGCTGATTGTATCATTTGGGGCAAGGTGTTGTGATTACCTTCCTGGTAAAATGAAAATGAGTTAGCCTCAGAGCCATTAGAGACTCAAAACCTAAAGAGCAGCTATATCTGGAAGACACCTCTGAAAAGTAATCATTCCACAAGGGTTCTAAACACAATCAACAAAGATACTTACCATAAGCAATTTTGAAGTATCAACCCAGGAATTAAACCAAGGACAGTACCAAAAACAAAAATGAGAAGACATTTAAGCAAGGCACAAACTCAGACTTCCACCCCACCAAAAGGCAAATTCTGGGGGAAACAAGGTGGAAAAGTCTGATAATCAACCACCTGGACACCCTGAACTGATAGCACAGGAAGTAACAAAACAGATGAATGAGGCTCTAGAAAAATTCAAAGCAGAAATAATCTCCCAGATAACTACAGAGATGATGAGCAGAGTGAAAGACATGATTAGAGGCTCTAGAACAGAAACATTAAAAAGTAGATGAGCTCAGAACCATGCTGGAAGCCATGAATGCCCAGCTTAAGAAAGAAATGGAAACCATCATTGCCCAACATAAGAAAGAAATGGAATCCATGAGAGAGATTCAAGCAGATATCCAGGAGATTAAAAACTCCATTGAAAATATTCACAGCAGATTAAGGGAATGTAAAGATAGAATATCAGATATGGAAGACAGAATTGCAGTTAGAGACCATGAAAACAGATTTCTTAAAAATAGTAAGGGACCACAAGAAATCAATCCAGCAGCTCTTAGATGATGCAAGGAAGAATAACATAAGACTGATAGGAGTCCATGAAAAAGCAGGAGAAAGTACAATAGACATAAAAAAATGTTCACAGAAGTAATAGTAGAAAACTCCCCAGACAGAGGTAGAGAATTGGACATACAGATAAGTGAGGCATATAGAACTCCAACTAGCCATGATCAAAAAAAATCTACACTTACATATAATATAGTCAAGATCCCAGAAACCCAACTGAAATTATCATGAGGAGTAAAAGGAAAAAAGAAACATGGACAGAGAACTTGCAGAAGATCATCAATCAGAAAAAATACATGTATTATGAGAATTCAAGAAAGAGAAGAGACAAGAAAGGGGAAGAGAGCTTGAACAAATAGTGGCTAAAAACTTCACAAATTTAAGCTGTCATAGATCTAGAAACTCAAGGGGTTCAATGAACTGCTAGTAAGCCCAAAGAAACTCATACCAAGATATATTATTATGAAGCTATCAAACAACAAAGAGGACTCTTGAAAGTAGCAAGACAAAAACAACTTATCATATACGAAGGACTCCAAATAAATGTGTCAGTGGATTTCTCCACCAAGCTGAAGAAATCTTGCAAGCCAGAAGCCAGTGGGATATTTATAATACTGGAAAGAGAAGAATTTTATATCTTGCAAAACTGTCTTTAAAAGTGAGAGAGAATTTAAGACATTCTTAAAAATATAAAAGTGGAGAGATTTCATTACCATTATCGCATCGCTATAAGAAATACTAAAGGAAGCATTTTAGGTTGAAATGCAAGGTTGCTAGATGCACTTTGAAGCCATATGAAAATGTAAAGTTCTCCAGTAAAAGTAATTATATGGAAAATACATAAATCAGTATTGTTATTATTACTTATTTTCTAACTTCACTTCTTTATCTTCTACATGATTGAAAACACAAATGTATAAAAGTTATAAATCTATGTAGATTTATACATAAATACATAAAAAGACATAATTTGTGACATCAGTAACAAAGTTTGGGAAGATAGCTGTAAAGGAGTAGAATTTTTAGGTGCAGTTGAGTTAAGTTGGTACCAGTTTGGAATAAATTGCTATGATTTTAGAATGTTATAGATAGTTCCATAGAAATCACAAAGAAATATCTATAACAAATACACAAAAGGAAATGAGAATGGAATCAAAGCATAGCATTACAAAAATCCACTAAAAAAGCATGGCAAAACTGAAGTAAAGGCATGACAAAAATACTATAACATATACAAAAATATTTTTCAACAATGCAAGAATAAGTCCTTCCCTATCAGTGTTTTAAATATAAGTGGGTTAAACTTTCTAATAAAAGACTTGGATTGACAGAATGGGGAAAAAGAAACCTGATCTGACTGCTGCCTACAAGAGATACACTGAGATAGAAGGACAGGAATTGGTTGAAAGTGAGAGGAAAAAGAAAGATACCCCATGCAACTAGCAACAAAAAGGGAGCTATATTAATAGCAGACAAAAGGGACTTTGAGCCAAAAACAAATTACAAAGAAGGAAGTTATATAATAATAAAATTTTATTTGTCAAGAAGATAAAAATTATAATTTACATGCATTAAACATCAGAGATTCAAAATATACGAAGGAACATTGAACTGAAGGAAGAAATTGATGCTTTTCTAATAATAGTCAACTTGCAACAAGAGAATACACATCTTGCTCAATGACATAAAGAATATTCTTTAAGATAGATCATACATAAGGCTGCAAAGCCAGCCTTAAATTTTTTAAAAGACTGAAAACATGCAAAGTATCTGTCTGATCCAAATGGAATGAAATTAGAAAATTAGAAATCAACAACAGAAAGAAAACTGGAAAAATTTAAAACTATGCGGAAAGTTAACAGCACATTATTAACTCTTCTATTATGAGAGATAGAAAAAAATCACAAGAGAAATTAGAAAATATCTTGGACATATGAAAATACAACACAGCAAAAGGTTCAAGATGAAGAAACTTGTTGGTGTCAAAGAGAACATTAGAAAGGAAGGAGTACTTACTTCACTTTTGAATCCTCCCCGTTCACCCAGAGCTATCATTTCTCTTCTTCCCCCTTTTTCTCCACTTTCAAATAAATCACCTTTTCTTATGTTAAAAAAAAGAAAAGAAGAAAAATTGAGAATAAGAGAAACTCAAAAGCAGTAAAAGGAAGGAAATAATGAAGATAAAAATGTAGATTAACAAAATAGAGAACAAACAAAAGAGAAACTGAGCTGATTCTTAAAGATCAACACAAATGACATATCTTAAAGTAGACCTACTAAGAGAAAAAGAGACAAAAATGATTAAAACTGTAAATGAAAGAGGGTAAGTTCTTGCTGATTTCAGAGAAATAAAAAGGATTATAGTATAAACAATTATATACCAACAAATTTTTAAACTACATGGAATGAACAAACACCTACAAAATAAGACTGAATCATGAAGTACAAAATCTGAATAGAACTATAACTAGTAATCAAAAACTGGATCAGTAATCAACAACTTCTCAATCACAAAACAAATCCCGGACCAGATAATTTCACTGATGAATTCTAGCAAACATTTAAATAATTAACACCAATCTTTCTCAACATTTTTCAAAGAAGGTAAAGAGGGCACACTTTCTAACTCATTCTATGAGGCCAGCATTATGCCAATAACAAATCCAAACAAAAAAAGAAATCCACAGATCAACAGCTCTCTGAATACTGATGCAATAATCAACAAAATGCTATCAGGAAACTGAATTATAACAGCATACTAAAAGGATCACATGCCATGATCAACTGACATTTATTTCTGGACTACAAGAATGGCTCAACATATAAAGGTCGATCAATTAAACAGACCATATTAACAAACTAAAAGGGAAAAATCACAAGATCATTTAAATTAATGCATAAATTTATTTGACAAAATTCAATGTCTTTCAAGATAAAACACTCAGCAGACTGTGAATAGAAGGAAACTACTTCAACATAATAAATGTATGCCTGAAAAGCCCACTGCCAATGTTGCAGGCAACAGTGAAAGAAAGACTGAGAGCCTCTCCCCTCTAATAAGGAAGAAGACAAAGATGCCCACTTTTGCTTTTTCGATTCAATATTGTACTGGGAATCCTAGCCAGAGAGGTTGGGCTAGAATAAGAAATAAAAGGCATTTGAATTGGATAAGAGAAAGTAAAATTATCTCTGGCTACAAATGACTGGACTGTGTATGTTGAAAGTCCTGAAGAAGATACATAGACATAGACACACACACACACACACACACACACACACACACACACAACTAGTGAATTCAGCAAAGTTGTAGATACAAAAATCAACATGAAAAAGTCAGTTGCATTTCTCTACACCATCCATGAGCAATAAAAAATGAAATTCAGAAAATAATTCTATAATAGCATCAAAGAGAAAATATTTAGAAATAAATTGAGAGGCTTATACACTGAAAACTACAAAACACTGCTGAAAGAAATGAAATAACACATAAATGGATAGGTTCCATGCTTATAAATCGAAATAGGTCAATATTATCCAAAGTGATAAATAAATTCAATGCAATTGCAATCAAAATCCCAAAATTTTTGAAGAAATAGAAAAAAATCCTCAAATTCACATAGAATCGCAAAGAACCTCAAATAATCTAGCAAAAAGAACAAAGTTGGGGGGCCAGGGATTTAGCTCAGTGGTTCTGCCACCTGCCTCGCAAGCACAAGGTCCAGAGTTCGATCCCTGGTACCAAAAAAAAAAAAAGATCAAAGTTGGAGGTCTCATACTTCTTGATTTTAAAACTTACTACCAAACTACAATAATCATAAAAACAGACATATAGAACAATGAAACAAAACAGAGAGCCCTAGAATAAACTCTTATATACCTGACTTCTGAAATATTGCCAAGACCTTTCATGGGAAAAAAAAATAATATTTAAACAAACTGGGTCAGAAAAATTGGATATCCACATGCAAAAGAATGAAGTTGAAAATTCATCTGACATGATATACAAAAATTAAGTCAGCATGAAGAACAGACCTAACTATGAAAGCTAAAATTATAAAAGCCTTAGAAAAAAAAAAAGGAAAACCTTCATGACACTGGATTTGGCAATGATTTCTCGGATATGACAAAAAAACCATATGAAACAAAGGAAAGACAGACAAACTGGACTTTGTAAGAATTTAAAACTTTTGCATATCAAAGAACAGTATTAATAAATTAGAAGGACAATCCTCAAAATAAAAAATATTTGCAAATAATGTATGTGATATGGAGCTATATAAATAACGCCTACAACTGAAACAACAGTCCATTGTTAAAAATAAGCGCAAGATTTGAATAGACATTTCTCTAAATACAATACACAGTTGATCGATATGCACATGAAATGGTGTTCAATATCACTAATCAGAGAAATGCAACAGAATACCCCAATGGCACACTGCCTAAATCCATCGGAATGGCTATTATAAAAACAGAAAACAAAGGGTTTTGTGGAGATTGTGGAGAAATTGGAACTCATGCTCACCACTGTAAGAAAGTGAAATAGCTCAGCACTGTGCAACAACAGAGCGCAGTTCCCCAACACACACCCAGAATTACCATGTGATCTAACAGTTCCATTTCTTGAATATATATCCAAAAGGATAAAAAACATGAGCTCAGAGATATTGGTAGGTCCATCTTCCTGGAAGCATAAATAACCACAGGAAGAGGTGAGCCACATGTCCACTGACAGATGAACAGATAAACAAGATGTGGGAATGTTCTTGAGATTTGAAAAGGAAAGAAGTCCTTAACACACACGCTAAATACAACACAGATGAGCCTAGAAGGCATTCCAAGTGAAATAAGCCAATTACAAAAGGAAAATATTGTATAATTCCACCCATAGGAGGAATCTAGCACAATCAAGTTCAAAGATAGAAAGTAAATTATGGTTACCAAGGGTTGAGGGAAGGAAGAACAGGAAATATTATTTCAAAGGTACAGAGTTTCAGTTTGGGAAGATAAAAACTTCTAGAGATGATGTTGGTGATGGTTTTACAACAATGTGGCTATACTTAATACCGATGAACCACACACTCAAAATAAGTTGAAAGGATAAATTTTATGTAAAATATATTTTACCCAAACAAAAAATTACCCAGAATTCAATATATGGGGATGAAATAATGGAAATTATAATGGAGTGATCAGCCTACCCTCGGTTCCTCATATCATCATCCATGCTTCGTGTCTTATGGGCTGAGATTTCAAAACTGCATTTCCTATGCTCCCTCTCCTGGTGCCATCCTGTCCTGAGAAAGTATCCTGTTCTGAGAAAGGAGAGCCTCAAACAGCAGACAGGATGGAGGGAGAAACTGAGAGCCTGGGATCATTCTCTCCTGTTTTCTCTTTTTGTGCTAGTGTCTCCATGAGCTGCTGTGTCCCCTCTTCCTGAAGGACAGAAATGCCATAAGCCTAGACAGCCACAGCTCTGGAGTCTGGGTAAGACTGCCCCTCAGGTACCCCCATGGCTCTAGGACTGACAAGAGGTTGGGGTATTTAGAACTTAAATTGCCTCACTGCCCCGTTTGGCTTTCAGATGTGTCCAAACATTTGTAGCCACTTCTCCATATTCAAGTCTCGCTGTTGAACTATGCACCTGGCCCCACCTCTGTTTTCCTGATTCAGTCTAACGCCTACCGACTCAGAGTTTGAGGAGGACAGAATACAATGAACAGAAAGAAGGCAACCAAACGGCTGAGTTTAGATTTACACAATGATCACAATTATCATAGGGAATTTACACCTGTACATGACGCATCTCGATTCCTTTTCCCCCCTCTCTTCAACACTTCTTCCCTTTCCTTATTTACAAAATCCCTGTTTGCATTTTTTCCTTCTTTCCTCATTTATTTTTCCTTCCTTGCTTTTCCTTTTCCCATCATGTGCAGGTACAAATTTCCTATGATGAATGTGATTATTGTGTAAATATAAATTATACCAATAAAATTAAAATAAAAAACCATGAGACAATAAATTTCTGTTGTTTAGACAAAAAAAAAAATCCTAAACCTTCTCATTTAAAATCCCACAAATTTATTTATTTATTTATTTTTTAAGTCCCACAAATTTAATGATGGATGTCATTACTCTTGAACTTTGTTTATATTCTTTCTATAAAACATAATTCCTCTGTGACTATCCCTATCTATTCTGTTTGCATTACTAATTTTTCTTTCCCACAGATAACTAGAAACAATACAAAAGTTTATCAGGTGCAATGTCATGGCAAGTTTTATATTTGTAAATTCTGGAAAAATAATCTCAATAAAATTTGCATTTATTTTAACCTCAAAAAAATGACTGAGTTTTTCCAAATAGGTAGAAGGTGTGAACCCTTATGTGTAGGAAGTTAAAAATGATAAATAACAGAAAATTCATACCTGTAAACACCAGAATGAGACTGCAGAAGACCAATGACAGAAGCTCTTTAAATCAACCAGTCAGGAAAAATAATTATTACATACGAAGGGAAGCAACTGGAATGACTGCTGACTTCTAAATAGAAGACAGTAGTACAATAATACATTAAAACTTATGGAAGAAAACAGCTGTTAATATGGAATTAACAAAAGTACCCACAGTGTATCTTTTATCTTTTTGCCAAAACAAAAATTGACTTTAGTACCAATGACCTTTGAGAGTTTGTATGAAGGATATACCCCATGAATGGCAGTGACCCATAAGAAAGGTCTAAATTACCAAAAAACAGCAAAGAAATTGTTAAGCTTGTGTGTGTTCAATCTAAGCTAATACTAACTATAGTACACAATAATAAGCTATGTTGGTTAGTACTGAACAGTAAGTGGAGGAATGGTAGGATTTTTAAATACTTTAAGTTCCTTTTGTTGTTCAGGAGATAATTAGAAGTAACTTCAGACTTTAAGATAAATATACATTTCAAATACTTAACATTGCATACTCAAAATATGTATTATCTTCCAAAATATTAGAAGAAAGCTAGTTAAACCAAAACCTCAGTAAAAGAGAATAAAGGAAACAGCAAAAAGAAGAGAAATAAACAAAATAATCCTGTAGAAATAATTGTAAACAGGCCAGTAACACAATAATTGTTAATGGACCAAAATTAACAAAAAAAGGTTAGGAATTGGTATTTATAGGCTATTTGCAGGGATACACAGAAAAACCTACAGAGAAATACTGGAAATAAAATAATAGTACTATGTAAATACTAACCAAAACAAAATGACATGGACCTTATTAGGACTATATCAGACAAAATATATGTTAAGGCAAAAATAGAAGAAGGTCCACTGCATAGCAATCCAAATCTTAATTTACCAAGAAAATACAGCTCAAAATAGAGCTGCAAAATACACACAATAAAAATTGAAAGGAAAAGAATAAATGGAAAAATTCACAACTTCACTGGCAAATTTCAATATGCCACAGTGTTTCTTGAGTAAATGGATAAAAATTTAAAAATAAATAAAATGTAAACAACATAGTTCCAAGGAGAATTTAATGGATATGTTACAGCTGAGTGGGCCAAAATCTCAGGTTCTTTTGCACATCAAGGAAAGAACTGGCAAGAGTATACCTTGTAGTAAGTAGTAAGTAGTTATGTTTATTGAAGATCACAGGACGATAGCAGGAACAGGCAGCGGGGAGAGCAACCCTAAGAGCTTCAACACAACTCAGGCCTCCAGTATTTCAAGGACCAGGCACCTCCAACTTCAGGCGCCTCCCCCGTGGTCAGGCTCCTCCGCTCCAGGTGCCTCTCATTTTGTCTTTCACTGGTATGGGAACCACTGATCTGCCACCTTGGGCATCACGAACGCCTAAGCGTAAACGTGGAAAATCACCAGAGCAATCCCGTGCCCACAGGTGAGTGAAGGGAAGGAATGGCTCATTCTTTATCCTCATCTGACCATATCAGACATACTAGGGTATCTATGGAACCCTCTATCCAAGAAGGAAGACATTCTTTATGAGCACATGACTGAAATGCAGTTAAGTAAGAAATCAACAACTAAAAGAAAAATGTTTTAAAGCTATATAATTGGATACTATAAAAAGGCACTACTAAACAACTCAAGAATCAAAGAAGAAACATGATGAACATTTAAAAATAGACTTAGAACGACATGCCTGCGCCCTCTCCCTCGGCCACCGCTGCCGCCTCTTTCTGCCGCTCCTGGAGCTGCTTGTGCGCTAGTTCTGTGCCGACCTGGTACCTCTTTTGTGAAGCGGCCTCTGAGAAGACTCGGGCGCTAGCTATGGCCGATGAAAAGCCCAAGGAAGTGGTCAAGACTGAGACCAATGATCATATTAATTTGAAGGTGGCGAGGCAGGATGGTTCTGTGGTGCAGTTTAAGATTAAGAGGCTTACACCACTTAGTAACTAATGAAAGCCTACTGTGAACGACAGGGTTTGTCAATGAGGCAGATCAGATTCCTATTTGATGGGCAGCCAATCAATGAAACAGACACACCTGCACAGTTGGAACTGGAGGACGAAGATACAACTGATATGTTCCAGAAGCAGACAGAAGGTGTCTACTAAAAAGGGAACCTGCAAGAACTCTACTCCAGAACTCTGCTCTTACAGACTGAGAATACATTCTCAATTAGAGAACTGCAATTTGGTCCCACCACATCTTGACTACTACAGGATAGTTTTCTCTATTCTTTCATTTACCCCTTCCCCATTCCTTTATTGTACATAAAGTATCTGGTGTATGTGCACAAGCATATTGCTTTTTTTTTTTTTTTAACTAAATGGCCAACAATATGTTTTGATTGATATCAGATGGAGACAGGATGGGGCGATACTGGTTCTGTGAAAATAATTCCCTCTCTCCATTAGTGGCATTCTCATCAGTTCTTATCTTTATATTCCAGTAAGTTATTTTGCTCTCACTGTTTTAACAGAAAAGACAACAACATAAAAATCCTTGCATACCTTGTTTGATTGGAGAATTTTAATGTTTTTCATTTATCATTGTAAAACCAAGGACAATTTTATAACTTTTTTGTATGCAGCTGTTACATGTAGGGCAATCTGTCTTTATGTAGGAGTAAATTACTCCTTAAAAAAAAAAAAGAATCCTAGATAGTTTTCCCTTTAAGTCAAGTGTCTTGTTGTTTAAATAAACTTCTTGTTTAAAATGAAAAAAAAATAAAAATAGACTTAGAACTGAATAACAATGAAAACATTACTCTTCAAAATTTATGGCATGCAGCTAAAGCAGTGCACAGGGGGAAATATAGAGCCTCAAATTTAACGGTAGAAAGGAAGAAGGGCTAAACATTTTATAGCCTCATAATAAAATCAAAGAAAGTAGGAAAAGGAGGAGTAAAACTTAAAGAAGAGGATTATAAAGAATAAGATTAGAAGACTGATAAATATAATAATTGTTCAAAAATAATTTTAAAAAACTAGGCAAATTCCCATGAAGACTGATCAAGAAAAAAAAAAAACCAAGATATTTAACTTTCTGTGTCTGATGTATTTTACTTAACATTATGGTCTCAATTCCATCTATTTTCCTGCAAATACACTATTTCATTCTTCTTTATGACCAAATAAGATTGCATTGCATGTATACTCCACATTGTCCTTTTCCATTCCTCTGCTAGTGAGGATCTGGGCCTGTGACAGTGAACCTGTTAGAGCTTTCAATGCTAACAGCTTGCCGGGGCTCGTGTTGTAGGTTCACCAGCACTGACCAAGGCTATTTCCAGAGCTTGGCTATTGTGAGCCGCACTGCTATACACACTGGCATGCACATATAAATATGGTATGACATCTTTAACTCTTTAAAAAGTCTATATCCCATACTTTCTCTTATATGGGTAAGCTAAGTATAAATACATTAAAAAGCAAAATAAATGAGAGATGGTAGAGAACAAAAAAGCTTTGTAGAGGTGGGGTAAGAGGTCACCAAGAGGAGGAAGGGAGGTAAAAGGACTGAAAATGATCAAGAGATGATATGCAGGGGCCGAGGATTTAGCTCAGTGGTTTTGCCGCCTGCTGCGCAAGCGCAAGGACCCAAGTTCGATCCCCAGTACCAAAAAAAAAAAAAAAAAGAGATGATATGTATGTATATTACATGTATAACATATAGCATATACAGATGCCAATTCCCTGAAACAAATGTAACTATTTTGTATAGGAAACATACGTGAATAAAAAAAGCTAAATAAAGGTTTTAAATATTTAAAGCAAAAAAAGCGCAAAGGTACAGATAGGCAATATTAAGAATGAAAAGATTAACAAATTAGAGCAGAGACAGATAATTTTATATTTTATTGATATACACTTAAAAACAGATCAAATAGTTAATTTCCTGGAAACAGAAGGAAAAATGAAAAATAAAAGTCATTTTTCTTGAGATGTTTATAGTAATGGGCCTTGATATTCCAATACCAAACATTTAATTTTGTTCTTATATGTCCTCTGATAAGTATATGTGAGTTATTCCCAAAAATCGCTCTCTTCAAGTATTTCATTATACTTTTTTTTTGGTACTAGGGATCGAACTCGGGACCTTGCACTTGTGAGGCAGGTAGCCGCACTGTTGAGCTAAATCCCTGGCCCTTATCATACTTTTTAAATAAAGCTGAAAAATTTACCAAAGGGTCTAGAAACACAACTTTGGAATAATTGTTTCATGAATGAACATGAACACATTTCCTTCCAAATATAATGCAAATATCAAGTTTAACTGTTACTTTTTCCAAAGTATATGCAGACAACACCATTTCTCAATGAAAGTGCAAGTTGCTCTGTGATACAGAACATGCTAAGAAAGCAGCACGTGGGTTTACTCAAAGCCAAGCAATATTTGCATACCACAGTTCTCACTTTAATAAATATTCATCTGTATTTTCTGTAGATCCTATTCAGAGATCCTTCCCTTTAGGTATGAACTTCTGCCAAGCTGCTTAAATGTTCACAGTTAATGTTTACAGTTAAAGTAAAAAGAAGTTCCTGCCTGTAATAGAAGAGACACCAGAGTGTCAAGAGGTCAGCTGCTGACGTGTTCTCGCAGAGCAGTCAGAAATGATCTCAGCACAGAAACCCGTTCACTTTATTCTCCTGCTAAAATCCACATTCTTACTGTGTCCTCCAGACCCGGAGTGATCTGTCCACTTCCAGCCTCCGTAACTCATCCTGTGTCCTTCACCACTTGGTCATTTCAGCCTCACTTCCCCTCTGATGGGTCTTCGGGACACTCACCATGAGCCCGCTTCTGCCTCAGGACCTGCTGTTGCTTTTGCCTAGCACCTGTTTTCCCCCAGCCTCGCAGGCCCTGGCTTTCCGTTCCCTCTCACACCCATGCATCATCAGGACCACGCACCATTATGCCCAGTTCAAAGATGCCTGCCTGCAGAGAATCGAGTGTGCTAGATACAACCTAGGCTGATCACCAAACAAATTCTTCAGAAAACACAGATTCACAGGAATCTCTGGTCTCACCTAAATGCAGGCCAGATGGAAAGATGCACTTCCCTCCTAGCTTGCCAACAACACAGACAGTAGAGTACAGCTTAAAACATACCTTATCCAGCTATGAGCATTCTCTGTTTTGAATGAGTCATAACGCACAATTCCCTTGAATTTGCTGAACAGTGTTTTACAGCAGGGGAAAAAAGCATACTTATGTATTTTTATGTATGTGTTCTGTTATCCACTGCTATTTTCTTTCTTGGTGATTATGGGGATTACTTGCTTAAAAAAATCCTGAAACTGAAAGAAAGGCTATCATTTTCTAGAAAATTTCTCCATCATTAAAAAATGGTGCTAGTGAGAATAAAAAAAAGCCCCCCAAACCAAAAAACAAGGTCACAGATCACTATTTTAAGGTTTAGTAGAAAACCATGAGGAAATATCCACAGTTGTGAAATAGGGTAATGTAGTCTGAACAAATTCTCAGAGTTGAGATAATATCCCTGAGTCTGGGTCACAATTAGCTGTCCAAGTTCGTATGGGAGACTTCCAGAGTCAGGAGTCACAGACTCCAGAATCTGCAGAGACGGGGGAGTCAGACACACGCGTGAATCAGGTCAGAGCGACAGCACTGTGGCAGACTGAGGGTGTACGTACACCCTACGAGGGCAAGCCCATAGTCAGCGAGGACCACGGGAATATATGCAGAACTTAGTGATCTGAAAATGTGGGTAAATAAAGTATTTTGAAGCACTTCAAACCCAAATAAGCATATCTGAAGGACAAATTCAGCTTTTAAACTATCAGCCTATGACTTTTTCACGAAGCCTTGTGTTCTTTATCAAGTAATGGTCAATAAACATAAACCAATGGCATTGGCATTTGGAATATTGAAAAACATAGTTGGTTAATCCACTTAAAAGATAAGTAAAATCAGAAGTCTGTCTCAAGAAACAAGGAATTAGGTCATAATCTGATTCTTTTCATTAAAGATGAAAGGTTCATTTTTCATGTTGTTTTTGCGAAAATAAAATCATTCCTAACAATAAAAAAATAAAAAAATAAATAAACATAAACCTGTCCCCATGTCTTTTACCCCAAGGCAAAGGAAAAATGGACAAAGCAGTGGCCAGCATTTCCTTGTCTTCTGATCATACTGCAGGTACCAGGGCACTTATAGTTTTAGAAGCTTTATGCCACTAATGCTCACAAGAAAACTTTTAGAAAAGCATTACTATAGGCTCCTAATTTCATAAAAGACTCAGAAAGCTTTTAAGGTCATGGTGCTTGTGAATGGCAGAATTAAGTAATAAACCAGGTCACACTTCAAGGAGAAATTAGGCGTTGAATGGTAGATGGACTCAGTGTAATAGAGTAATGCTTCCCAAGCTGAGGCCGCTGACTCCCTGTGCACCCCAAACTGATAAATGTCTCCTGTGAATTAGTTTGAAAATCTTCTACTTAGCATCTAATGGACAATTCTTCCTTATTACCAGGAAAAGGAAATTTGTTTGCTAGTTCGCATCTTTTAAATAATCAATTCAGAAACAAAACTAATGAAAGGATTCTTGCTTGTAAAAAGTGTGTCTGAAGTGACGTTACAGAAATTATTAAGATGATAAACATTTTATATCAGAACTTTATATAATTTTATGTTAAAAAGCAAAGGATGCATTCTAAAGTATCTTTTAGCTTTAAAATTTTTGTTTATCAACACTATTAGCAGCAACTAGTGGACCCTCTGGATATTTTAGATTTGACGGGTAAAAGTTATTTTTTGAATGATTTAGGCAAAAAAACATTAGGCTGTGAAAATACAATTGAACAAGGAGTACAGGATGATGTCCTCCATTAATGAGGAGACTAAAATCTATATTATATAGATAGATATCTCCTACTAAAGACTGTCAAATCTTTTACTTTGCATTTTTGTCTCCAACAATAATAACAAAAATGGACCAAGACAGATGAGAGTAATTTTTCACAGGCTAGACACCACATAAATATATTCATAGAGAACAAGTTATCTCTGGAAGCTTATACATCTCTATATTTTCCCCATTTTAAAGCAATTATCTTTTACGATGTAATAAAAATCAATATGGCATGAATAACACAAACCCTCATTCATCTGTCAGAACTTGGCACTTCGGGTAAATCCAGAGAACTGGACAACTTTATCACCTACCTCTAGCAAAACTTGGAAACTGTAGTGTTCAGACCGCAGGGCACAACGGGCATCTGGGCTGCAGCTGCAGTTACAGGGTACACACCAGGCTGGGTGGAAAAGAACCGGGAGTTAACTTTGAAATAATTTGGGCAGAGCTGCCTGACCCGCTCCTCGGGGTCTGCACAGCTAACAGAACACAAAGCACCTCACTTCCAGGGTTGGCAGGAGACAACTCTAAGGTACTGGATGGAGACGAATTACAAACGCTCCTGAGAGTTTCAGAGCATCCGGACACTCCGTTCCCAGAGAAAACTGCAGGAACCGCAAGGAACCCACGAAGAGTCTGCCTTTTCAAAAATCCTTTCTGCAGATTTTAGCGCCACTGCACTAGCTAGGTCCGAAGCTCGAGGCCAATTCCCATGGTAACAAATCTCCAAGGAGACTTTCCGGGGGGAGGGGGATGTAGCCAGGTGCGAACACGGGAGCTGGAGGACAGGGCCGCCTTCGCGGGGGTCTCCGGCCTGCACCCCAACTGGTTTGCCCTTCGTCCCTGGAGGGCAGCGCGCTGCACAGGCGGCCGGCCGCTTCGGAGCCGCAGGGCCACAGGTCCCCGCCCCGACCCCGACCCCGACCCCCCTGGTCCCTCCAGCGCTCTCCCCTCAGTTCTGCCGCGCCCCAGCCCACACCTCTGTCCCCACCTGCGCCTCCTTCTCCTCCTCCTGGGCAGCCCGGGGGAGGCGGGGCCCCCGGGGGGACGCCCCATAGTCTCCTCCCAGCCGCGAACCGTGCAGCCCAGAGCCAGGCTCAGGTCAGGCCAAAGCTTGGCCAGGAAGAGCCCCCAAGGAGATTTTAGGTTACACCTTCTCTCTGCAGGTAAGAGACCAGAACCACAAGCAAGATGCGATTCTGTTATTGCGACTGGGTCAAAAGAATTAGAAAATAGGCCCAAAAGTCCTGTTGTCTTAAGAAAATAAATAAAGATTATTTGAATACACCTCAAAAGGTCAATCAACATATTTAAACTTTTTAAAAACCCTTCCTAATAAAAATAGCTTTAAAAGCTAGAAATTAAACGGTTGATTTTAAATACACAAAATATCAGTGGCCTGTAAACAGCTTCAAATTTTCAAGATTTTTTTTTTTTCAAAATTACGTCCAATTTATTTTCACCATGATTCTGGCCATTTTGGATGTACCTGGGAAAACAAGTTAGTAAGAGAAGAACCAAGTGTCCCACACAATGATGAAGCAGTAGTTTTAAAACAGGCAAACCAGACAGCTAAAATATGATAGAAAAATGGATCCCATTCACAGTAGTAACAAAGAACATGTTGACAATGTTGAGAATTATATTTATAAAAGATTTCATTAGTTGGAGAGGTATTAGACTCCTGAGAAGATTTTAAGTACGTAATTGAAGAGGACCCTTGATCAATGTGAGGCTGAGGCGTCCTCAGCCTCAGTGCAGTCGAAACTCCGTATGTACCCCCCATACACACACTGGGGATTGCACCCAGGGCTTTCGCATTGAACACATCCCTGGTACTGATCCTGACTCTTCAACTTTGAGACAAGGTCTCACTAAGTTACTAAATTGCCCACGCTGGGCTTAAGCTGGTGATCCTCCTGCCTCAGCCTCCAGGATGCTGGGATTGTAAGTGTGGGCCACTATGCCCACCTAAAAATCCATATGTAACTTTGGACTCCTCACAGTAGCAGGGGGAAGTGGCTATGAAATTACTACAATGGTACAATATGTACTACAGATAAATTTATGCAGTTTGACTTAATACTGCTTCTGTACTTGTTTTTTTACAGTTTCAAGACTTCAAGTGGTTTATAAATGTTAATATGGCTGTTTTTAGATTTTTAAACATTTACAAATAGATTTGTGTAGTTTCTATGGTAGTAAATGATAAAAGACTATTATTTACCTATATTTTAACCATTCAAGATACACTTTTGTAAAATTTTTTCCACTATTCTAGACTCTGCAGTTCATCTGCCAGTTTTTTTTCAAAGTATTGCAAATCTCAAAAAAAAAAAAAAAAAAAGGCTGTATAGAAGTGGACCTGTGCAGTTCAAACCTGTGTTCTTCAAGGGTCAACTGTACTACCAAGAGACAAATATGTTTCAGAATGCATCTGAAAACCATACAGACTAGAACAGATAGACCAATGACTCTCAGAGTATGGTCAGGAAGTTGTCTGAGGCCTCAGAAACTCGATTCTCAAGGTCAAAATTATTTTTATAGTAATAGAATGTTTCCTGCTCCTATTCCTCCACAGTATAGAACCAAGTTTCCCAGCAGCTACATGCATACGGCATGTCACAGTGGATTGAGAGTTGAAGCAGAGAGAAATTTGCAGGGATGTGAAACAATGCCACTTCTCTCACTAAATTCATTTGATTTCACAAAATACAGGCATTTTCATTAAAAATATTTCTCATATGTGATGAGTTTAGAGTTTAAAAATCATTTTAAAACTAGATTCTTTATGTTTTTCCATTTTAATTCTAATGGGGTAAGTGTCAACAGATGTAACACACACCCCCGGGGAACTGTGAGTCTGTTTCGGTAGACTCAGAGCAGGGCTGGGAACAAAGACCTGGGCTGCAAAATGAACCTGGGGCTGCTTCCTTGGATACAGGTGGAATGGTGCCCTAAGAACCTCTTATGTGAACTTGACCCTCTCTGCTAAGAAAAAGAAGTTAGAGCTTTCTCTTCTCTAGATGTGCAAACTTTCTTTCAGAATCTCATTTTATATGCATGACATTCCTTTCTGATGGAAATTCCTGTAAGGTAGATGCCTCTTATTTACTAAAAAGGCAATTAAAGCACAGAATAAAATGACTTCTCAAAGATCACATAGTAGTAATGTATTTAAGGCAGTAAAGTCCCAAAGCTAGCACCTGTGTAAATGCTCTGAGTGTAGTTTGATGCTCACAGAGGTAGCAGAGATGATATTTTGCTGCTTCACATCATTGGGCATCATTGACAGGCTTCCCAAGGATGGATCAAGAATGGGCTGAGACTCTCCTGTGGCTTAAGGATCTTTTTGAGATCTTTCTCTCCCTCTTCTGTCATACTGAATACCCATTCTCTTCTACAGTTGCCAATCTGTTAAAATTTAAATTACAGTGTACTTGATTGTTCCTTTCCTATGGAAGAGCATTTGCCAGAATGAGTAGGAGCAATACAGTCAGTACTATTTAGGAATTCCATCTCTCTATTTTTTAAAATTTATCATTCAATTTTTACCAAATGCCTTTAAATGCTAGAACTCCTCTAGCTATTGACTTTGAAACTCATCTTTGCCATATGTGCCTGCAAAATGTTTGCAGAATTGTCTTCTATATGAGCTGATATTCCAAGGCAGAAAATTATCAATATATAGACACCCATAGAGTTGAGATCAGTGTATTCTTTCACCACTAATCCTATCCAAACCACCAAACTTATAGTCTGGATTCTTAACTTGTTAGAACAGGTGGCTCAGGTGTTTTTTAATCATTATTTTGGGCATTCTGGTCTGGTTGCTGTCAAGTTTTCAGTTCTGTGGACCTGTAAACATTTACATCATTCATCCTACTGGTTTAGGTGCACCAAATGTATTTCTTATTATATCTGTTCAGACAGAAGGAGTCCAAGATAATTATTTGTAAAATATTACACAGTACAAAATCTAGCAGTGCCATCTACTTCGTGTTTATGAATTTTGAATTTCTGTCATTGCTTTGCTGTTGTATTGTTGTGCAGGAAGGAAGAATTGTGTAAATTCACTTTGCAATATAATTGGAAGTTGCATTTCTGTAAACTGTACAGAAGTGATTTCATAGACTACCTAAAACACAGGCCAATTTGCCCATTGTCCTTATGTTTCAGGCAGCAATAGAATGAGTAGAAAGGAAAAATGTTTCATATTGAATGATGGTTTTCTTTTGATTTTCCATATCTTACCTTGATCTAAATTCATTTAATATCATATACTTCCACTAAATATCACAATTAGAAAAATAAATATTTAAATGATCACTATCAGAATTAGAATTTTTTTGGGAGGATACCGAGGATGGAACTCGGGACCTTGTGCTTTCAAGGCAGGTGTGGTGTCACTGAGCTAAATCCCCAGCCTCTTTAATTTTTCATTTGTATTTTTCTTTTCTTTTTCTTTTTCTTTCTTTCTTTTTTTTTTTTGTACTGGGGATCGAACTCGGGCCCTTGTGCTTGCACAGCAGGCTACGAAACCACTGAGCTAAATCCAGAATTAGAATTTTTGCTCTGGAGTTTTGATAGGAAATAAAACTATAATGCAAAAAAGTTTATTCTAAATGATATATTTTCTAAGAAAATGTAATAAATCTAACCAATGCAAAATAAATGTGTAATACCCACATGTTAGGGGAAGAGAGAACGGACCAGAATGAGGGTATGAAGTAGGGTATAAAAACCTCTTCAGAAAGTAGTTAGGCATGGTGGCACACGCTTGTATGTAGAGGAAGCTATTTGACATCTTTCCTTCAAAATAGTTAAAGCATGGATTTTTGAAAGTTTGAAATACAGCCTGAGGTTTTCTTGGGGGCATATTGAGTTGGAGGGCAGAAAGTGCTATGGTGGAGGAAGGTCATTTAAACATCATTTACTGGATATTTAGAATGAATTCATCTGCCTGAGGCTACACACCATGTTCATAGCATGGTCCAGCATAGCACAGTGACCACCTTTCCTTTGCCCTTGCTCTTACCAGAACCTTTACTCACTTCCTGGTCAATTTTAGAGTTGGTTTTGGGCAAATGTTATGGATATTAAACAAGAATATATGTAAGGTCCCAGCACTTTGTTGATTCAATAAATAGAAATTATTTTAACCCCTGTAAAAATAAAAAAGAAAGTTAAACTCTTCCAGTATATCACGGCACAGGGTAAACATTCCTATTCCAAATGAGAGGAACCGAAGGATAGAAAAGAACAGGACCAAGATGAGACCAACCAAAACACAGCAGGGCAAACATTAAATCTCACAGCTACATGTCCAGCATGCAGGCACATGGCCACCATCACCAGTTGTCCCAGCTCATAAGGAAAAATGTGGAGTTCCAGCAACTGGAGGGATTTCACCCAGAACTTCCATCTCCACCTTTAACTTCAAGAAAACAAGCAAACATTTAGGTAATGGAAAGTCCCCCTGTTGGAGTTAGGACAAACTATTCCTGCAATAGAGCAATGTATGTTTAATCCAGGAAATACGGCCAACCACAAAAGTGTTGTTATCTCCTGCCCACTGGATTATCTCTTATTCTAAAGGAGACTCTGATTTCAGAACACCACCTTGATGACACTTGGGTGACTGTCTGGTTTCCACAAGCATGTGTTTCCTATGTATTCAATTCACACAACATGGAAATATCTTAAAACATGGGATGTCTAACACAGGAAATTGGATGCATATTTATTCTCAATGTAAACTTCAGTTCCAAAAAACTTTAAGCAAAGATGGGAGAATTTTTGAAAAATCCATCATGATTGGTGTAAAACCATGTACAGATTAAAGTGTTATGGAAAACAGTGGCTTATGTGCTTTATTTTTTCCATTTCCGGCTTTGTACCACCAGTCAAAACCTTCAGTATGCTGACACACTTGGAAGTACTCCTAGGATTTTAACCATGAGACTTCTTGCTACACTACACAAAGCTTCTATTAGTGACTATCTGGCTATTTCTGACAAACACCAAAAACAGGCAAAAGTCTTGTATCCAAAGTAGTGGAATACATGTTCAGCTGGTAATATAATAAAAATGAAGAACTCAACTACCCAGGAGGAAGTTGCTACACTAAACCAGGGTTAGCTGTGTAATGCTGGTTTCCTTCGGTATTAGATATTTATTTCAAACTTCAAATTTGGAAGACTTTTTCTTCAAAGATACATCCTATTTA
Organism: Heterocephalus glaber; assembly: GCF_000247695.1. The sequence continues at coordinate 2,995,580 of NW_004624796.1, forward strand.
TGACTTGTACTTTTAAAAAGTGCTTGAGCTAGTCTGAAGAAATTTAATAGTCGTGTTAAAAAAAAAGCTCAGCATTGATTATTGTGAATTAAATAATTAAATTGTGGTCTAGCTTCATAGTCTTTGTGAGATTTGTAAATTATATGTATTTCAAAAATGGAATGTTTTCTGCTCTAAATGCCCAGTATGTACTATTCCATAGACGTTTAAATAAAGATAACACAGGAAATTGGATGCATATTCATTATCAACATAAATCTGAGGCTCAAAAATCTTTAAGCCAATATGAGAGAATTACACTAACAGTGTTCTTTCCATGAATGAGGGTTGCGAGCTGTGTAAATGAATCCTATCTTCCCCGACTAGCTGATTAAATGTACCAACAGAGAGGTCCCACATGGCAATCAGCTGGCTCCTGTCACTGCAGCCTCTGTGTCAGAGACAGAGGGCTCTGGTCTGTTGTGGGAGGAGCCACAGAATCCAGTTCTCCCTGCATCACCTTTCCTACACCTGATCGCATCAAAGTGGAAAGGCAGGCTGGAGCCTCGAGAACAACAGTGCCAGAATTCAAACCTAATCCACCTGTGCAATTACAGGTGAATCACAGAAAAAAATATAAACAACCATTTTATGAAACAGTTGCATATTTTTCCTTGTTTGTTAGGTTGTTGCTGCTAAAGTAGAGATTTTCAAAAACACTAAGCTTTGGGGGCTGAAAAAATACGAGGACAAAGAGAAGGAAACGAGGGAAGGAAAAGCAGCAGAGAAAAATGTTTGCACACCCTACTCCAGTGCAAACTCCCTTCGTCACTGTGAGAAGGGTACAGAGAGACTGAATGAGATTCATTTAATGAGCATGAAAGCTTTTAGGGTAAACATGGTTCAGGATGAAGTTCTTCTGATTAGCAATATAATTAACTTTCTCTATGATTGCAATAATTGATTGATAGGCCAAAGGTTTACAGCATGTTCACATGTGAAAGAATATTATTCCCTCCAATTTGAAAAAATACCAATCAAAATTCCAAAGTACCTTCTTTTCTGAGGGATCAGAGGACTGAAATGAACGCATAGCCTCGACTTCTGCATTATAAACTAATTTCTGATTTCAAGATTTTGTAAAAATTCTTTGCCATGTAATTAATTCATTGGATCCCAGAGGCATCAGATTATGGTGCAATGCAAGTTGTCTTGGTGGTGTTGAATTATACATTTACCTAAAGCTTAAGTAAAGTAATCCCACAGAGTTTGTTAAAATATTTACATTGCCAATTAGTGTAATGGAGACAACAGACTCTAGAAGATAGCTTTGAAAAGCAGGAAAACCAGCTAAGTAAATGTAGTAAACAAACCCCAAAATATGGTTTGTAACAGTGTATTCAGAGCTCAATATATATTTTTCCACTCAAGTCCACAAAGAATGCGTGCTTTAAAAAAATACCTTTGAACACTTGGTGTTTTAAAAACATACACAGAAACATCTTTAAATTGAAGCAAAAAAGAACAAATAGTTTTAGCCCCTTTTACAGGAGATTTCAGCTTTTTTGGTATAAGCAGAGTCCAGATTATAGGGGTGGGTAGGGGAGGGGTGGTTGGGAACTACAGCCTCTTGTGGTGCCAGAAAGGGATGTTGAAATGTACATCTCTATTCCTCAAGAGAAAGAGTGGGCCAACACCTTCTTCCTTTTCTTATATATATATATATATATATATACACACACACACACACACATATATTCTTATTTTATATATATACATACATATATATTTTTATATATATATATAATCTTGGATCTTTTTGACAGTGCTGATCAAGCTATAATTGTCATTTCAATAAATTTATCAATAGGAGGAAACAAATACATTACTGATCAACTCTATGCCATATGAGTATGGGCCCTTTCCATGCTGTTTTAATCCTTGAAAGAACTCTACTAGACAGAAATTCGCATTTCCACCTAGCAGGTGTGTAAACTAAGGCTAAGAAAGGTAAATAACTCATCCCAGGTAGGAACGTTTATAAGTGCTGAACCCAAGTAGTGAGTGTAATTTATATACAGTATATTTTATAGTATGCGGGAATGTGTAAAGAGTTGCCTTGTTATAAAAGTTCTCTAAACTGATGCATTCTAATGGCTTAGACAATTATTCAGCTAAGAAATGGAGGTTGTTGATATGCCAAATGCTTTGATTGCCTTTAAAAACCTTTAGGGAAAGTTTACATCAAATTTTCTATCCTTATTTTTAAGCTGACACTTCAGTCTTACTAGGTTCATTGATAATTTTGCCCACTATCACTACCATCCACCCACAGAATTCTTTTTGTCCTGTAAAATCGAAATTCTGTACTCAATAGCCAATAACTCCCATTCTCTTTTCCACCCTCGCCCTGGCAACCACAATTCTGCTTTCTGCATCTATGAATTTGACCATTCTAGATACCTCACGTAAGTGGAATTGTATTTTATTTGTTCTTCGTTACTGGTTTATTCTACTTAGCATGTCCTCAAGGTTCATCCACGTTGTAGCATGTATTAGAATTCCCTCCCTCTTTAGCCCTAAATGATATTCTATTGTACATGTGGATTCAAATGCTAAAAACAAAATCCCCATTTGTTTATGCATTGATCCATCTATATACACTTGGGCCATTTCCACCTTTTGGCTATGGTCAGTAGTGCTTCTTTGAATGTGAATTTCCAATATTTCCCCCAGTCCCCACTTTCAGTGCCTTTGGGTATACATCCATGGGTGGAATTGCTGAATCAAGTGGTAATTCTAGTTTTAAGCTTTTAAGAACCACAATTCTGTTTTTTATAGTGTTTACACCATTTTATATTCCCAGAAACTGCACAAGAATTCTAATTTCTCCATTTCTTCATTAATACTTGTTAGTTAATTAATCAATGTGTTTGTTTTTGTGGTGCTGAAGATAGAACTGTGGACCTTGTACATGTCAGGCAAGCACTCTGCCTCTATTTTAATTTAATTTTATTTTTATAGTAGCTATTCTCATGGTAAGAAGGTACAATTGATTGCCATTCAGTGCATAGGTTTTCCTCTGCATAAAGAAGTAAGAAACTTTGTAGATATTCCAAAATATATTCATATTTACTTATCTCTGAATCTGATTCTCTACAATGTAAGAATCATTCAAAGCTGTCAAGACAATGAATATTGATTATTAATAATTAGTAGCACTTGTATAATTCTTGTCACATATGTTTAACCCTTAGATCTATACAAGGTCAATATTATTATCCCATATTCTACATGAGGAAACTGAAGTCTGGGTATGAAAAAGCTAGAAGATTAGAATTCAGGTCCTTTGGCTCCAAAGAGTGGATTGTTCCACTTAGGCTGGGGCAGTGGGCAAAGGTGCTAGGTGAGGAAGCTGTTATGACCATGTAAAAGTTACTGGATTGGTCAGCATGGAACATACCTGAGGGAAAGATGGGGCAGGTATGTCCTAGTTTTCATGCTCATGTTGGGAGTAAAAAGTAGTTTAAAAATGGATGCTAACAATAAAGCTAAGTACACAAGGGAGCCTTGGCTTCAAAAGTTGGGGGGATTTTAAAACACAAGAACCCTGTAATAGAACTGAAGAAAAACTAGCAAGAAATGTAACCATTTCACTATTTTTCTGACAATGATTTCTGCCTTCCTAGGAATTTGCTACCAACACACCTAGATTCACTGGGTGATATTAAAATAGGCTCCAGAGTCTAGTATGTTAAAAGCTTTGTCTCTGAGGTGGTACTATTGGAAGGAACCTTAAAGATGAGGGACCTAGTTGGAGGAAGTTAGATCATCGAGGGTATATGTCTTAGTTAATTTTCTTGTTGCTGAGACAAAATACCTGACCCCCACAACTTAAAAGATTAAAGGTTTGTTTCAGTTCACAGTTTGTTCACAGAGTTTTCAGCCCATAGTTGGCAGGAAAACCAGCTAAGTAAAGGTAATACAGAGACAAAAACGAAAATACATGTTTGTAACTATGTATTCCCAGCTCAACATATTTTTTTTCCATTCACGCCCACAAAGAATGTATTTTGTTTTGCACCTTTGAGCATTTGGAGCATGGTGCCAGGCAGGACCACATGGCAGAGGAGCACAGCAGAGGAGCACAGCAGTGGAGAAACAGTCCATGGCACTGCAGGCAGAAGGTGGCGAGCAGGGAGCCTTCCTATCCCTTGTATTCCATTCAGGCTACAAGCCTATTGGTTGGTGCCACTCACACCCAGCGTGGGGCTTCTGTCTTCAGTAAATCCATTCAACCACACCCAGGACTATGCTAATCCAATCAGCCAACTGATCCAGTTATTGCTGGCCCACCTTTAATCTAGTATTGCACCCATGACCCAATCACCTCCCAGAAGCCACACCTATGAACACAGGAGGCTTGGGGGAGGCATCTAGATATAAGCCATATAGCAGCTTCCTTTCAGAAATCATTGCAGTTATAAAATTATTAGACACCATTCATTTAAAAATAAATATTTGATAGTTTGCCATTATGATAATGCAATTTAAAAAATTATTTTAAAACCTGTATTCTGAGCTACACTAACAATAAGAAAGGATGTCATCAGACTTTATTGTTCATTTGTTGATTGACAAATTTGTTCAGTTGACACTAAGAGAACTTTTAAATATGAACAACTATTTAGTAACCTACCAATTCAGTGAATTAAATCATTTGGAGTGAGGAAACAGTAATATATTAATTTAGAAATGAGCCTAAAGTAGAAGCATAAATAGAAATAATATAGAAAATAATATGCAAGTAAACTTAAGAATAATCTAATGTAACCAAATTCTCCTAATAAAAATACTTTCTTCATAGGATTAATTTCCAAGTATGTCTTAGTTGACATTGGAAGAGATTAGAATGTGCTGTCTCAAAAATATGCTGTGTTCCTATATTGATTATTTCAAGCTAAAATCACATGAAGAACTGGAACTTCAGACAGGGCTATTTCGGCTCTATTTTGCTATGTACAGCACGCCAAAAATATGGTTAGGGAGGAGCATCCATCCCATGCTAAGGCTGAAAAATAGCTCTGATCACCAGAAACTGGTAATTGAGACTGTAATGAACCTGAATAAACAAACTTGTTCAAGTAACCCTTACCTCCCCCATGTATCTTTTAGTAACAGCCCTAGGATTTCATACCCTTATTCAGAGATCCATTCATTCTGTCATTCCTTCACAAATTTATTGTTCTTTGTCAAAAAAATATAAAAAGGTGCTTTGATCATTTCTTTGGATTTCATTCTTTTGTTATGTTCCCCATGCACTTAAATCTAATAAATTTCTCATGCTTCCTTTTGTTAATCAGCTCTTATACTAAATGTGTAAGAGATCCAGCCAAAGAACCCCCAATGTGGCCATCTCTCCTTCTTTTACAACAATAAAATGTTCAAGTGGTGATTTTAATTCACACATTCAACATGACTCCTAAATATAAGTTTGTAGCAAAATTAGCAAACTATCTGCAGGGATAGCGCTTCATTAATTAGATTATATGCTTGTTCTAAAGAAGACTGTGAAATAAGTGATACAAAATATCAAGAATGGAGCCTAATTTGAAAGTCTTTAAACAAAAAGAGATGTTTTGATAAGTGTGTTATAAAAGGTCATTCCCATGGCCACCATACTTATCTGGACAGGTGCCTCAGCAGGTTTGATGTGGCTGAGCTGTGGACAGAGATCCAAATCCAGGGCAAGTCTAGAAATTCAGATGCAACTTCTAGTCACCCCCAAGGGACTGCCCTTGGATAATTGAGACTTCTGAGAGTTGGTCATCTCTAAAGTTTATCCCTGTCCACAAATATCCTACAAAGACAAGGTTTTGTTGAAGTATTTCCTTAAAGCAGGTTATCAAAGCATTGGGATATAGAACAGGAATGTGTTCTCTTTGCTGTCACTGCTTGTCTCTAAAATAACACACACACACACACAAATAAGAGTAATACAAACATTTTTGTTTACACAATGAAATTCATTCTCTCCTCCTCCCACAAACACTGGGAAGATTCCTATTTTACCCAAAGTCACAGATAATTTTAGAAGAAATGGGTGGCAAAGAAAAAATATTTGCTAAGGGAAATTCTCTTAAACAGTTTAATGATAAAAAAAGTAAAATGAGAGGGGTAGCAATGCAAGAAAGGTTTTTCCCAGTTAGGAGATATCAAATCAAAAGAAATGAGCCAATGGAAAATAAGGAATTAAAGACCATGTGCTAATCTATTTTAGAAAAATAAGTATATATAATTACATACACCACATATTAAGCATATATGATGCACCCTGTGCTACTGGCTTTGGATAAATTTTCTCAGAATAATTCAAAGGCAGATGAACCTTCTTTTTTTCCTTCCTATAATACGTTTAGCACAGTTTAATCCCGCTGAATTAAAACTTTTGTTTACATATTTTATCCAAAGCAGAGACCGGCATTGTTTGTCCTGGGTGCTATGACCCAGCTCTTCACAGTGAGTAAATAAGTGACTGGATACGAAGGTGCTGCTGTCGAATTAGTCTCTGAGACACAAGGAAACAGAAGACGGAGGGGTTTGTAACACAGGGAGGGTAAAGGTAACGTGGATACCCACGAGGAAGGGTTGGGGGCAGAAGCTGCAGTCCAGCTAGTCACGGGCTCACAGCATGTTCTCCTGTGATGTTGGCCATTTCAAGAGTGCAATTAGAAATGCCAAATGAGTAGACACAAAAGGTTGGGAGCCAACAGGGTTCAGGTTGAAGGGGGAGAAGGTGCAGGAAGGAAAAAGTCTAGAGTGGTGACCAGTAGCCCAGGGAATTCTGAGCTGTGGAGACCAGTCTGGGCTGATGGGAAGCCAGGAAATCGGCCACAGTGGACCCAGAACTCCTTCCTTTTATTAAATTAGTTTATTTTCCCTGTTAGACCAACCTAGAAACTGCCCAGAGGCAGGAAGGTGGAGCAGCAGGCAGGGAAGCTGACTCAGAACGTGAATGGCCCAGAGCTACTCCATCATCAAATCATCAAATCACTGTTGTCTGGCTCTGAAGAATGGCCTTTGATCCCAGGTTTCCTTTTGTGTAAATTAGAATTTGTGGTGAGGACATTTCTGGCCATTCTATGGGTGAACTACAAAGAAAACAACCTAACAACTCTAAAGTTCAAGTAAGACTGCACAGCTGAGTCTGTTAGTGTCTTCACTAAAGAGTGCAGACTGCCCTTTATGGTACTGATGCATCTGCAGAGGGGGCCGGGGTATCTCTGCATCCAACATGAGCGGCTCACACATACTGACACTAAGACAGGGCACACGTTTGTCTGGGGTGAGATATTATTCCTTCTGTTTCTGTGATTGTGAACTTTGCACACTTAATATCCAACTGTCTGAGTCTTTCTGCAAGTAAACATAAGAAACTATTCCACTTGACACTTTTACTTCCTGTGCTATCAGTTCAGGGTATCCAGGTGGTTGGTTATGGGACTTTTCCATCTCATTTCCCCCAGGATTTGCTCTTGGTGGGGTGGAAGTCTGAGTTTGTGTCTTGCTTAAATGTCTTCTCATTTTTGTTTTTGGTACTGTTCTTGGTTTAACTCCTGGGTTGATAGTTTGAAATTGCTTATTGTAGGTATCTTTGTTGCTTGTAATTAGAACCCTTATGGAATGATTGCTTCTCAGATGTGTCTTCCAGATATAGCTGGTCTTTAAGTTTTGAGTCTCTAATGACTCTAAGGCTATCTCATTTTCCTTATACTAGGAAGGTTCATTGACTAGATCAGTAACAACACCTTAGCCCAAATGATACAATCAGCAACACCATTGCATCAAGTACATCTTCGAAAATGACATTTTGTGGTAGTTATTAATCTATCACCTTTAGCTGTGTGAATTAAATCAAGATCGAGGACCAACCCAACATATAGTGAATAAACTCTTCAATGTAACAACTTTACCCTTTGGGATGGGGAGTTAGAAGGGTTGGGGAGGGAAGGACAGATGGGAAGAAGGATAGGGGAAGGTTAGCAGTGTGGCCAGAGGACACAGGTGAGAAGGAAAAAGAGAATAATAGGAAAATAAAGAAGAACTGGGAATGAGGACCAAAACAGGGACAAAAAGGGAAGATGAACAGTGTGGGAGAGCATGAGAGTGAGTGTAAGAGAGAGAGAAAGGAAAGAGAAAAGAAAGAAGAAAAGAAAAAAAAAGGAGAGAAAAACAAATATTTGCTAAGAGTAGGAAAAAAATTAAAGACAAGAGGAGCAAAGGAAAAGAAAAGAGAAAAAAAATCAAACTAACAATACTAATTTTGGGAATAAAAAATAACAATGAAGATGAAGGGTCTCTTTCAGGGTATGTCTCTGCTGTCACAATAGGCAATGGGGGTAGCAGTGTGCAGATATAAGTCAATGAGTCTCAGCAAGCTAGTCGCAGACCCGTGAGATTCAGGCAGATTTCTGGCTGCAAGTCCCAAGTTGAGCTCCCAGTCCTCCTGTAGGGTTGAACTCTGCAGAGTTGTATTGCAGGTTTCAGCTGCCCTTTCCCTGAAGATAGTCCCGGTCCTGATGGGAGGTGAAGATGACTCCAACCTACCCAGTACAGAGATTTGGTGGTCCGGTGTCCTCTGCCTCTTCGTAGTGTGGAACCAGGTGGCTGTACAGAGAAGAGGCCAGAGGAGCGGGGTGGGGTGGGGGTGTCCAGTGGTTTGCTGCCAGGGCGCGGGGTGATTCGGCGTGTTCTGTGCAACTCGCGACCTTGGTACGGCGTCCACAGACCTGCCTGTCTGCAGCGGGCTGATTCGGTGTGTTCTGCATGACTCGCGACTTTGGTACGACGTCCCCCACTTGACACTTTGATCACGCATCTCAAGCCCACTTTTTTCAAAACCATTTTAATGCTACTGTAGCAGCTGTTTGAGTCCAAGATGACTGACACCTTCACTAGTAGCAAATGAGCATCTGAGAAAGGCAAAATAAACCTGATCAGAAGCCAGACATTTTCCATTAACAGTTCACCTTATGAAACTGTTAGGTCTATAGGATTTTTTTTCTTCTTAATTTTTATTGATTGTTCCTTTAAATGTCCTATCTTTTCAATGTGCTTTGTCCTCTAGGACCAAGTATGTGTGTATTTAGTCCCTATTAATATTGCCCATATGTGTTTAGTACTATCTTAGGTTCTGTGAGGAATATTCGAGTAGTTAATATTTATCTGTCAAAATTAGCAGCATGCTAGAAAAATTTAATAGCTGCCATTTGTGGGGATTTATAGTGAAGTGCTTTCTTACACAGTTTCCTTTTCCTTCTAACAATCATGTGAGGGAGTTCTTGGTGGAAACATTGTTCAAAGGTCTTTGTTTTATATCATTGGTTTTTTTTTTTAAGTTGGTGCAATTCAAGACTCATGCTCTTCTCTGGATTTATCTTTTACTGGCGATTGAACATGGCATTCTGATTTCTTCAGGTGTAATGTGACAACAGTAAGCCCACCCCTAACTTGTTTTGGTTTTTTTTGGCAAGATAGTGAAAATTTAATAAAATTGCATTCATGAAACTTTTCTCTAAGTCACAATATAAATGTAAAATGTTATTATACACCATAGTTTTCTTATTTATATATATAGAAGGAAAACTAAAGATTTCTTTAATGGAAACTGGAAATGTCTTGTTTCACACCAATTTGTGGATGAAGACATTTTATTTCTTTGTAAAGTTTCAGATAAGTTGCAAATTATAGCACTAAGCTAGCTAATTATTAATCTAATCAGTCATTCATGGGCTATACTTTGTGTTATCTTAAGAACTCTTTCTATATCCCACAGTCCTAAAAATATTCTCTTACATATTCTAAAAGTTTTTAAATTTTATAATTAACATTTGGAATTGATTATCGTGTGATTTGGGGAAGAATTCCAATCTTACTTTTTTATATTGATGAAGAATACTTCAGTTTAACTTTCATAATAACCCATCCTTTCCCCACTGATATAAAATGCTATAAAGTGTGAAGGTTTGTTTCTGGGCTTGCTATTCTGTTCTGTTAGCTCATTCTTCATCCATGTGCCAATGTGACTGCACAACTTTGAAGACATCTACTTGAGCATAAATCCTGCTCCCTTGTTTAGGGTTTACCCTGGCTGCTTCATGTCACTTAGTAATAGTACTCGCTCACCACTCAGGGATTGGTGGGCAGCTCCCCTCTTCTGACCTTAAGGTTCAAGTCTTTCTCGCTCTTTTACCCAAACACCGTACCTCCTCTGAGTTCATTAGGTTGCCTTTCTGGAGTGGGGCGTGGATGAATTCTGGAAGTTTTCGAGTATCCACTGCTATCTGAGACCAACTGGCCTCTTGATAACTAACTACGGTAGGACAAAGGGACACACGTGGAGAGCCCAGATCTGCGTGGGATTTCTGTTACCCACCCTCTCCTGTCCAGGGCCCTCACTGTCTCTTTTTCTGACAATGAACACTGAATACTTTGGCTAATAACTTGGGGAAATATCAACAGGTAAAAGAAACAGCAATAAATCAATGATTAAAATATTGTTCTACTATAAAATTAATACTATATGTTCTGGAGTAATGCTATTAAAATTTCAAACTATTATTCTGCTGCATCAGTCTACATTTATATACAAATAAGTAAAATATCTCATTTTCCAACTCTTCTGAAGAATTAAGAATCTTTATATGCCTCTATTTGGCTACTTATTAAGAACCCATTTCCTAAAATATCCTGTAAGGCTACTGTGCACGTATTATTTATCAAGTGGAATGTGAAATTTTTTCCTTTAAATGAGAGGTGCATTGTCATGATTAGCCAAAAGTTTTTTGTTTGAAAAGACATGCTTTGATTAATTATTTTCTAAATTCTTCATGGGTGTAGCTAATTTATGAGCCTATAAACAGTTATATATTCTCTCAGAGATTGTAACTTAATTTGATCTATACCAATTCCTGAGAAGTTCTTATCAATTACATCTTATTCATTGTACGTAACAAAAGACACATCCTGAGATGTAGTTGCCTCTTTAAATAAAAGCTATCTTCTATTTCTGCCCCCAAAAGCTTTGACATCTTTTAGTTGTGAAGTAGAATAGATTATCATTTATAACTTGCTTTAGAAGACTCTGTAATAATTGTTAATACAATTAGTCTCCATTTGATTTTAAATAGCAAACCCTTTGTTTTCCAGCTGTAGAGTAACTACATAATAAATTTGATGTTTAAAACCTGACAAATTACTTCTTTCTAAGGATCTCAAATACTTGAGAAGTATCCATTTACCTATCACTCAGTCTTATTTATGGTAAGAAGAAATCCCCCATGGCTAATAGGTTTAAAGTTTAAATTCCTATAATACTGATGCCGCTGACCATGGTAATAATTTTAAGTGTGCTGTAGGCAGGTTCACATCGTATATTATCTCTCATTTTTAGGGTGCTAGTCCTAATATCAGTGCAGTTTTCTCCTTTGTTATGCTATTTGGTCTGCCTGGTGTACTGGATTTGAGTAGTGGTTTGTGTCATAGTTTAGCTCTTTGAGGCCTTTGCTTATTCAAGTCTGTTAGCACAGGCTTGGCTCAGCAGTCACCTGGGACTTAGTTCATACGGTGAGTAGAACATCTTCTTTAGTGCCGTTCTTTCTGGGGTAACCCACACTCTCCAGCTCTCAGAACCCTTTTTTCCCTTCTTCCACTGGCCAGAGAGTCAGGTTCTCTCTTCTCCCTCTGGGTTTTAAATGTCGGAGTTGTTTCCCAGCAAAGTGGTCCCCAACTGGGGCTGGCCTAACATGAGGCTGGGAGGAGAAAGAAGTAGGGGAAGTTTCTAGAAACTGCTGGAATGCTACCTCTTCCAGTGGCCTTTGGATCATGTCAGGGTAGTTATCAAGTCAGGCAGATGCAAATCCATATAGGTGGCATCCTTGCCTCTTAAAGTAGGAGGAGAGATGTGTGGGCCAGGACATAGGAAATACTCAGTCTAACGGAAGCAATAATGAACATAGGCTATTGAGAATCCAACACACTCATATAACATTTTGGGAGGAATCTGCAAGATGCACCCCACATGCTGACATGGAAATTCCTTTTAAAGTACCCTAGCAAGAATGATTACAAATGTAAACAGGAGAATTAAAAATGAAGACTATGAGCTTAAAAGAATAAAAGTGGAGTTAAGATTTTTTTGAGCTGAATGAGTTAAGATTTTTTAAATCTGTTTCTATTTTGTTTTCAGCTATCAGTCTGTTATTTGACTTGTGGGGATACCCGCTCATAGTATTTCTTGGGTGTGGATTTTAAAGCAGCAAAGTAGAGCATGTAAGAGAGAAACCTCTTCTCCTGGGGCTTTATTAGACTGGGATTTTTCTATGTCCTCCTACTCTACCATGGCCCTTGTGTTTAACTTTGATTCTACATGGGGTTTAATGCTCGGGGCTATGAGTGCACTGCAGAGAAAATAGCCACTAAGAAACTGAGATCCAGTAATGGTCTCTACCAGGGCACAAGCACATGTCAGTGGCTGAAAGCATAATACAGAAGTGAGGGCCACTGTTTTCCATGGATCAGAAGTAATAATTGTCTACCTATTCTCTAGGTTCTCACATTTCCTGAGTACTTGAGTCAATAAACAAAAAACCCAACTACACCTTGGCTCTCAACTCTTGTTTGAGTAACAGCAGCTCTTTAAATTTACACGCAAGTGAAAAGTAGAAAATAGAGAAAGTTATAATGTTTTTAAAAGAAGATTTTTGTTCATAAAGTTCTGGCCAGCAGATGACCCAAAGTAACCTCATCCATCGAAGGATTCGGTGGTGACTTACTTTCCAATGACCCTATATGAGATTGTCCTTTCTTAGGCCCAAAATGTAATGTCAGCATGCATGTATTTTTATTTAATCAATTTCCACATCGAGTCAGACATGAGATTTAAAGCTAAAACATTCAGGACTCTTCACCTTTGTCCGCGCTCAGAGAGGAACAGATGATTGCCGTGCAAAAGCCCTCAAAGTCTCCCTGACACCCAGCCACCGAGTGAAGCCAGGACCCAGGCAGATGGAACAGCACAGATCTCCCAAGGCAGCCATGGCTGACAGAAATCTACAGGCACAGAGCGTTGAGGTGACAGACGGGGATGTGCCATGGCCATTCTTCAGGAAAGGAAAGGAAGGCGACAGCGTCATCTCTGATAGCAATGATGCAGAAACCGGAAGTCCTAAATCTGACCTGACCACAGGAGTGAAAGCAGCACAGAATACACAGAGGAATGAAACCCTGTGTTTCTGCTTCTCCCCCAAGGAGCAATCGGGGTTCCTTTACTTTCTTTCTGTAGCTCACTTTATATAAACACAGGTGGAGGATGGTGCTGGGAGTAGGAAGCCCCCAGTCTGTCCTGAAGCCGCTTTTCAGCAATCTGGGGCACATTTGGAGCTCCAACAGGGCACCCTGACAGAAGTCTCTCTTGCAGGAAGAGCTGGGCCCCTGCACACTAGGAGCAAGCTTGCCCCGAGGGAAGGAGTCAGGATAAGCTTGACCCAGAAACAAAGCCTGAGTCATCGGAGGTGAGCACAGAGCAGAGCTTGTCACTCAGATGTGTCCCTGAACGCTGACTCACTCCAAGGACAGGCGAGGAAGCTGTAAGGGAAGCAACTGAATAGCTGTCTCACCAGGAGCTGAGTGTTTTGAGCTCTCAACCACATTCCTGTTGGGAGACTGAGATGCCCGTGTTGTCACTGACCACGGCACAGCTGGGTCCTCAGAGCCCCTCGGGCTCTGGAATGGTCAAGGTAGGGGATAGCAGAACCATGATGGTGCCAGGAAGCATCAGAGTGCCCTGGACATGGTGTGATCATCGAGAGCCTGGAGGAGACTGGAAGCAGGCTCAGAAAGGTCACATGAAGGATTCCTGAGGCAAAGGGAATTGTCATTCAGAATGGGGTTCTTTCTTATTTCCCTTAACCAAGTATTTTGATACATTATAGCCAAGTGCCTAGCATCCAGGAAACCCTAAGCTGCTCAGGAAGATCTATATCCCAAATTTCTAGGGGAGGAATTGGGACAAAATCAATTTGATTAATCCCCAGGTAGTAATGCCGGCCCTCCAAGCTACACGTTGTTCCTGGAGTATCCAGCCCATCTACCTTTTGAGATAGGGCTAGACTGGTGGAAGTCTTGTCAAGACAGTCTCCTGGGGCTCAGGGTTTGTGGTTATGGATAAAAAATCAGCCTACCAGCAGCATAAGAACAAAGAAGGTGTGTACAGGAGTACAAGGTTGGACCCAGAGGAAACACTCTAAAACCAAGTGAGCATTCAAAGAACCAATTCTGACAGAAATCCAGCCATAGAAACAAAGGCAGAGAAACCAGGTCAGGAGGCAAAGAATTCACTCAACCTAGAGCCATTATGGAGCCTGGTGTGGACACAGCCTGCTGGCCTTGTTATGTATGCTTACGGCATTCACAGGGCACAAAGCAAATTTTGCAGATTTTATGATTATGTATCAGATTTGCTTCCTGGGACTGCAATAACAAAATGGGGCTTAAACAACGGAAATTTATTTTCTCACAGTTTTGGTGTCCAGAGGTCCAAGCTCAGGGTTGGGAAGGTTGGTTTCTTCTGAGACCTCTCTCCTGACTTGTGCAGGGCAGCTCCTCCTTGTTTTTCACATGATCTTCCCTCTGCATGTCCATGACCTGATCTCCTCTTCTAGAGATTCCAGCACATTGAATTAAGAACCACTGTTATGACTTCATTTTAACTTAATTATATCTTTAAGGACTTTGTCTCCAAATACATTCACATACCAAAGACCTGGGAGTTAGGACTTCAACATATGAAATTAGGGGTGGTGGTGGTGGGGAATGACACACAATTCATCCCATAGCTCAGAATTTTAAAATTATTGCATCCAAGTATCCATTTATAGTTAGTCTGTTATGAATTAATTGTTAAGAAAGAAATCCCTCTTAAATATTTCTCTGGAAAGAAGAAAGGTGGACATGGGGAAAGCAATCGGTGTTGTTGAGGACTGAAGGCGGATCAGCAGGAGATGTTCATCACCCTTTCCACAGTGGCCACAAGATACCACCCAGTGTGGGAGAGAGCTGTGTGGAAGATTATATCCATCACTCTTTTCCCTGGAAGAGTCCACACAAGCCAAGAAAAAGGAGAGTGGTGGAAACCGTGGCATCAGATCATCTGGGTCAGTGACTTAAGAAGGAGATACAATCTCCATCTTGACATGGAAGTCTGGCTGTAAGAAGTATACTTGGCTGCTCTGAGGATCAATAATTGTGGAGAAATAAAGAAAGTAGGATTGGGCTGAGGGGGGAGCTGAACTCAATGCTGTCAATGTCATTCCAAGGTCTTAGCTATATCACAGAGCTCTAGACCTGGAATGGCCCCTCAGGGATGGCTCCCTCCCCTGACTGAGCAGGAAGCCTGGCTCTCCCTGTTTACATATGTTCAAGGGCAGTAGGAACTGGGCAAGGACCAAATCTCTCCAACAACATCCTAGTTGCCTGGGGAAGAAGGCCTCAGGCCCAAAAGTGTGTGTGTGTGTGTGTGTGTTCCAAATGACCACAGCATGTATTGCAGTAACCTCTAACAGTGGCCAAGTTATTCAAAAAACAGTTGAAGCCTCATGAGACTATCACAGTCCCTCAGAGGACAAATATCCACTTGGAAATAAACTAATCTTTCATTGTTCTTGATCAAAATGGGTGGATCCTATGAAACATGTGGTTGCATTTTTAGTTTTAAATCAGTATAACTGCTAAAGTCAGAAAGAAAATTTTAAAAAATGACTCATACAAAACAATAGCTTTGAAAGTATGAATTAGCTGCAATGAGCAAAATTCCTGAATTTATATTTGCCTCTTTGACATGCTTGAATCTATCTCTAGGCAGCAGAGAATTCTTAAATAACTGATCCGTACAAACATCACATACTTCCAACTTTTATAGCGTATTTTTAAACATAAAATTAGCTACTTTATCTTTTTTCCTCTCTGGCTTTTCAGTGAAAAGTGAAAGTAAATTACATGGCAAAGATATCTTAAATGTGGAAATGTATAAGATGAAATTAACAATTCCCCCTACTGTTCAACGAATGTTTACTGTCAACAAATGTCTCCCTATGTCTGATACAATGCATAGTGATGAGCACAAGTGAAAAAATGAGAGAGACAAACATGTACCAGGCTGCAAATAATAGGTCTTTGGGAGGGGAAAATGGCAAAAAAAATTTTAAAAAGCTATATAAAATACAAGTTATTTTATGTGTTACTAAAAAGACAGTGTGCGCTGATCGAGAAAACAGCTGAGGTGAGAAGGTTGACTTTTCCTCCAGAGTTCTGGGAGAGTCTCCTCTAGGAAGGGTCCTTGAAGTTCTGGTTTGAAGGTCGGAAGGGGAACAGACATGTATGCAAAAGAGGAGGAGTGTTCCAGGCAGAAAGAACGGTGTGCGTGAAGGCTTCGAAGGGGAAAGAACTTGACCTTTTCAAGGGACTGATGAAGTAAGGAAGGGAGTAAGAGGAGGTGTTGGACTTCAGGAGCTACATCACATCAGGGCTTGAGGCTCCCGCAAGGCAGTTTGCATGATATTGGAAGTACAATGGGAACATACAGAAGGGTTTCCAATTGGAGAGAGAAATGTGGTCGAATTTACTCAAGAGAACGGTTTGGGTCTTGTGTGAATGATGGAGTAGAGCAGATTCTGAGTGAAAGCAGGGAGAAGATTTGAGGAGCTGTTACAAACCAAGCATGGTAATGCACTCCTGTACTCCCTGCACACAGGGTGGTAGAGGCAGGAGGAGGACACAAATTCAAACCCAACCTGTGCAATTTATGGACTTAGCAAGACCCTGACTCAGAAGAAAAAAAATAAGAGGCTAGGGATGTAGCTCAGTGCAAAGGCTCTGGGTTCAACTCCCAGTCTTGAGAAAAGAAAAGTTGCTGTCAACAGCCAGGGAGGGATGATGGTGGAATTAGAATAACTGGAATCAGATAGAGAGCGGCCAGGCAGGAAGTGAAAGGGAGCTGTTAAGAGTGGCTCTGAAATACTTGCCCTGAGGAAGTGGGTGGGTGGTTTTCCATTCCTGGAGCCGGGAGGACTGGCACTACTAAAACAAAGGGGAGCACCAGGGCGTGGCTTGGGGGAACATCAGGTGTGTGTTTTCTGGTTCTTTTTCTTTCACCTACTCCATCTGTGTGCCCACACATGCTTTCGTAGCAGGTAGGTCTTAATTACACGTATGCAACAGTGAAGGCATTAACAATCTAAATAGAATAATAATGATGATAGCTTTTATCAAGTATTTCCTTTAGACCAGGGACTATGCCAAATGCAGCACATGCATCATCTCACTGATTCCTCACTGTAATCCCAAGAGGCTGCTCCTGTTTTTCACTTGAGGAAACCCACACCTGCAGGGTTGAAGTCACATTTTGTATCTGGCTGGCTATGGTCTCTTGGTTGGGCTTTGAACACAGGCAATCCAACTCCAAAGCTGACAGGCAGTTCTTCCTCATACTGAATTTAAGCCTCTCGCGATGTTACTTTTTACAACACTGTTTTATGACACATTTAAATGGTTTTCTAAAGAGATGCTTGTTCCCTTCATATGGTCATATGGTATTTTCAGTTCACATGTCCTTGCCATCTGTCATTTGTCTAGTGTAGCATCAGTAGATCAAAATCTGTAAATATTTTGTATCAACAGAAGCCTCCTCGCTGATTTCAAATATGCCAAAGCCAAGTCTAAAATAGAAAGCACTGTGAATTTCCAAATCCATGTTTGACGTTGTTCTAGAGGATTTCTGGATGTAGTTTCTATGTATCTAAAAGGCTGCCTGGTTCAGTGGCACACACCTGTAACCCCAGCACTTGGGAGGCTGAGGCAGGAGGATAGGCAGTTTGAGGCCAGCCTAGGTACATAGCAAGTTCAAGGCCAGCTTGGACTACGTAGCCAGACCCTGTCTCAAAACAAAAGAGAATGGCATTTGGGAAAGAAGAATGATTCCATGGCATCCAGGAAACTGAGTATTTGGATCTTGTGAATGCTAATGTTGTATTGCATCCTTTTATTGCAGTTTAAATCCTGCAATTTGCCCCTGGTCACCTGGGAAGGGTGGTAAAGACGCTATCTGTGTTCATCAGCTAGGCAGGGGATGCTAGCTTTCCACGGAGCTACTCTGGACACCTTGGGCCACATGGGCTTCCAGCAGAGTGTGACCTGGGCAGAATGTGAGTCAGAGGTCATCAGTGACAGCCCCTGTGCTGAGACCCATCCCAGCTGCAGAGCAGGAAGCAGGCCAACAGCCCCGGTCTGTGCCCCAGCTGCCTCCAGCATCTGTGCTTCACCCTTAGGATGCTCAAAGATGAAAGGTGAATTTTAACAAAGCCACAGAGCTAGGCTGCAGAATCACAGTCAAGGGTCTCTTCCTTGGGCAAAATGCAGGTTTCTGGTCTTACCTTAATGCCTTCTTTACCACTATGACTTCAATATATTGAGCAGGGTTTCATAGTCTCACACTTCCACCTGAATCAAGTACTGTTTCTTGTTCTTCAAATTGCTTTATATTAATTACTATTGTGATTTCAAGTTTTTATTACAGATAAATAATCATTGTAAGAAATTGGCATATAATGCCAAATAAAAATAAATCACCCATATCCATATTAGCCAGATACAACCATGGTTGAAGTGTACTTCTTTTACATTATAAATGTATAAGCAGCATCAGATTAATTTGGTATGTACTGTTTTGCTTTACTCTTTTTTAAAAACAATGTGACAGCATGAAAATCTGGAGTATTACCTATTGTCAAAACAAGAACAATTAAAAATATTTACAATGTCCTAGGGTAGCTATAGCACAATAACTCCCCTAATATTTGACATTTAATTTTATGCAAGGGAAGATTAAACTACTGTAAAAGATACACCAAAACTATATTATGACAAGATCTCAATATTTACTTGTATCCAACTAGTTGAAGGCAAAAGAGAATCTGGAATTTACTCTTGCTTTTTTGCTATTGTTGTTGTTATTATTTGGAAACAATCCAAATTTACTTTAAACATTCTAATGATTTTTTAATTCATGAGTCATTTGAGACTAAGTTTCTCATATGGTGCTTCTTCATTCTTGGATACTTTAGTGTATATTTCCTATAAGCAAGGATATTCTGCTGTATAATTACAGTACCATATTCTAATTCAGGAAATTAACATTGATATATTACTACCACTTAATCTTTCAGCCTCATTCCAGTGTCTCCAATTGTCCTAGTAATGTCCTTTAAATAAAAATATCTAATCTATAATTACACTGCATATAGTTGTCATGTTACTATAGTCAACATAAATCTGGAATCTTAGTATTCTCTTGATGTGCACAACCTAGGCACTTTTGAAGATTACATGATAACTATTGTGACTTTGTTGGATACTGCATGATGATTATATTTATGTTATGAATCTTTTCCAGGAATCACAAGAAGGGGTAATTTTTATTGTATCTTATCAGATCAGACACTAAAGATTTGTGCCTTTACTAATGTTCGTCACTTTAAATAATTGATTAAAGTGTATCTCTCAGGATTCTTTACTGTAAAAATTACTCTTTTTCCTGTTCTCATCAAGAAGTATAATATTTTTTAGAGGAAGTAGTTTGAAGCTGTGTTATCTCTCTTTGCCTCAAAATTTTGATTTGTTCATTATTAGTTTATGTCATCATAGATTCCCTTTTATTCAGTGGGTTGTGATCTATCATGATCATTTATTTTGGTCTTCAAATCATCTCTTGTTTGGCTAGTGGGAATCCCCTGTTCCTTGGACTTACCCCCAGTGTTTTGTAAGCACTTTCTTACCTTTTGGCACAATAAGATGTTCTAAGTCCATCTTGTATTTCTTCACCCCAGTTCTGGAATCAGTCATTGCTCAAAAAGTCCAGGTTTCTCTTGGTGGAGATTAAGATTTAGAAACCACATCTAGGTGCTAGTTGTCTTCAGTGCTTTTGTGGTATCTCTTCCCAGGCCCTGTTGGTAAACAAGGGCCAAATTCACCTTCACACCAGTATTTACTTCTATAACTATCTCTTTACATTAGAAGGATTAAAGTTTTTATATATTCACACAGCCTCTGGTCATTTTTAACTTTTAAATTGATAATGTCTTCCACTCATCAAACTGATCATTTTACATTTTATTCTAGGTTTCTTTATTATGTTTAGTTTTTAATTTGGAATTTATTTGGGCATAAATACTTATTTCAAGTAATTAGCCAATCTCCAGTATAATTTATACACTAATATCTCCTTTCCTTACATTTTTATCTTGAAATAAATTCCAATACAAGGGAATTCTAATAAATTTATATACTAAGGTTTCAGGGCTGTTCATTCTGTTTACTGATTCTTTTGCTACAGCCATACAGTTTTCATCACTGTAGCATGCTATAATATTTTAATTAACTTCCTGAAACTAGAAACCTTACCTGTCGATGGACTGGTGTTTTGCTGCTCCCTGAACATTTGGAACCACTGCCAAATGACTGAAGAAACTATTTGGAGTTGGAGCACTGTGTGTCCTTCCCCAGATTTGGTACATGTGCAGTTAGTTCCTTTGCTTGCCCTGGATTCTCCAGAGGGGAAATAGATGCCGTCTCCTACACTCTGGCAGAACTGAGGCACATTGGAATCTCCTTGCTAACCTGGACGATTCACCCAGCATTTGCAGGGTTAGGTTTAACTAGCAGTGAAGGCAAATTTTGGTCTTTCCAAAGGAAAAACCCAAGTTACCCAGCTATACTGCTATCCAACAACTTCCTTATCCCCTTCTTTTCCTTCCTAATTATTAGGGTTCCTTCAGGCAGAACAATTCCTACTTCAGGGCAGAGCAAGAGAACCACTATAGATAATAGAAGAGTAAAAGTCTAAATTAACCTAGGAATTAAAATGTGAAAATACAACATTAAGAATAGTTCTTCATTTTTGCGTGGTGAAATTGGGAAATTTATTTCATCTATTCTACTATGGTTTTTAGTGTGCTTTGTTATTTTCCTAGTGATTAACATAATTATGCTTATTTGTGTTTTAGGTGGGTGCATGGTAGGTCTCCTAAGGCAGCAAGGCAATCCCAGACCTTTATTGCTATTGATACTCCACGGGCAAGGTGGCCAGTGAGTCCTTAATTTCTTGCTCCGCTGATTTACAAATGGCAAGTGTATAGCCGGGAGTCAGGGTAGCCGTAGACTGGGGGTGGGGGGAGCCCCAATCTCTTAAATGGCCAGCAGGCAAGTGTCCAGAAAGCATTGTTACCTGAAACAGCAGAGTGAGAATGGAAACTTTGATGCTGAAGATAAGGAGCCACAAGGGGAGATGAGCATGCTGGGTCATTTGTGCTGAAATGTTTCATATTGTTTTCAGAGGTGCGACTTTTATTATTCGGTTCTGCAGCGGTGCCACCGCCCAGGAAATACCAAGTGGCTGTTAGATACTATTCCGTTAAGCTTGCCTGCACAGAACGGGCCTTAGAGGGGGACAGTTATAGCAACATTGCAGACAGAAAGAGCTCTTCGAAGGTGCTGCTACACATATACAACGCATTGTCTTTATTTTGTCTTTTGTGCATCTATACAATTGTTATATTTTTATGGCACTTTGGGCTTTCCTATATGTTTCCTAACTTTTTTTTTAAAACCTGAACTCTGTTGCGCCCTTGTTCAGCATTGCACATGGTGCAAAGAGCTCATAAACATCATCGCATTAAATCTTTCTGAGAAGGCTAACGGGTGACATTCAGGTGGAGCCTGTTACCGACCCTAGAGGACAGGGTTAAAGAGGTAGGAAATGTCCTGATTGGCTTCACTTCCCTCCCGTGCTAAGGAAAGAGACACACAACCTCTGGCACAACTTCCTGAGGACTTCAGAGGACACTTTGGAGAATGGCTTGATAAGCTGAGTTTCCCAGAGTTAGATGTCCTCGGATGGCACTGCTGGATTCTGTATTCTCTCCCCCGTCATCTTCAAATCTCTTCTGGGAGCTGAAAAGAGGCCTTTATCCTGAACCTGAAGATGGAGCATTGCTTTATCTTGGTCAGTTAGAAGGATGAGAAGATGAGGCAAATTCAGAGTATCAGGCTCTGCAAAATGTATTGAAAATACTTTGGACTCTGAGAGATAGAGATTAATATCAGTTTTGCTTTAATAATATCAAGGTATAATGGTTTTTTAAAAAATTTTTTTGACATGTACTCCATACTTCCAGCGAGAACACCTTATATGAATGGAGAAGATACAATGCTTTCTCCTTAAGGTGGGGAACAAGGGCAGATATGCTTACTCTTTATCTGTCCATT
>NW_004624796.1:3032409-3112012 GCF_000247695.1 Heterocephalus glaber
GTGATTCTGGTGGGCTTTCCTTTGTATGTGATTTGTTTCTTTTCTCTAACTGCTTGTAGAACTTTGTTCTTCTGTTGAGTTTCTGGAATTTTAACTAGTATATGTCTGTATGTAAATTTCTGTTTTGATCGAGGCTAGTTGGAATCCTACATGCCTCAGTTTTCTGTTTGTCAATTTCTTTCCCCTTACTTGGAAAGTTTTCTGCCATCACTTCTGTGAACAGTTTTTTTAATGTCATCTGCACACTCTCCTGTTTCTTCATTGACTCTGATCAGTCTTATGTTTTTCTTTGCATCATCTAGCAGCTTCTAGATGGATTTCTTGTGGACCCTTACTATTTTAAAGCAGTTTTTCTTTTCCTGGTCACTAATTGCAACCTTACCTTCTATATCTGAAATTCTGTCCTCACATTGGTTCATTTTGCTGCTTAAACTTTCAATGGAGTTTTTAATCTCCTGGAAATCTGTTTGCAACTGTTTTATGGATTCCATTTGTTTCCTGTGTTGAGATTCCATCACGTTCCCCTGCTCCTCTATTTTTTTTTATCTGTGTCCTCTCTAGATTTATTAATCAGTTCTTGCACTGTGGGCACAATCTGCTGTTGTCTGAGAAATTATTTCTGATTTCATTTTTCCCAGATCCTCTTTAGTTGCCAGTTCAGGGAGTCCAGGTGGTTGAGTATCAGAGTGTTCCATCTTGTTTCCCTCTGTGGTTGCTTTAGGTGATCTGGAAGTCTGGTTTTGAGACTTGTTTATGTGTCTTTTCATTTCCATGGTGAGGGGTGGGGATGTATGCTACTGGTACCTGTGCAGCTCACCTCCTCAGCACTGGATGTTTTAGTACTGTGGCCTGGAAGGTTCACCTCCTCTGCACTGGGGGCAGCTCTGATCATCAGCACTGGTGGTGGTGGTATGGGTGGTCCAAGTTCCTTATTTTTATTCATGCACTCTAGGGCCCACTTGCTTTTTTTGCCCACATGCTTCTTCATGACTTTATTCATTCCTCTGGTCACGTCCCCTCTAGATTGGGCAAAGCTCAGTCGTATGATGGAGGGTAATCAAATTTACTCAAACTATTGTCTTAGATGTTGATTTCATAAAAATGCCTTCACAGAAATATATAAAACAGTATTTTGCCTTTTGCAAGGTTGACACATAAAATAAATCATCTCAAGTTCATTCCATGTCAACTTGGCACCCATACACACATCCTCAAGCTACATTTAAGTTCCACATAAAGGCATTAACATTACTTCCACCTAAGGAGATACACCTGTGTACAATAGAAAATGCACTAACACTCTCCCCAGAAGAGAATGGAAAATCTTTTGGTGATGTTTACTCTTCTTAGTTCCCTTGATATCTCATTGCCAACTTAAATATTACAATGTAAAGTTAAAATATCTCAATGCTATGACATAAATTTTAAAAATCTTATTACTCAGAGGACAAGAGAAGAAATAAAATGTGTATTTGCTTAGTATCCCCCCCACACATACTCTCACAAACGTATTCATAGAAAAATGAGGAAGAAATACAACAATTATGATGTTCATTTACAGGACTCATCATGTATTCATAGCTGGTATTTATAACTACCTCTACTACCCATTCTATATTCCCTTCACCCTCAGCAAGCAACTCAGCCTTGGCACAGGTTTTTTAACTGGTGGAGTGACTCACATCTTCATTCCTGCAGGACTGGTGGCTCTTTGTAGTCCCACTTGGATTGGCTGCATCATTAAAAATAATCAATATATAAAATATATAAAAATGACACAACAGATGAACCTTGAAAAGTAAGCCCTTATAGCTTTACATTTGTAAAAGCTGAGATGGCGAGAGTTGCAGTGCCCAAAAGAGGCAGAGTGTGGCTGGCTAGCGAGTGCCTGGGATGAGGGCTGGACCCACAGCTCTGCCACCAGCATGGCGGCACTGCCTGCTGTGTGCTCCCCTCACTGTTCTCTGGCAGTTAGGGCTGACAGCCTTATGGTACAGTGCAGCTGCTGTGGCCCCAGGCTCTGCAGTTGTTCACAAGCTGGCTCATCCCTTTCACAGGAGAAAGATGCCAAGTTCTCAGAGCTGACATCCTCAACCCTTGCAGCAATTTGGCCTCTGTCACTTTGGATGAAAGTGTTGTGAGTGTACAAGACTCAGAGTGACTCAGCCATGTGAGGGGCCTTGCGAGGTGTGACACTGGGCAGGCTTACACTGAGGAAATGGAAAATCGGCCCCAGGTTAAGTTAGCATAGAAGGATAACATGGTGAAGTGAGGAAGCATCACCCTCTGGATGAACCTCTGTTTCATCATTTTCAGCTTGTTCCCCTCAGAATCTCATGTCAGAAGGTTATTCTTGTGAAGAGGAAATTGTGATAGCAAATGTTTGTGTCACCTCCTTTGAAGATATTACCACATTCATTGTTTTGAATTAATTAGGATAAAGTGATCTTCTTTCAACAGTTAAATTAAAAGTATGCATTCTACAAGATATTAGTTTAAGAAATACATTCTATGAGGTTGACTAGACTAGAACCTCAATCCCTGGTGAATAACCAGGTACTTTGCTATTTGAAGGAACAAGAAGATGAAATTCTTATGGCAGTAGCTGGACCATATTGACAACTATATTTTGTTTGATATTGTCTCTATAACTTTTAGCTTCTCTTTTAGCCTTCTTTTCATTGTTCTTCGTTGGAGGTGTGTTACCTTCAGTTCATAAGGTTTCATGTGGACTTTAAGAAAATAATTCAAAATTCAGTGAATGTATGCTATAACAGAAATGCCAAAGAACTTTAACTACTTCACTGAGCATTATTTATTGACTTCAACACATCCACAAATGTCCCGCCTCAAAACTGTGAGTTCATCTCTCACCATCTAACCCCAGGACTTTGCTCTGAATGTCCAGGAATTTGAAGGTGCTTCTTAGCCATAAACACCAACTTTGTAATTATTACCTCTTCAGTCAGAATAAAGTCTCTGGGAAAGCCAGAAACTTAGATTGTCCACTGCAATAACCCAGAAGAAAGACCAAAGCTGGTAGTTTCCTCACTCTTGTTAATGTGGAGACACAGGTTGGGCAATTGCTCAGGACACATGCTTGGATTTTGATTTATTGGGGCCTGAAATCACAAGGCCACATGGTGCTTTCCATTATAACAAGTTAAAGCAAATGAAGACCAAAACAGGAGGAAGACTTTTGACTATTTAGGGGTAGGGTGATTGTAATGAGTTTTTTTCTCCTATTTTCTTAAGACAATATGCACCAGGTAAATGTAATGATCTTTCTGTAATTCAGGAATATAAAATTATAATAGAATATGAGTTGATTGAAACTGTATATTCAAATTCCCTGATTCAGTGTTATTATTGCATGTGGAAAATGGAAAAAAGCAAATGTACATTCTCTAGAGATCTACTTTTTTTTACAGTGCTGGGAATGGAACCCAGGGCCTTCCCATGAGCCCCCTGCATTAGTATTTTAATGTCATGATTCATTTCTTTTTGGTGTGATTTTGCTAAACCTTTAGGGCTCTTGTTATATTTTCCATCAATCAGATTGCATGATATAGATTTATATTATGCAGGAGTGACCATAAGCCAAAAAACAAAACCTCCCGAACCTACATCACTCAGTCTCAATTTTAGCTCCATTTATCTTTCTGGAAGTTGTGCTGAAGCATTTTCTCCTCCTCCTCCCTTCTGAACCTGTGCTGGCAGCAGAGCCTCGGTGTCTTTCAGTCTGGTTCCATTGCTGGGTGTAGAATTCTTTCCTTCCATCTCTGGATCTGTGATCCCAAGGACCAGTGAAATTGAAGGGTTGATATTTTGCTTTTGGTTAAAATACAATGGAATTTCCCTTGATCTGTCCTACTAGCAATTGTGAGCTCTATCAGTCCTCTCAAGCCCCTGCCACTGGCCCCGTGTTCTCAGCCTGTGTCCTTCTGCTTCTCTCTTAACTGAAGACATGTACAGATGCTGTCAGTCGGTGGGGACTCCTCCCTCTACTGCCTTCTGCAAAGTGTCTCCCTTCTCTCTCCTAAGTGCTAAGGTCACGGAGATGGGCAGCACCTCCTTCCCCTGGTTCACCCCCAGTCCTAACCTCTTCGGTGAGCTCCAGTTCTCAGCTCCAAGCCCCATGATGCAAGCATCCTCCCTCCATCCCTCCCTGACTTCCCAACTGAAGTTTGCTTGGTCTTCATCTTCTACCTCCCCGCTTGGCTACAGAGCTGACCCTTCTGGTCTACATGATCTTCTAGTCAAGACTGAACCTTTACTACTCAACCAGTCCACAGAACTGTATCCCCCTTTTCAAAAGTTTTCCCCATTCCTCATATTGCTCAGCGTGTCTATTTACTTTGCCAAAAATAATAATGGCTTCCATGCAACTTCCACTAATTTTCCAAGGTTAAAAGGACAAAGGAAAAGATATCCACAGGAAGTTTGGGGAAAGGGGAGGAAGGAGGAGAAAGAGGGCAGCGAGAGCTGAGGGCAAGGTCCAAGGAGTTTGTCACTGGGGTAAGGATAAGTCAGGGCCTTAGTTTCCCCTGAAATTAAGGATAGTAAGCTGGAACTGCAGAGTGCATTCATGCTCTGAAATAGCTTCATCTAACCTTATTAATAACATCTACAATGATTCAAAGTTATGCAAATGAACAGAGAAAGGCTCAAAATTTAGCCATACAAACTTAACAAACTAGATTTGAAATGCACAAAATTGTATGTTACAGTGCAACCCAAGAGAGTACACAGTGATGCTGTGTTTTAATCAGTTGTGACCACTCTCAGGTTCAAACAGGATGTTGTAATCAGATGGTCATGGAGATTAAGCCTTTGACCAGAGCACTTGTCTCACTGAACAGGCGGTGACAGGAAAGCATCTTCTCTCAGAAGTGCTCTGAGATCCCAGGCAGAGAGAATAAATATACCCCCAGCCCCAGTCCAATCAGTGCTGCTCCAGGAAACGCATGAAAATATGAAATATTTTTGGCAAAGAATGTCAAAGATCAAGCCAAGTCAATAAAAATTAGGTGTAGGAAATCAGGGATTTTTATGGAATGTTATATTTCCCTTAATGTAACTCTACAAACAGGTGATCTAAATTGTCGCTAGAATTGCCAACGTTGTAGTAGTTATTTTCTGGAATAATAACTTTTTCCTAAAAAGTATATCCTACAGCAGCCACACTTATAACAGAGATTATTACTTTTGAGGGAAGAGGTCATAAAAATTGAAGAACCTTGAGCACCGTTAGGTGGGGCTCTGCACTGAAGGAAAATTCGAGGCGTTGGGAGCGGAGCTCAGAGCTTGCTAAGCATGCTCCGGGCCCTGGTTTTGATCTTCAGCAGGGGGAAACAATCTTGTATGAACAGTGACTCCACATAGCACTAGTAAGACGCCTGTCAATTCTCATACTTTATAAGGTTACAGTTGGCAAAAACCTATTTTTTGAAAGTCAGTTCCCTGGTTGGGGATTTAGCTCAGCGGCACTGCACCTGCCTTGCAAGCCCAAGGATCTGAGTTTGATCCCCGGTACCGGCAAAAAAAAAAAAAGTCAGTTCTCTTGAGGTCGACTTTGAATAAAGAGGAAGTCAATCAATATGAATTTCTAACGTGTCAAATACGGGAAAACAGGCAAATAAGAACTCGCACTAAAAATCCCGGCCGCCGTGCGTTCTGTTCGCCCACGCGGGCCGGGCTTTGTCACTGCGGTGCGCTAAAGCCCGCGCGCCCTCTAGCGCACCCACGCGGAAGTGCAGCTGTGCAGCTGCTGGCCAGCTCAGCGAGGTGCTGCTTCTCCTCCGGAGAGACAGCCCCGGGCAGCTGCGCTTGGATCTGTTCACCCGGTACGACCAGAGCGCACTGCACTATTTCCCCAGGATTCTTACAAATCCGTTCCTTTTCCATACTCTTCATCTATTCTCAAACGTAGTTTACAAGAATGCATGGAGCAAGAGAACAGAACACAGAGGGTTGAACGATAGCAAAACAAGGGCGAGGCAGAGCATCGGTGTTAGATCCAAGGACGCAGAGCAACGATCCTCCCGGGAGAGGTTGCGTCGTCGTTTGCGTTACTGAGGATAAAGCAAGGCGGGCCGTGCTAAACCAGTTCCAGAGTCTCGGCAGCCCGTGACAAAGTGCTGTTTCTTTTAGGGCCAAAGACCTCAGGTTCTCTCGGGTTTCTCCGCTACCGGAGCAGCCCTGTCACTCA
The DNA here is from genome assembly GCF_000247695.1 of Heterocephalus glaber. Next base: position 3,038,621 of record NW_004624796.1, read on the forward strand.
GCCGCTGTCAGCTGTCACTGCGACCGAGAGCCGAGCTCCGAAGGGGCCTGCACCGGCGACTGCATGCTCTGCTCCTGTCCTTTCTCCTCTTGTCCTTGGCCTAAGAGCCTCGCGTGAAGGAGCGGAGGCAGACACGGGTGGGAGCTCACCACCGCGTTCCCAGCCAGGGAGGGAAAGGGACACGGAGCAGCCCTGCCGCCTGGGGACCTGAGATAAACGCGCAGCTCAGGAAATGACAGCTGTTCTTGATTCTGCACTGAGATAGGGATTTCTCCAGGATTCCTTCTAAGGAGGACGATGTCTAACAGAAGCTATCATTGCAATGCGATCACAGCTTTTTGTCATAAGACACTGTTTATGACATCACAATAATCCACACTCTGTTAAACAAATTCACGAGTGTCCAGTTGCTGTGATTTAGGTGCCATCTCTGTCAACAGCTCCATTCTAGGACGTATTGGAGCACTCTGCCTTGCACACTGTTCAGTCATTTGAAGGACGGCCAGCACCAGCCTGGATCTGAAGGGGTTAGAGACAGGGACAGGGAGCAAACTCACGCCTGGGCCCCGAAACTCTAACTTGTTACTCATTAAAGCTTGATTCTTGTGGTCTTCTGATGCTGCCAGGGACTTAAACCTACTCTTGCTAAATAAATAAACAAACAAAAAGTAACTTCATTTGGACCTACAGATGCCCAATGTGTAACAAAAAACAAAGCAAAGCTTTCATTTTGTGTCTGTCTCCTTTATTACCTTAAAATTTAGGACAGATCCTGACTCACCTCTGCGTGTACACACTAGTCATTTAGAGAGGGTCTAAAATCTGACAGTACAAGGCCAATTAACCCTAAATTCAGGTAACCTACCTTGTCCCCCTTTAACACGGAAGACACCAAGATAAGAGATTGCCAGGGACATTTTACTATCCACGAGTGCTCCGAAGTCCCTAGTCATTTCCCTCACTCGCAGCCACCCTGGATCCCAGCAGTACTCACATAAACCTGAGACAGCCCCAAGCAGAAGAGTCACGGAGACCAAACTGCCTCCTCACGCCTTCTGTGGAGCCATCTTGTAAAACCAGAGCTGAGGTGATGATCAACCAGACCCTAGCCCGACCCAGCAATTCCTTAAAAACTGTTCACTTCCTTTGCTTTTCGGGCCGTCTGATCCTCTCCATCTCCTCAGTCTGAAGTCCCTCTGCACTTTCTCTGTCTTTCCAACTTTGCCTAAAAACCTCGGCCTCTCACTGCAAGACATCAAAAACCATCCCCGGACAAGTTGGGGGTCTCGTTTTCTCTTTAGGAGGAACCTCCTTGAACCCTGTTTGGGGATAGTTTTTGGGGTTTTTGGGGAAGCTTTTGGAAAGAGCTATTCTTTGCTGCCAGGTGAGAACTAACTCACTTTCCTTCGTAACTATCAACCAGGGATTGTTTAATATCCAAATATGGAAACCAAGGACCGGCAGGGCTCTTGGCTGACCAGAAATCCATGCTGTTCCGACCGAGGGAGAGGGGGACCTGATGGCTGGGCCGAGCTCCTCCTCAGACAGCTCTGCCTATTCTTCCCTGTCCAAATAAATGGTCCACGAGTGGATCTCACAAAGCTCTGTCTCATTGCTGCAAACAAACTAATTCTAGCCTGAGAGTTGTAGGGCAGTTTCAACTAGACCTTCACTTCAGGCACAGTAAGTTAAACAGCCATCAGGACTTCCAGGTTGAAGCAATTCTATTTTCAGAAAAGTCATTTGAGATAAATCAAATGAACAAGATACCCCTTAATGCTGAAATTTTGTAACAAAATAATATACAGATAGGCACAATTCATTTTAAAAATAATTTTGTCAGGAATTCTACTTATTACCAATTTAAAATCTGGGGACCTGTCTTTTAAAATAATAAATAATAGTAATAAACATTACTTGAATATTTGCTGCGCCCAGACAATGTTGCAAAGTACTTCAAATGCATTCTTACTTAATTTGAACTGTATTATTAAAAGGAAAAACTGTTACTAATCTTAATCCTCAGAAGAGGTCCAGGGAAGCCATACAATTTATTGAAGGTTAAACAGGCTACTAAGAGGTAGAGCTGGGGTTAAGGTCATCTAAATACAGAACACATTCACTTAATAGCTGCACACCACTTTCGTGAATAATACCTGCATTTTAGAAAAAACAGAACTATGGCTTTTAAGAATGGAGAGGATTTACTGGCAAGATCAGTTGTAGGTAACATAAGCAGTGACTGTACAGGGAGCATTGCCTTTCTGATGTATTATATAAATCCAAAAACAAGGAGGATTTAGCCCAATCACATTTTCCTCTGCCAGAAATTTAACTCCTATCAAAGGCCATTTCCACTGATCTCTTGTTGAATTAATATTAATATGGTTCAGTTCTTCATGAGCATTCAAATCCAGGGATTCACATTGTGCTCCTACAGTTTCATCCCACATCAACTTCTGTCATGGAATTTCTAAAGAAAAGCCAGCTTAGCATGCATTGCCAACTTTGTCGTAGACATGACTGCTGAGCCAATTAGCTCAAAGTAGCTCATTTACAGCAGGTTTTATCCCTAGTACAGGGTGCAGTGCCAGATGGCAGGGCTGTGGGTCAGCATCTTCATCATCTTCATCATCATCATCATCATCATCATCGTAGGCAGCCAGAATTTCCTTTGCCTTTGACTCTCTGGTCCTCATTTCTAATGTTATGGAAAATAAGTCTCCTTTTAAAGCAGAAAACCTTCCTGATGCTCTTGCATACTAGCCATTCTGTTTTGACAACCGTCAGTTGGAAAAACATATAATGACAAAAAAAACTACTACAAATTCAGTCACATCTTTAAATGCTTTTATTTTTATTATTTTTAAAAATTATTAATTTTATTGGTCCATTTTAGGTATACAATATAATGACATTCATCACTGGGAATATGCACCTTTACACACTCTATCTTGGTTCTTATTCTTTTTCCCATTACTCTGCCCTCCCTTCAACCCCTCCACCTCTCCCTATTTGGACTTTGTTTCCATTTTTTCATTTTCTCATATTAATTGCATTCCCTTCTTTCCTTTCCCCTACCCCTCCCACTTTCCCTTCCCCTTTGCCTCTTTTCTTCCTATTTCACATTATCTATTTTACCTTTTAGTCCTTATTTACACTTTCAGTTTCTAACACTAGAGAAACTATTCAGTAATTACACATGTGTGTCCTATTGATTTCACTTAAGAGTATCACCACAATGTCTTCTGCACAGCAAGAGAAACTACCAACAGAGCTAAGAGACAACCCAAAATGTGGGAAAAAATTTTCACCTGCTGTTCCTCAGACAAAGGTCTACTATCTAGAATTTGTAAAGAACTTTAAAAAATCAGACCTCCCAAATTTAAAGACCCAATCCAAAAATGGGCATCTGAAATGAACAGACATTTCTCAGACAAAGAAGTAGAAATAGCAAATAAACATATGAAAAAATGTTCAACATCACTTGTCATTCGAGAGATGCAGATGAAAACAATGCTGAGATTCCAGCTCACCCCAGAAAGAATGGCTGCTATCATGAAATCAACCAATAACAAATGCTGGTGGGGCTGTGGGGAAGGAGGAACCCTGCTCCACTGCTGGTGGGAGTGTAGACTGGTGCAAGCACTGTGGAAATCAGTATGGAGATACCTCAAAGAACTAGGGCTAGAGGTCCCATTTGACCCAGCTATTCCCCTGCTGGGGATCTTCCCCAAAGAATTAAAAGAATCATACCACAGTGATATATGTGCACCCATGTTCATAGCAGCACAATTTGTAATACCTAAAACTTGGAATCAGCCCATCAACTGGAGACTGGAAAAAGAAAATGTAGTTTTTCTATAAAATGGAGTACTACTCAGCCATAAAGAATGAGAAATTAGAGACATTTATAGCTAAATCGATGCACACTGAGGCAATACTATTTTCATATATAGAGATGATACTTATGCTATTTGGATATTACCATACAAATTCCTAAAATCAAATTGAATACTCAAATCAGGTCCTTTCAGTGCAGGAGAATGTTCTTCTCATGTCTCTCATCTCCTTCCCAAGTCTGAACCCCAATCCCTAGCTGGAAAACCGGCAGGGCAACTGCCACAGATCAGCTCCCTGGGATGGAGGAGGCCACAGTCACCAAAGCCGGTCTCTGAGCAGAGCACTGGTATGCAGCTGCACCAAAGGAACTTTCCAGAAGCAGTCACAGTTCACATGGAGAGAGGCTTTCGTGTCTCAGCCAGGCTGTTATTGCTGTCTGACATGGACGTGGGCTGAAGGTGAGATCAGCAAATACACAATGAACTGTGGTGTCGGAACTGTCAGTGCTCTGTAAACTTGTTTCCTACTGGCTGAAAGACGGGGAGGTGCTGAACCCCTGCAACAAAGGTCACCAGTTTTGGGAGCTGGAGGCAGAGAAGATCCTGGTACCCCAGGCAGAAGCACTGTCAGGGCCATGCAGGGCCCCAAGTGGGCATGTGTTCCTGGTCCCCTGGCTGGGAAAAGTCTTGACCTTGGACCCATCTCCTTTGTCCTCTGTCCTGCTCACAGAATGCTCTCTTGGAGTTTGTCCCACTTTTTATCAGAAAAGTGATTTTCTAAAGCATTAACGTAAGTTTGTGGTTGCAGTCCTAAAGTTATATTGAGACTGAGATTGGGAAACAGGGTGCTAAGACTTTATCATCTTGACCTCCACTTTAGTACAATGCAGTGGAAATCATGACAAAGCCCTGAGAATTTCACTGCCTTTCTATGACAAGGAGGGGAGATACCAGTTAGGACATTCATGCTAAATATGTTACACTGTAAATGTAATATTGATGCATTACTATGCTTAAGACATTCTACAAGAAGAATTTGAGTGTGGATTTAATTCTTCTCCCATCCTTATCTCTCAGTCACACAGGTACAAAATCAAATAAATGTTATCCACATTAAGGTTATTCATTTGTGATCAATGACAGTTTGTCAAGGAAATTCTGATTATGAAAGTTAAAAAAAGAAAGAAATTCAGAGAATTCAATTTCCTCCAAATAGTCACTCTTTTGAGTGGTTTTGTATCTTCTGCTGATGTTTGCTCATATATAACCTCAGCATGCAAACCAAATAACATTGGGATTTTTAATCATGTACAACTTAGTGACTTAGCAAGACTTTGTCTCTAAATGAAAAAGTAAAAGAGGCTGGAGATGCAGCTCAATCTAAAGGCCTTGAGTTTAGTCACCAATACCTCAAAAACAAAAGTGATTGGACAAGAGAGTGGACCAGTGAGGACCTCAGCTGTGTGAAGCTGGGGCTACCACCCTGCCCCGCTCTGTCCTCTCCCTGCCTCTGAGCAATGAGCCAAGCCATGTGGGCGCCTGCAACACCACCCCAGCCCAATGCCCCCCGCCCCCAGCCCCATGGCCCTCCTCCACCCTCTGGCCTCCTGGCTGCGTAGGTACCTGGTCCCACATTGCACACACTGCAGAGGCACAGGGGTTCATAAAGGCCATTGTCCTGAGCTCCAGAAGATAAAGCAGAAGTGAACAACAGAAAGAGGGCCTCTCTTAAGCTTCTTGATGAAAACTGAAGCCCACTAAAGTGAAGAGAATCTCTGCAATAAAGGCACAGCAGACTACAGTAGTTGGTAAGTTGGAGGGATCATCACCTCCCACTGGAACCTGTACTATCTGCAGGGGAAAGGCAGCTGGAACCTGAAGTAGAACCTGGCAGAGTTCAACCCTGAAGGTGGTCAGGGAGCTCAACTTGGGACTTGCAGCCAGAAATCAGCCTGAATCTCACTGGTCTTGCTGATACTTATTGACTTATATCTGCACACTGCTGCCCACATTGTCTATTGTGACCCCAGAGACATACCCTAAAGGAGGCCCTTCATTTTTATTCTTTGTTTTTCTCAAAATTATTTTTTCCCTTATTTTTAATTTTTATTTTTTTCTAATCTTTTCAAATTTTTTTTCTTTCATCTTTTTCCTTGCTTTTTTCTTCTCTTTCTCTCTCTCTCACTCTTTCACTCTCTCATTCTCCCACATTGTTCTTCATCTCCCTTTTTGTCCCTTTTCTGGCCCTAATTTGGATTTCTTCTTTCTTTTACTTTACTTCTCTTTTTCCTTCTCTTGACTGTCATTAGTTTTAAAGGAAAGTAAATACAGTTTCTAGCCTCCCTATTGCTGTAAGATTGTTCTGTTCACATCTTTGTTCTTTCATGCTGTCTTTTCCTCTTGTCTTCAACAGTTTCCTAGAGTTTGCATGATCTTCCTCTGTCCTCTGGCCTCACTGCTAACCTTTCCCTATCCTTCTACCTATCTATCCTTCCTTCCCCAACTCCTTCTAAGTCCCCATCCTGAAGGGTAAAGTTGCTATATTCAAGAGTTTTTTCACTATAAACACATTTTATGCTGGTTCTCGATGTTGATTTAATTCACACAGTTAAAGGTGGTAGATTAGTAACTACCAAAAATTGTTATTTTCTAAGCTGTGATTGATGCTATTGTGTTGATTATTGTATCACTTGGGCTAAGGTGTTGTGATTGATCTAATCAGTTGTCCTTCCTGGTATAATGAAAATGAGATATCTTCAGAGCTATTAGAGACTCAAAACCTAAAGACCAGGTATATCTGGAAGACACCTCTGAGAAGCAATCATTCCATAAGGGTTCTAAATACAAGAAACAAAGATACTTAGAATAAGCAATATCAAAGTATCAACCCAGGAATTAAACAAAGGACATACCAACAACAAGAACAAAAATGAGAAGACATTTAAGCAAAGCCAAACCCAGACTTCCAGCCCACCAAAGGCAAATTTTGGGGGAAATGAGGTGGAAAAGTCTGATAATCAACCACCTGGGTACCCTGAACTGATAGCACAGGAAGTAACAAAACAGATGAATGAGGCTCTAGAAAAATTCACAAGAGGAATAATTTCCCAGAAAACTACAGAAATGGTGAGCAGAACAAAAGACATGATTACAGACTCTAGAACAGAAACAGATAAAAAAAAAAGATGAGTTCAGGACCATGATGGAGACCATGAATGCCAAACATAGGAAAGAAATGGAAAGCATGAAACAGATTTGAACAGATATCCAGGACATTAAAAACTCTATGGAAAGCATATACAGCAGACTGAGCCAATCTGAAGACAGAATATCAGATATAGAAGACAGGATGGTGGTCAGTGACCATGGAAAGAGAGATCTTTTAAAAATAGTAAGGGACCATGAGAAATCAATCCAACAGCTCCTAGATGATACAAAGAAAAATAATATAAGACTAATAGGAGTCCATGAAATAGCAGGAGAAAGTACAAATGACATAAAAAACTATTCACAGAATTAATGACAGAAAACCTCCCAAACAGAGCAAAAGAATTTGACATACAGATAAGTGAGGCATATAGGACTCCAACTAGCCATGATTAAAAAAAAAACTACGTCTACACATATAATAATCAAGATCCTGGAAACCCAATAGAAGTACAAAATACTACAAGTAGTTAGAGAAAAGAAACAAATCATATGCAAAGGAAAGCCCACCAGAATCACAGCAGACTTTTCAACACAAACCCTCAAGTCAAGGAGAGCCTGGAGTGAGGTATTTCATGCCTTAAAAGAAAACAACCTCCAACCTAGACTGATGTATCCTGCAAAACTACCTTTCAAAATTGGTGGGGAAATAAGATACTCCCATGGCAAAGAACACCTGAGAAACTTCATGAATACCAAACCAGCACTCAAAGCAATTCTAAACAATATCCTAGAAAGAGATAACAAAGGTCACAACTCCATGAGGCTCAACAGAGGAAATTCATCAGGCAAGGCAAGAAATTAAAAGGAGAAGGAGAAAAATAAAAAAGAACCACCAAAAAGAAAATAACATGACAATGATAAGTCAATACATATCAGTTATAATCATCAATGTTAATGGCCTCAATTCACCAATTAAAAGAAATAGACTGGCAGAATGGATTAAGAAACAAAATCCAACAATATGCTGTATACAAGAAACATACCTAGTTCAAAAAGAAACTTAGACTGAAAGTAAAAGGATGGAAAACAGTTCTCCATGTAACAGGAATCTGGAAAAAACTGGGGCGGGGTGGGGGTGGGGTAACTATCTTATTTGCAGACAAAAAAATTTCAAATCAAAACTAATTAAGAGAGACAAAGATGGTCACTACATCCTTGCAAAGGGAGGAATCCAAGAGGAAGAGATGACAATCATAAATATATATGCACCAAATATAATGCCCCCAACTATACAAAACAAATATTAGGGGACATGAAAAACCAAATGAGCACTAATACAATTGTAGGGGGGACCTCAATACCCCACTATCACAAATAGACAGATCATCTAGACAAAAAATCAACAATGACATACTAGAACTGAACCAAGTTTTTGAACAAATGGACTTAATGGATGTCTACAGAGCGTTCTACCCCCACAAAATCAGAATATGCATTCTTTTTGGCTGCACACATATCATTCTCCAAAATAGACCACATGCTAGCTCATAGGGCATGTTTAAGTATATGCAAAGGAATTGAAGTTATTCCCTGCATATTATCAGACCATGGTGCAATTAAACTAGAGATCAATAGCATAAGAAACTGCAAGAACTTCACAAACACATGGAAATTGAATAACACTCTCCTGAACAACCAATGGGTCACAGAGGAAATTAAAGAAGAAATTAGACAGTTTTTACAAATAAATGATAATACCAGTATAAGATACAGGAATCTATGGAACACAATGAAAGCAGTTCCAGGAGGGAATTTCATATCAGTGAATGCCCGCCCTAGGAAAAGAGTGAGCTCAAATAAGCAACCTAATGCTGACTCTTAAGCACCTAGAAAAAGAAGAGCAAGACAAACCAAAGCTCATACAAGGGAGCAAATTGTAAAGATCAGAGCACAAATCAATTCAATGGAGACTAAGAGAATGATACCAAAAAATCAATGAATCCAAGACTTGGTTTTTTTAAAGAATAAATAAAATAGATAAACCCTCAGCCAACCTTATCAATAAAAGGGGAAAAAAGGCTTAAATATGTGCAATTAGGAATGAAAAAGGTGAGGTCACAACAGATCCAGCAGAAATCCAGAGGATCATGAATACCTACTTTGAGAAATGGTACTCTAATAAAATGGAAGACAGATGAAATGGACAGATTTCTAGATACATATGAATCACCAAAGTTGAATGAAGAAGATATAAAAATTCTAAACACCACAATTACAATCAGTGAAATTGAAAATGTAGTTAAAAATTAACAACAAAGAAAAGCCCAGGTCCTGATAGCTTCACTGCTGAATTCTATAAAACATTTAAAGAAGAACTATTGCCACTACTCTTTAAACTTTTCAATGAAATTGAAAGGGAAGCAATACTTCCAAATCCATTCCTGGGAGCAAGTATTACTCTGATTCCAAAACCAGGGAAAGACCCAACCAAAAAGGAGAATTACAGGCCAATCTCCCTAATGAACATAGATGTAAAAATCCTCAACAAGGTACTGGCAAACAGAATACAAAGGGTCATCAAGAAGATCATACACCCTGATCAAGTCAGACGTATGCCAGGGATGCAAGGATGGTTCAACATATGCAAATCAATAAATGTAATACTCTATATCAATAGCGCCAAGGACAAAAACCATATGATCATCTCAATAGATGCAGAAAAAGCATTTGACAAAATCCAACGTGCATTTATGATAAAAACCCTACAAAATATCAGAATAGATGGTCTTCACCTCAATTTGATAAAAGCCATCTATGAAAAACCAACAGCAAATATCATACTAAATGGTCAAAAACTGAAATCCTTCTCATTAAAATCAGGAACAAGACAAGGATGTCCACTATCACCACTCCTGTTCAACATAGTTTTGGAAACACTAGCCACAGCAATTAGACAAGAGAAAGAAATGAAAGGAATAAAGATAGGAAAGGAAGAAGTGAAACTGTCATTATTTGCTGACGATATGATACTTTACATAGAAGACTCAAAAAACTCGGCCAAAAGACTTCTAGACTTAACTGACAGATTCAGTAGAGAAGCTGGGTACAAGGTCAACATTCAAAAATTAATAGCCTTTTCATACACAAATAACAGACTCACTGAAAGAGAAATTAGGGAAACAATACCTTTCACAATAGCACCCCAAAAAATGAAATATCTAGGAATCAATCTAACGAAGGAAGCAAAAGATCTCTACATCGAGAACTACAGCATTCTGAAAAAAGAGATCAAAGAGGATATAAGAAAATGGAAAAACATTCCTTGTTCCAGGGTAGGAAGAACCAATGTAGTGAAGAATGGCCATACTTCCAAAACTGCTATACAGATTCAATGCAATCCTAATTGAAATCTCAACAGCATATTTCATAGAACTAGAGAAAACAAGTTCATCTGGAACCAGAAGAGACCTAGAATAGAAAAAGCAATTCTAAGCAACAGAGACATGGCTGGGAGAATCACAATCCCCAACGTGAAACTGCACTACAAAGCCACTGTGATAAGAAAAAACAGCAAGGTACTGACAAAGAAATAGACCTGAGGATCAGTGGAATAGATTAAAAGATGCAGAAACAACTCTAGACATGCTCAGCTACCTCATCTTTGACAAAGAAGCCAACTATCCTCACTGGAGGAAAGATAGCCTCTTTAATAAATCATGCTGGAAAAACTGGGTTTCAACCTTCCAAAGATTAAAACTAGACCCCTATCTTTCACCATGCATTAAACTAAAATCGAAGTGGATTAAAGATCTAAATATTACAACAGAAACACTAAACTTGCTGGAAGACAAGTTAGGTAGAACTCTCGAAGACATTGGCATAGGAAAGGACATTATGAACAAATCCTCAGTAGCACGGGAGCTAGCACAAAGAATCAACAACTGGGATCTCATCTTATTAAAAAGCTTCTGGGTAATGGAGAAAAAATAAGAACCAAGATACATCATGTACAGGTACAAGTACCCAATGATAAATGTAAATGTATTGTATACCTAAAATGTACCAATAAACGAATTTAAGAAAGAAAAAAAAAGCTTCTGGGGGCCAGGGATTTAGCTCAGTGGTTCTGCTGCCTGCCTTGCAAGCGCAAGGTCCCAAGTTTGATCCCCAGTACCAAAAGAAAAAAAAAAAAAAAAGCTTCCGTACTGCAAGAGAAACCACCAACAGAGCTAAGAGACAACTTACAATGTAGGAAAAATTTTTTACCAGCTGTTCCTCAGACAAAGGTCTACTATCTAGAATATATAAAGAACTAAAAAAATCAGATGCCCCAAATATAAAGACCCAATTCAAAAATGGGCATCTGAAATGAACAGACATTTCTCACACAAAGAAGTAAAAGCAGCAAATAAACATATGAAAAAATGTTCAACATCACTGGTCATTCGAGAGATGCAGATGAAAACAATGCTGAGATTCCACCTCACCCCAGAAAGAGTGGCTGCTATCAAGAAATCAAGCAATAACAAACTTTGGCGGAGTTGTGGGGAGAAAGGAACCCTTCTCCACTGCTGGTGGGAGTGCAGACTGGTGCAACCGTTGTGGAAATCAATATGGAGATACCTCAAACAACTAGGCTTGGAAGTCCCATTTGACCCAGTTATTCCTCTACTGGGTATCTTCCCCAAAGAATTAAAAGAATCACACCACAGTGATATATGTGTATCCATGTTTACAGCAGCACAGTTTGTAAGAGCTAAAACTTGGAAAGAGACCAAGTGCCTATCAACTGGAAACTGGATAAAGAAGATGTGTTTTTTTTTTATAAAATGGAGTACTACTCAGCCATAAAGAATGAGAAACTAGAGGTATTTATAGCTAAATGGATGCATATTGAGGCCATACTCTTAAGTGAAATAAATAGGACACACATGTATAAATACTGAATAGTTTCTCTGGTGTGAGAAACTGAAAGTGTAAATGAGGATCAAACTGTATAATAGATAATGTGAAATAGGAAGAAAATGTGTAAAGGAATAGGGGAAATGGGAGGGGAAGGGGAAAGGAAAGGGAAAAGAAAAAATATGAGAAAAGGAAAAACATGGAAACAAAGTTTTTGTAAATAGAGAGGGGTGGAGGGGGTGAAGGGAGGGAAGAGGAATGTGGAAAAACTAAGAGGCAAGATACATTATGTACAAGATCCCAATGAGGAATGTAACTATTGTATGCCTAAAATGTACCAATAAACTTAATGGAAAAAAAAGACCCAAAAGTGACTTTACTCTGGTGTTGGAACGTAGCTAGAAAGCTCATACTTTGTCGTTATCAGATACTTATACTGGCTTCAGTCTTTAGCCATCTGTAAAAACAATTTGTTGTCCTATACATTGTCTGCTTTGTAAGATCAGCAGTTAATTCCCTAACAATGTGCGGTGATGGAATATATGCCTTTACTGCTCAGGATGTCAGGATTTCCAGTGGGATCATTTTCTGGTGTGACAGAAAAATCCATTAACTCAATACATTTGATAGAGTAATTTAATAACGAGGACTAGGAAACCAAATGACTCATCTTTGAAATGAAAAGATGAAAACTTCATATTTCCCAAACCATGTTGTGATAAAAATTCTGAAAATGATGTTCTGCATTTAGGGTCTAAATCCCATTAATGATGACTAAAGCACTGGAATGAGAAATTGAGTTGGAAATGTCTGTACATGGGCTTAGGTTTCAGTATATATATATATTCAATATATATTCTCTCTATATATATTCTATATATATATTCAAAGTAATAACCATGGCTGACATTCATGGGCTGTTTCTGGTGTTTAATCGTTATTCTGAGTATTATGCATTCTTTCGTTAGCCCTCTTGATCCTTTCACTCTCTGAAGGAAACCAAGACTCAAGTAAGTTAAGCTCTTGTCAAAGATTATACTGCTACTGACTAGGAATTTGGACTCAGGCAATGATACCATGTCCTACCCATTAAAAACAGCATGAATGAACATCTGGATTTAAAACAAGCAAGATTCCTAATTTATTCATATTTTTGCCATTATATTGTAGCAGGTGTACTAGTTTCTTATGGCTGCCTCACCTAATTCCCACAAACTGGGAGGTTTAAGGCCATAGAAATTTGGTTTGTCAAGGTCCTGAAGACCAGAAGTCTGAAACAAAGATGTCAGCAGACCACATTCCCTTTACAGCATCCAGAGAAGAATCTTTCCTCATCTCTTTCCAGCTTCTGGTGGCTCCGGGTGTTTCTTGTAACTACATCATTCCAGTCTGTGCCTCGACCTTCACAAGATCTTCTTTTCTCTCTGTATTTTAAAAAGATATTTGTCAATGGAATTGGGGCTTGTCCTGCTAACCCATGGTGATCTCATCTTGGGATCCTTAATTTAGTGCCTTCACAAAGGCTTTATTTTTGTGCATGGTCCTCAGGACCAGGGCATCATGCAGCTAGGCAGCTCTGTAGCTAAACTCACCCCCAGCCCCAAAGACAATTTTTCTAAATAAGGTCACATTTGCTCACAGGCTCTGGAGATTAGGACATGGATATGTTTTGGGGGGGACCATCATTTAGTCCCTTACAGTGTGTTGTAAATAATCATCTTCATTAGAGCCAACATTTTCTGATTATCAAGTACCAGGTTCTGTGAAAAACTTTACATAAATCTGACTATGTAATCATCACATCAACCTTATGATGTCAGAACTAATATTATGACAATTTTAAAGAAGATGAAACTGGGGATTCAAAAGTTACTTAGTCCTAATGGCTTTAGATGAATCTTTTGTATTTTTTTTGGTTTAAAATCACATGAACTCCTTTAAAATATTATAACATATTTTATAACAAAAAAGTCACCAGATTCAAGTGTTTTTATGGAACTCTTCAGTTTTAAAGTTTTCAAGGAACACTAATTCTTATATTGTTCAAATTATTCTAATGCATGTGAAAGTCTGAAAGATATTCCACTTATTTTGTAACTATTTCACCTTGAGAGGATTCATAAATGTAGAAAATGCCCAAAAAATGCTAAGCAAATTAAACATAGTACTGTATTGAAGGAACAAAACACAATGATTTAATAAGGTACTTTCCAGGAATCTTAGAACAGTTACATATGAGAAAATCTATAAATATATTTTATTATGTTTGTAAAAGTACATAAATTTTATCAATATATGCTAAAAACCATTCTGTGGTCTTTAGGATCTAGTCCTAACAAACTATCTGGAGAAAAATCAGCATAAACATAGAGGAGTAGTGATAGTTCCTAAATATTATCACAGTTACTTATTAGAAGCCAACGGCAAATATTCTGGTAAAATTGTGAATTATTGAAAATACAAAAGGAAAATCATCAGTAATTATCCAGCATTGTCTTAGATGTGCTAGTTAATTTGATATAAAGAAAAAATAACAAAAGTGACATCTGTATTGGAAAATTGTCTTATCTTGTGCTATGAACTCAGTAGTTTAAAGAATAGGTAGTTATTTTCATAGTCTCTAGAAGCTGTTGAAGAAAAGGTGCTGGTTTATTTGGTTTCCTGACCAGAGCTCTATTCCTGGCTAAGGAGGGCCACCTACTCATTGTGTTCTCACATGGCTGGGAGAGAGTTCCAGGCTCTCCTCCATTTCTTTTTTTAAATATATTTTTTTTATCAGTAAGGGCACTCACCGCATAATAGAGGCCCCATCCTTATGACCTCATTCAAAACTAATCAAATCCCCAGCTCCAAATACTATCACATAATTGTTCAGGACTTCAACATATGAATTTGAGAGGACACAAATTTTCAGTCTATAATGCAAATAAAAGTAAACATTATAACTTTTGGAAATGACATGATTTTATTGGGAAAATGCAAAAGCTTCCCTGAAACATCTAATCTGTTGTATTCTGGACCAATTCTCCCCATGCCTGCTCTGCGAATGTCAGCTTGGGATCCTCTGTCAGTTCTATCCTGGGCCATTCTATTGTTAACTTCTGGAAAAAGTGTGCATGAGCCAGTTCCTTATAATAAATGTCTCTGGATATATGCAATATATATTATAATAGAGAAAATCCTTCAGTTACATTTCTCTGGAAAATTCTGACCAATACAGATTTTAATACCAAGAGTAGTTCTAGAGAAGCAGAATATTAAAAATGAGTTTTCTGAAGTGTGAAATGGCCTTGAAGTTTCTGGAGTTGGCTCTCCACTCTTACTGTACTGTTTTATTGTGTGGTATCTTTGTTACAAAATATTTTTTACTTTTACTTTTATTTCTTCTTTTAGCTTTGAGATTATGAAATCTACTTTACTTCTTGAGTTGCTTTGTGCCTTAAATTTTGTTAGATTGTAGCTTTGTTTTGGATACTGATTGCATGATATATGTTTTCCATCTTTTTGCTTTCAAACTTTCTGTTTTCTTACATTTAAAGAGTGCTCTTTCTAACTACCTATAATCTAGCCACACTCATTTTGACAATCTTGATTTTAGACCGTTACATCCTTTTGTAATTAATATGATGAACATAAACTGCTACTAAAACTGAAATTTAACTGAAAGTTCAGACTAAAAATTAGTGCTTAATTCCACTCACTACCTATTCTTATTTCAAATATCTGTTATCACAATTATTACCATTTAAGTCAAAACCACATTTATGTACTTAGCTTCTTAAATCCTGGAGGGGAGGAACTGATTTCAGAACCATTGACTAAAATTCTACAAAAATTAATAATGGTTGAGATAACAGAAGAAGGAAGTAAAGAAAGAGCAAAATCTTTAAATACATTCCAAAAAATATATGCATACATATTATTTTAATCATGAAGTTCATATACTGCTGCATGATTTTTATCATTTAGGCTTTTAATAATTCATATGGGTCAAAACAAAGCAAGAGAAAAGACAAAGCATTACATGTAAAATACACAGAAACTGGTAACTACCCTAAATTGGAAGGCTACAGAAAGTTTTATTAGAAATTGGTATCATTTGATCAACAAAAAGTTGGACCCAGGATAAGCACCAAAGAAAAATGAAATAATTTTATTTGGAAAAGAAGATGAATTTAAAAATTAATGATTTTAGGGGTACATGAGATTAATATACCAGTAATCTCTTATTAATGGTGGTGTAAGCAGTTTCAAATTCTCTCTGGAATGAAGCAGGGAATCACTAAATCACTAAAGAATGAATAAAAAGCAAAATTGTGACTATGTCATCTGTGCTACTATTCCTGAAGTTTTCTTTCCATTTTCTCTTTCTTTAATAGTGTTTCAGTGGGTCTAAGTGTTTATTGCAACTTTCTTCTTGGATTATTAAAGCAAAACTCACCATTATCTTCCACCCTCCAATTCAACAATTTGTTCATTTTCTACTCTCTGTCGCTATGAGTATCATTTTCTGCAATACAAAAGCACTTTTTTGAGTCATGATTGACTCATTCTTTTCATCTCCTGATTTTAGTCACCATGAAATCCTATAGAATTATTTTGCAAAATAACTCTGGATTCCATCCATCTTCCTGTAACTTCGTAACCTCAGCACCTTGTCCCAGTGTAGCCTGAACACTCCTTACTTCCTGGTTCTCTACACTATATCACTTCAGAGAGAGCATTCTGACTAAAAAGTGAAACAGATGGCAATTCAAGTCTGAACTCATTCTTTCAAGAACTTCACAGTGAAAAGAGTTTAAAAAGAAGCCTGGAAAAAAAAAAAAGTCTGGAGCCCATTGTCTGAGTTGAAGTTAGCTCTGACAATTCCTAATAATGCTTTAACTATTTCATCTTTAAAGTGGAATTCACCATGGTACCTACATCACAGGGTTATTGTGAGAATAAAAAAACTCAACACATGTTGGTCAACTCCATCAATGTCTCATACATGAAAAGTTCTTATTGCTTTTATTATTGCAAAGGATCCTTATTGTTCTCCATCACTATCAAAAGACACAACAGTTGGCTTTCCCTTAAATCATCTCATTTTCACTCCACTTGCTCCTTTTCCCAAGAAGCCAGGCTCTTAATAACTCTTATGACTGTTTCAACTTTCTGAATGCTGTTTTGTCTTCTTCTAAAGTAAATCCCTACCCCATCTCTGATCCTTTCAGGTTTTTCAAATTATCTATCAAGGAGAAGATGCTGAAAGCAGTCTACCAGGGATAGGAGACGACAGAATGTTTTGAAAACAATAATCAAGCTGATGAAAAGTCAGCCTATTAAAAATTATTTGAAATTCAAAAATGCACCAAAAATAATGATTGATAGTGATAATTGCATGATTATTACTGAAAGTACTTTTGTCATATGCACCAGAGCTGTTGAAAATGATTTGCTTCTGTGGGTCAAACATTCCAGTACTGGTTTTCTCCCAGTGAGTCTGATCTGTGAATCACAAGGGAGGAAGTCCAATTGTTTTGGCCTGGCCCCCTTTGTAAAGCAGTGCTTGTCAAGCCCGAGAAAACCCATGCACGTTAGTAGCACTTCTCCAGTCTGTGGAAGCCACACTGGCCTCTGGATAGATAACCTAGCTCCACAGGGCTCTGACTCCATGCCAGATGTCTCTGCCAGTCACTAAGGCCTTTGATCAATCCCATGGTGATACATCACATCTAAACTTCTCTGTCTGGCTTTCAAAGTCCCAGTTACTTTGCCCCACCTCATCATTCAGGTGAACCTTTTTTATCTTTCATTTCTCCTAAAATAATAATTCACCATCTTGGTATTCTGCCTGGTTTCAGCATGCAGAAAACAATGGTGGTAATTAGTTTGACTCAGTTATTGAATGTTGTGGTAATCAGCTATTATCAATTCTTTACACTTGCTCACAAACAGAATGTAAAACTTCTAGTGTGTCAAAAGGGAACAATAGAAATACCATATATGCACTATAATGCTTGACCCAGAGCCAAGGACAGAGCACTGAATTCCTTGAAATTTCTCTTTCAGTCCCCTCTGTTGAAAATTCTACCTGATCTCACTTTGCCCGCCACATTTCCAGTCTGGGGAACACTATCTCTGGCCTGACTCTCAAACTCGAATTCCCTTGTATTACTCGCTGCATAAATGAGCAATATTATTTAACCCTTGGAGAAGAAAGTGCATTGAGGGAGGATGTCCCGTGTGTTGAGCTCAAGTCCATGTCTGTTATGGTTGTTATCTAAAATGTCTCATAAAATCTCATTGTGTTGAAGCCTTGGTTGTGTACGGATGGGCTTTGGAAGTGGTTGGGTCACTAAGGTTCAAAGTTCACCGGTGGATTAATCCATTTGTGATATCATACTTGGATGCATTGTTGGGAGGCGAATGGAAACAGAAACTTGAGACCAGTGGAGTGCATCACTGAGTCACTGAGGAGTGACTCTGGGGACTCTACCTGTCACCAGCCATTCTGCAGGTCTTTCCCTTTCTCTCGCTTCCTGGCTGCCATAAGGTAAGCAGCTTTTCCTGCCACACCCTTCCTCCATGAGGTTTCTGCCAAAGCAATGGAGTTGGCCCTCTCCAAAATGGAAAGCTCCGAAACAGCCAAAATAAATCCTTCCTCCTTCAAATTGTTTGCCCCAGGTATTTTGAGGAATGAAAAACTGAATGATAGAACATCCATTTTAATTCTTGCTTCTATATCTGTTCTTTAATATATATTTTAGTTCACTCAGGTTTAGAGCGTTTCTTTCTTATTTAGGTTTTTGTTTTTCTTGCATTTCTAGTTTCCTTTTCATTTTTCAAATCTTATTATGTGCTTATACCATATCACTAAGATAATCTGCACCTCCATGATCTATATTGCAATAAACATATTTTCTTTTTGAAAATATTCTTTCTATAGACTTCAAAGTGTCTGTTCCCCTCTTCTCTAATGCCCTGACAGACATTATTTTAGGAGTGTGTTTTAAAAATCATTTCAATCATTTTGTGAAAGTGATAATATAGGATTACTGTAATACAATAACAAATTTATCATAATGACAATTAAAAATATTGTCCTATACATCTCACCTCAACTCTTTGTACTCCCCAGCAAGAATTTATCACTTTATCTTTATCTGTCTCTTTACAATTTCAGTATTTACTTAATTTATCCATTTTAGTCCTTACCTCCTTCCTCCTGTGGGGAGATTTTGTGATTACATGTAAGGGCCAGACATTCTTTCATTATTTGTAGTAGATGTTTTCTTTCAATCTAAAAGTTTATGCCCATTTCTTTGAGAAAATTTCTTCAATTATTTCTTTATTTCTTTGATTCCCTCCTCCCTCCCTTCCTCTCTTCCTTCCTTCCCCTCTTTCTCCCTCCCTCTTTTCTTCTCTGTCCCCTCTCTCCTCTCTCTTCCTTCTTCTCTCTTTTCTCTTCTTTCTTTCTCTCTTTCTCATGCTTGGTATTGAACCCAAGGTCCTTGCACATGCTAAGCAAGGACTCTACCACCGAATTATATCCCCAGTCCAACTTTTTTTTTCTTTCTTTTTGAATGCATATTAGAGAGATGTTGGGCTTCCTGGAATTGGTACTTCTGTCCCTTTTCCTCTTTTTTATATTATCTACCTTTTGTCTTTCAGGGATGTCTTCTTGACTCTATCTCTCATTAGAAAACTTACATAATATGCTGGTCTTCACAAAAACTTCTCAGAATTATCAAGTAGTGATTTAAAAAACCACAATCCTTCTATGTGTTTTCCTCACTGCTTGTTTCTTTTCTTTTTCTCCAACTTCTTTAAGAGCAGGCTTTTCTTTTCATGTTGAAAGATCTCTTCAAATATCTGGTGATGTTAAAGGACAAGGATTTGAGAAGCTGGCTGGGAGTTCTGTGACTTAGTGATGCTGAAGCGTTCTGTGATTGCTGTTTTGGATGAGTGGACACCTGAGCCAGGGAAGACCCCAGCCCCTACTCTCTTCCTGGAGATATGTCCCTAGCTGGGCTCTATTGACAGGGGCAGGGGTTGGTGACACAAACTCCTTGGCCCAAATGTTTTCAACTGTTCCCTGTCAAATGATTTTTTTTCATCCTACCAGGAGCCTCATTTCCCTAACCCCTTCAGGGAGAGGAAGATGCTTTAGCTTCATTGTTTTTCATGTTCTCCTGAATGCATACCTATTCCTGCCATTTCTTTTGCCCCACTATATCAGTTTTCTTTCCTTTATCAATTTTATTCTTTTGGTACTATTTTAAATGTATTGTCCTTTGACAATTTGTTTCCTGCTCTCATCAATATTGTGAATTTGTCCATTTCTAATTTCTGTACATTCATTTTAATTGATCTTGGCAAAGAAAAGAGTTATACAATAGGCTATCTTTAAACCAAAGTCCTACAATTTATTTCCATTGCATTCTTGGACATTGGATCAACATTTTCAATCCTGATGTGTCAGATAATGTCTATATTTGGCTCTCACATTTGATTGTGACTCACAGTCATTTTCTCTCAGAAGTTTGGATGCATTCTCCCATAATCCTCCAGCTTGATTCATGCCGATGAGGAAGTATGATGTCAGAATAACCCCTTTTCCCTTACTTTAGATTTCTTTATTCTCTTTGAACTTGTATTATTTTTTCTTATCCAAGACAATTCTTTGTATAGGTATTAAAAATTTATCCTACTCAACATTAAATGAGTCCTTTCAATCTGAAAATATGCCTTTCTTCAGATCTGAGAATCTTTTATACCATCTATTTATTCTCACCCATTCAGTTTTTAATATTTTGTTTGAAACTTAATAAAGATACTTAAAATTCTATCAGTAGAATCTAGATGAAAGGAATAGGTAATTAGCAAATGTACTTGGTTAAAAAATCATTCCCAATTGCAACAGTCTATAAAATACTTAGGAACAAACTTTAAAAAATGAGCAGAAGTATATGAGGAAAATGATAACTTTGGAGGTTTAAGGGTCAACATTAGGTTGTTTGTTTGAACTCACTCTATTTTCCTTATGAGGGAATTCACTGTTATAAATTTTTCCCATAGGACTGCTTTCATTGCATCCCATAAGTTCCAGTATGTTGTATTGGCATTATCATTTAATTGTATAAACTGTCTAATTTCTTCTTTAATTTAATGTTACCTACTGGTTGTTTAGGAAGCTGTTATTTAATTTCCATGTGTTTATGTAGTTTTTGTGGTTTCTTTTGCCTTTGATTTTCAATTTCATTGGAATGGACTAATAATGGTCCAATAACATTCATGGGATAATTTCAATTCCTTTTCATTTAGTTAAGCAGGTTGTATGAGCTAGTATGTGGTCTAAATTGGAGAACATCTCATGCACAGCTGAGAAGAATGTGTATTCGTATATTGTGGGGTGAAACACTCTGTAAACATCGTCTAAGTCCATTTGTTCACAGGTTTGGTTTAGTTCTGATAGTTCCTTGTTGATTTTTTTTTGTCTAGTTGATCTGTCTATTTGTGTCAGTGGGGTATTGAGGTCCCCCATTACAATTATGTTAATGCTTATTTGATTTTTCATGTTTAAATTTGCTTTCTATAGCTAGGCATGCCAGTATTTGGTGCATATATTAATGATTGTTATCACTTCCTCTTGGAGTTTTTCCTTAACAAATATGTAGTGACCTTCTTTGTCTCTCTCTCTCTCTTTTATTTTTTTAGGTACTAGGAATCGAACTCAGGCCCTTGTACTTGCTGGGCAGGCATTGCACCACTGAGCTACATCTCTGGCTCCTTCTTTGTCACTCTTGATCAGTCTTGGCTTGAAGTTCACTTTGTCTGAAAATAGCATAGCTATCCCTGCTTTTTTCTGGGCTCCTTTCACATGAAGTATTATTTTCCATCCTTTGATTTTTTTCAGTCTATGAATTTCTTTTTGAGTTAAATGTGTTTCTTGTATGCAGCATACTATTGAATCTTGTTTCTTGATTCATTGTACTGCTCTGTTTCTTTTGATTGTTGAATTGAGACCATTTACATTGATGGTTATAACTAATATGTATTGGCTTATCCTTGTCATATTATTTTCCTGTTGTTGGTTCCCTGACTTTCCCTTTTGTTTAATTGCTTGTCTTCACTGATGGATTCTTTCTATTGGTGTTCTTGAAATTGTAGTCTCTGTTATCTCTTTCTAAAATATCCTTCAGAACATTTTGGAGAGCTGGTTTGGCATTTATGAATTTACTCAGTTGTTCTTTGTCATGGAAGTATCTTATTTCTCCATTGATTTTGAAAGATAGTTTTGTGGGGTACATCAATCTGGGTAGGAGGTTATTTTCTTTCAGAACTTGAAATACTTCATTCCAAGCTCTCCTTGACTTATGGGTTTATGTTAAAAAAATCTGCTGTTATTCTGATGGGCTTTCCTTTATAGGTGATTTGTTTCTTTTCTCTAATAGCTTTTAATATTCTGTTTTTGTGTTTAAGTTCTGGAATTTTCACTATTACATGCCTTGATGTAGATTTTGTTTTGAGCATGGCCAAATAGGAGTTTTATATGCCTCACTTATCTGTATGTCAAATTCTTTTTCCATACTTGGGAAGATTTCTGTCATTACTTCTGTGAACAGGTTTTTATGTCATTTGCATTGTGTTTTGCTTTTTAACTGACTCTGATTGATCTTATATTGTTCCTCTTTGCATCATCTTGCCACTGTTGGATTGATTTTTCATGTTTCCTTGCTAGTTTTAAGAAATCTTTTTTATTTTGTGATCACTAACTGAAATCCTGTCAAGTCCAAAGTTCATACAAGGAAGAAAATTATATAGATCAGAGCAGAAATTAATGCAATTGAGAATAAGAAAACAAAACAAAGAAACAATGAATTAAAGAGTTGGTTCTTTGAATGATTAAATAAAATTGGCAAACCTTTAACCAACCTTATCAAAAACAAGGAAGAAAAGACTCAGATCCATGTAATTAGGAATGAAAAGGATGAAATCACAATGAATCCTGCAGAAATCCAGAAGATCAAAAACACCTACTTTGAGAACCTGTACTCAAATAAGATGGAAAACACAGAATAAATGACAGATTTCATATGAATTATCAAAACTGAATTAAGAAGTTATAAAAATTCTACATAACAAAATATTAGTCAATAAAATTGAAGATTTAATAAAAATCCTACCAACAAGGAAAATCTCAGGTCCTGATGGATTCACTTCTGAATTCTACAAGAAAATTCAAGAAGATCTAATGTCATGACTCTTCAGTCTTTAATGAAATTGAAAAGGAAGAAATATTCCCAAAGTCATTCCTGGGAGCAAGCATCACTCTGATACAAAACCCAGAGAAAGACCCAATAAAAAAATAATAATAAATTTACCACTTTAATCATTTTAATTTCAATAGTCTCATGTACATTTACATTGTCATGTAGCCAATGTTCAGAACTCTTCCATCTTCTAAAAATAAGAAGTCGATTAAGCAACAACTCTCCATTTCTCCCTCCCCCCCAGCTCCAGACAATCACCTTATACTTTCTTATTTTATGAATGACCATCTCATGTAAGTGAAATCATGTAGCATTTCATTTTTTTATGACTGGTTTGTTTCATTTAGCATAACATCCTCAAGTTTCATCTATCTTGTAGCATGTGTCAGAATTTCCTTCCTCTTAAAGTCTGAAGAATATTCCACTGCATGTATATACTGTATTTGGTTTGTCCACACACCCATCCATGGACACTTGGGTTGCCTCCAATAGTTTACCTATTGTATATAATGCTGCTCTCAACATTGTACAATATCTCTTCCAAGCAATGCTTTCATTTTTTTCTTTATACCCATTCCAGGAAATGAAATTGCTGGATCATATGATAATTTTAATTTTTGAAGAACTGTCATACCGTTTTCCACCATAGCTACATTAGTTTATATTCCTTTCAACAGTGCACACTTTGGCCACATCATTACCTCTATTTTTTAGTCATTCTATTAGGTATGAAGTAGCATCTCTTTATGATTTGGTGTGTATTTCTCTAGTGTTTAATGATGTTGAACTTCTTTTCATGTGCATTCTACTCATATCTATATCTTCTTTGGTAAAATGCCTATTCAAGGATTTTTCCCATTTTTATTTATGTTATATTTTAATTATTGTATTGTAGATGTTCTTTATATAGTCTCTTTATTAACCACTATCAAATAAGATGTATTTTCAGCTTTCTTCTTGAACTGTATCCTATTTAAATTATTTTTGGTATGAGTTGTATTATTTAAAAACTCTGTACTTATTGTAAATCATTTTCATTCCAACCTCATTCTTGAAAGGTATTTTTAATGGAGAACATTGATTAATTTTTTGTGTGTTTGCTGTTTTGTTTTGTTTGGTCAACACTTTAAGGATACATTTTTCTCTACTGACATCTGTCACCAATTGCTATTTTGGAGAAGCTGGCTGTCAGTCTAATTTTGTGTTATTTTTCAGTGATGTCTTCAATTTCTGATCCCTTTGTTATCTTTTCTCTGTGTTCAGCAGTTTTATTATAATGATTTCTTTCTAAATCTGTGGATTGATGTTTTCTTGAAGTTCTGAAACATTTGTGTAGACAAAAAATATTACTAGGTTAAGTCTGTATCTTTTCATTATATAGCTATTACATTCTTTCTCATCATTTTCAACTTTAATTTCTTTCTTTGCATTATGAACAAACTTTGAAAGAAATGAAGTAAAAACCCATAGTATTGTTCTAAATTTTCATTTAAATCTTCAGTTGTAAACATTAAATGTAAGCTTTTGTTCTTTACTGCATATTATGTGAATTTTAATTTTAGACTATATTTTTAATTTTCTTCCATTTATTTTTTAAATAACAGGCTGCTCTCTTTTTCTCTTTACCTTTGTTTTGGCCAGTTTGTCTTCCAGTACCAGGTCCCATTTCCTTGCCTTAAAACATTTGTTGAGGGAGCAAAATGTGATTTTTAAAAAATTTTTAGTTTTGTTGATCTTAAGTTCCTTGTCTGTTTTAATGCAAGCTCTGTCCATGGTGAGGTGATGTTTACTGGGTGAGAATTTGCCAGTGAGATTACCATAGACAAGGAGTGCAGGTTCCAAAGTTTCTCTCTCTGTACACCTGAACATGGACTGGCTTCTACTTTGAGAAGGAGATCTGAAAGAAATTTAAGTGATTAGCAAACATTTGTTGCCAATCAGCTTAGGGTTCTTTTGATCAATGCAGATGGAAATCATGAATTGGCACATTACAGCTCTGGTAGTAGTCCTGGTGCCACCAAATGGCACTGGATAATGCTGGATGCCAACAGTTGAAACAGCCAGCTGGTCAATGTTGCTGCTGGCTGCCATAGTTGGCACCATCTTGTGTTAGGTACCACAGATTGACTCTTTTTTGTGGTACCAGGGATTGAACTCTGGTCCTTGCACTTGCAAGGCAGGCAGTGGAACCACTGAGCTAAATCCCAGGCCCACAAATTGACTCTGATGTTTGCTGGTCTCTGCAGCTGATTTTCTCAGCCACAGGTCTCTGGAGTTCTTCAGTGCTAACAGCCTCTGCCTCTAGTGTTCATGACTCTTTCTTCCGAACAAACTGCTCTGAACACACAACTCAGAATAAGAATCTCAAGGAATTTTGAAGCCCACACCACCTGAGAAACAAATCACAAGCAGGTTTATAGGCCACCAAAGAGTTTATTTTAACAGGACCTTTGCTGCAGTGGGGTGGAGGCTGGGGAGTATACTGGAGGGAACCTTCCTAGACCAACTGAGGGATGTGTGGGGAGTGCTGCTTATATAGCAGCTATAGGCTTGTGATTGGTCCATGTATAGACCTATGACTGGTGCAGGGCTCCAAGACAGCCTCAGGTGTCATGGTGGAGATCCAGTGAGGGGGCGGGCCTGAAAGCAGAGAATCTTCTGGAAGGCTGAGAATGTTAGGAATGGCCCCAGATCCCTCCCTGCTGGTCTTAGCCTTGCCAGGGTGCCCCCTCCCCTTCTTCAAAAAGGCAAAAGTAGCCTCTGAAGTGGTGGTAGTGGGGGAAACCACAGTGATAATTAGGCTGCACCCATATTGGAGTGGAGTGGAGAAGAATGGCTGCTAGATAGGCAGGAGGACACTGAAGTAAGTTGTCCCCCCAGTCTGTCGAGTGTGTGTGTGGAACAGAGGGGGCACAACAGTCACAGCCAAGCCCTGGTGCCCTCCAGTGGTCTCACGTCCACTAACATTTAACTTCATTGAGGAGAGCTGGCTTTACCCATTACACTCTGACCGTGCCAGTAAGCTCCAATCTCTCTATCCTCCTTTCTTGTTTAGGGAATGGACAGTAAATGCCTCGCTCTGGAAGTGGCCCCAGTGCTAGGAATCCTCCTTCACGTGTTCTGCCAGGTTTCTTGGTGTACAAAACACACTGTTCTCTTTACTGGAACCTTTGCAGCAGTGATTGATGAAGTTATAGGGAAGGAAAAAAGTGCAGTCCAGGAAACCCTGGTTAGAAAGCAACCTTTACACAGCTGAGGACAGCTGCGCCATCTGTGCCTCCTTCCATCCTAGTATGGGGCTGACAGGGACTTAAGACTTATCTTTAGTGCTTTCTCTCATGTTCTGCATCTGAAGGCAGAGAGCATGATGTAGAGGAATGCTCTCTTATCCCCTATGATGTGGATTTAATGATAATGTCTCCAGTCTGTTATTTTTATTTTTAAGCATTGTGATTAGGTTTTGTGGTTAGCTATCCACATGGTGCTTTTCACGGGAAATTGGAAGTCTGCTACTATTCTGCACTGCTAGCCTGGAATTTTGTATTTGCATATTTTCCTACATTAGCTTCCTCTTCAGATCTTAAGGATCTTTGTATCATTTATGTAACATTTATTTGTGACTGCTGATTGCCTTTATTTCATAA
Organism: Heterocephalus glaber; assembly: GCF_000247695.1. The sequence continues at coordinate 3,065,417 of NW_004624796.1, forward strand.
AATCGAGGTCTTCAGAAAAGAAAAAAGTTTTCCTAATTCCCACTCCTGTTGTTCCCTAAAGAGTCTGATCATTATATGGCACTGTGTCAGCTTGATCCCAGGGGAGTCATCTAATTGTCTAAATGGCAGAATAGCTCAGATTGCTTTCATCTTTCCTCTGTGGGTTTAGAGAGTTAGATGTTTTGAACCTGCTGCAGCTATGTTATTCACACTGTGATTCCTCAGTATTCTCAGCTGCTTTTCCTCTGGATTTCTAACTTCATAATTTTTTATTTTTTGGTAGTGCTCTGGAACCCAGACCCTTCACAAGCTAGGCAAGTGCTCTATCACAGAGTTACAACCTCAGACCTCTTTTCACAAAAATATGAAAACTGCATTTTCCTATTTTTTATTTTAAAAATATAAAATCTACAGAAAAGTTTAAAGAATATCACAACAAACATCTATGCATCCCTAAGCTAGATTTATGTTACTATTTTGCCATATCTGCCCCTTTGTGTGTATATGTGTATAGCTTATTTTGTCATTTTTGGACCACTTGAAAGAATCATATAAGTGGGAGGCTCTGTGTCACTTTATTTTTAAAAAATTCATCACGTAAGTCTCAATAGGAAGCTCATTCTATAACATAACCACAATACTATTATACCTTAAAAAATGTGGTCACATTACTATAATAGGATTATCTGATAATTTTATTTGATATTATATTATTTGACAAATATGTATTTTTTTCCTTGTTCTTTACAACTATTTTTTCAATCCACGCCATAATCAAAATCAGGTTTGTATTTAATTGTCATTTTTCTTCAGTCTCTTTTGCTACATCATTGACCCTGTTTTTATATTTGAGACTCAGACACTGGTGTATTTGTAGACAGAATTATATTTTACTTCATCAGAAACACAAATTTCTCAGAATGTAATAAAATGATTTATCTTTGAATTGATCATATTACAGTAAAAATTAATTATACATTTGTAAATCTGCAAAGTATCTCTTAATGGCTAACACCATGTCTTTATTCTATTAACATAAGTTCAACAAATTACACTCATTATAAACATTTATAGCTTGCAAATTGGTCAAATTAGAAATACTGTGACTCATAAGGCTCATTTCCCCATCACTAAGATGCATAAATGTAATGTCTTTAACCACCAGCCACTTCCCCATCTGTCCATGTTATTACTTCTCACCATTTCCCCTCTAGTTGTACTAACTCTTCCTTCTTCATTTTTGGAGTGTATTACTTTCCCACCCCTTCCTTTCTCTGTTCATCTCTCCCTCCCCCTACTATTTATATCAACAATGAGTAAGCAATCCTTGTTAGGAATATTCTGTGGTAAGCAATAAATGTGCAAACATTTAGTTAAAATAATTGGAGTTAATTCTTTGTTCTGTTAAATGTGGGGTGACTTTTAAGGATAATCTAAATGAGCCTCAGTATTTGCCAAGGAAGCAAATGGGGCAAAAGCCACCCAGATGAGCAAGCACCATTTGAGGCAAAGGATCTTGTGCACAAGTCAATGACTTTCCTGAGTTCATGCATCGGCTGAATGGTGCAGTTGGGATTAAACTGAAGCACTTGGGGCCAGAGTTCCCGAACCTGGTCACTGGGCTTTGTTACCTCCTCAAGGTCGTATTCCTATGAGAATTTGAGTTTGTGACCCCTGTTTTTGCCTCTGGGATGTTCCTGTGGTCCTTTGTCTCTCTTTAGTAAAGAGCTTTCCAATAGCTTTTCTTATCACCTCCTTTGTCTACCCTCTTTCACAGAGAGGTAGATAGATAGATATCTTATTTTGTGGTGCATAATAATTACATTCATCTTAGGGACTGGTACATATTCATATCTCATATTGATATGTTCATTCCACCTTTTCCCACTGCCCTCTACTCTTTCCTTCTACCCTTCTATTTCCTACCATCTGTCTTTTATTTTGCTCTCTAAATTCTCTATATTTTGGGTTTCTATGTAAGAGAAACCATGCAATATTTGACTTTCTATGTCTGATTTATTTCACTTAGTTTTATGGTCTCAAGATTCATCCATTTCCCTACAAACGCTAAAATTTATTCTTCTTCATGACTGAGTAGTACTCCATCATGTATATGTGTGTGTGTGTGTATATATATATATATATATCACATTTTCTTTATATATTCATCTGTCGATAGACATTTAGACTGTTTTCATGATTCAGTAATTTTCAATCATTCTGCTACAAGAATGGGCATACATTTATCACTGTGATATAATGCCTTTAGGTCCTTTAGAAAGATACCCAGAAGAGATTTAGCTGGGTTAAATGGAATTTCTCTTTTTAGTTTTTTAAGGAACTGCTATATTGATTTCCATATTGGTTGTATTAGTTTACATTCCCATCAAAAGTGTAGAAACATTCCTTTTCCCGAATAACCTTAAGATTTACTTTTGAGTCCCTGATGATAGTCATTCTTACTAAAGTTAGGCAAGAGAAAGACATAAGAGGAATATAAATAGGAAAGGACAAATTCAAACTCTCTTTTTGCAGGTGACATGCCACTTTGCATAGAAGACCCCAAAAAGCACCACCAAAAGACTCCTAGAACTAATAAATAAATTCAGCAAGTGGCAGGATAGGAAATCAGCACCAAAAATCAATAGCATTCCTGTACACCAACAGTGAACTCACTGAGAAAGAAATCAGGAAAACAATTTCACTCATGGTAGCTTTAAAAAAATATTTAAATACCTAGGAATTAACCTAACCAAGGAAGTGAAAGGCCTGCATAATGGAAACTATAGTACTCTGAAAAAACACACACAAAAAAACAGACATCGAAGGAGACATTAGAAAACGGAAAGACACCTGCTGTTCCTGAATAGGCAGAACTAGTATTGTCAAAGTGGCCACATTACCAAAATGATATATAGGTTTAATGCAATTCTAATCAAAATATCACCAGCATTCTTCACAGAGCTAGGAAAAACAATCCTAAAATTTGTATTGGAGCCAGTAGGAACCCAGAACAGTCTGCCCTCTTTTGTGATGACGCCATGGCTCCCTGCACCCTCAATTTGTGCTCTGCAGGGGCGGGGTCCCCATGGCTGCAGATTCAGGTCATATAGTTCTGTGCTGTTTAGCTTCTATCTGGGCTAGAGGAGGGGCGACCCCTTATCTTGCAGGCTGAGATCACTGATCTAATCACGGGGAGTCACTAGCAGGTGAGCTTCTCTACTGCTCTAGGTTTGAGACAACACATGGCTAAAATAAGAGTACAAATGTTTATCTTGAGTAGTCACATAAAATGAATCACAGAAAACAACTAGGAAAGAAACTAGGAAAAAGCAAGCATTTGATGTTAGCTATTCTTATTTATCTTGATAAAGAATCTTATATGTATTGAAGCAATTTTCTCAGACTGACAGTATTTCTGTGTGGTTATTAATATTCCCAGGATCCTGAAATGCACTCTTTCACTGAGACTTGATATCCATCAAAGATTATCAGAAAGAATCCCAGATAAAAATCCGAGAAAATTGTCATTTTGCCCTGTTTGGCTATGTTACTTTGCAAAGACGGAGAGTGGTAGCTAAGTATAGGATAAATTATCATGAGTTTATTTCAAGATGATTGCATTGTTTCTCAGAAAATTACATGAGATACCATCAACATGAGAATTAGGGAAGTGAGTGTATTTTTCATAAATTTGCAAGAAATAGATATCACAGGTGTCAATTACCTACAATTGAAGTTTCTATTTTGGTCTTGAAAGTCATTGTGAATAGAACTTATCTAAATAATTTGAAAAACAGAAAGTCCAAATTTATCTGAAACCAGGAATTTCTCAGCCTTAGTGCCATGGCCTTGTGAGGCTGGATAATTCCATGCTGGCATGGAAGAGAGGACATCCCACACATTGGAGGCTGCTTAGGAGCATTTTAACCTCTACCGCCTAGGTGCCCATAGCACTATTTCAATTATGACTACCAAAAATATCCGTAGATGTTGCCAGATGTCCCCTCAGAGTAGTGGTGGTGCCAAATTGCCCTGGTGGAAAGTCCCAGCTGTCGACTGATGCCATACTTCATTTATCTGAAGCAGTTCACTGGAGAATTGAGAAAACAGTTCTGAGTAGGAGAAAATATACAAAGAAGAAAGAGGCCTGGGATGACCCATTTCTCTTGGCTGTGCATTCAAGGTGTTTTGTTCAAGGTGTTTTCCGGAAACTGAAAGGAGTCCACCACCATCCTCACAATGGCAGCCACAGCGCCTTACTGCTTGGCAGCTCCTTCCCAGCCACAGCAAGCCTTCCAGATGACAGCAATTTATTTCAGAATAATCCAATACACCAACCTCCTCCTCACATTCTGAGCTATTGCTCTTCTTTCAACATCACATGACAACATTTATCTCCCACCACGTCACAGCAACTATGTGTCCCATATGCTATAAAGTTAAGGACTCATATTATGCAACTGAATGGTCCTTTTTAAGACTTTGCAAAGCTCCACGGATTCATTTACAATAGTGGCTCCTCCTATGATCCTTCTCAGAGGCAAAACCTTCTTGACATTCTCCCACTTATTGCTTTGCTTTCCTCCACAGTGTGCTTGGAGTTTCAAACCTGAGAATCTGGAGAAACACAAACTCAACATATCTTCAAACTATGATTGTGTGACCTTCAAGTCATATGTTAAGTCATGAAGATATCACTCCTTGCAATAGAACTTTGATGTTTCACAAAGCAGTTTCTTGCATTTCCTTTTTGCAACATGCAAACAACCTTAGAACCATGCACCAAACTTCCATGTCTATTTGGGGAGAGTCCCTGGCAAGTGACTAAAAGAACTTTCAGGCCATAAGGAAATGAGAGACGTGAGCTCATAGAGCAGGGGCTGGCATACTAGCTGGCGTACTGGCTGGCGTGCTTCATTCCATTTCAGCCCTTGGTGTCTGCTCTTAAGCCAAGACCAAGAGGGACAGTGGGGTTTGGGGTGTGTTTCTTCTGAAACCACAGAATATGGATGAAGGCTGTCCTCAGACTTAATAATTTCATGGCTCTCCTGAGGAATGTAGGGAACACAGGAGGAGGAGGGAGTTTTGCATCAGTTTTTTAAAATCAGTTTCGTTATTCTATCTTCAGTCCAGTTCTTCTAGATAGAAAAGGGAGGGGTCAGTCTGCCTGACAGCATCATTGCTCAGAAAGGACAACCACGCAGCGTCTAAGCTCCGAGCTCATCACCTTTCCAGGTCACACACAGATGCCTCCTCTCAGGCAACTCCATCTTCCATGCTTGCAAGCCCCCAGCCACAGAACACAGCTCCTGCTGGGGAGCTCTTTTTGGATCTTGGCCCTACAGACCTGCATTGAACTTGCACACCCAGCCCTTAGGTCCCTCATTAGACTGTGAGAACCCCATGAGCAGGTCCACGTGTTTTTCTGCCTTCAGGCACCAAACCTGAGCTAGAGCCCTTGTCTTCCGGGACCTAGAAGGACAAAGGAGACCTTTGCTTGAAGTCACTCAGCTTTAACTCAGGCTCTCAGTTCAGGCCACCCCTAAGGTGTTAGTCCTCCCACCCCAGTTATGATAAATACTCTCAACTTCTCCACATCCCTTTATACACAGTGGTGGCATCAGCAAGTGTTATTTCAGCTGCAGTTATAACAATTATACTTGTCAATCCAGAAAATCTGAATCAACTGGCGTATTTCTGCCCACTTGCTTTCCTTCTTCCATTTTGCCCTTCTTCCCCTTCCTTCATTTTTCCTCCCACCACTAAATATTGTGCTGCTGACTCTGGCAGGATCTTTTCTAGACTCTAGGATTCAGTGGTGGATACGATCAAGTCCTTATTCTCCCTTTGCTTACATTTTAGTGGGGACTCAGACAGGCTGAGGATTTTGAAGTGATTCAGCCACCTTCTTCCACCCAGGTGGGATCGATGGGTGTCTGACTGTAGGGAACCTGGCTGCCTTCTGTAGTTTAGATGGGCGTCTCCTGAGGCACGGTGGTCACCATGGTGGCAAGGAGGAAGGTGCTTGGACCTTTAGGAGGTGGGGCCCTGTGAGAAATCTTTGTCTCTGGAATATTCTCCATAGGAAACTGCATGGTCCTGCTCTCTTCCTGGGTGGAAAGTGAGCATGTGTGCCCTGAATTTTCACCAGGCACCCTGACCAGAGGTCTGGTCTGTGGTCCACTTGATCGCGAATGGAACCTCAGGCACTGTGAGCTGACACACCTTTCTGAATTATCAGAGGTATTTCACCATGGTGACAGAAAGAGAGCATTGACTGTCATACCTTTTGGTGTATGCCCAGTGTCCTGAAGTGTCCACCTCCTTTCGATGTTCTTTCAAACAGAAAATTAAGTATGTCTTTGCTGAAACTTATTTCCAGGCTGGCATTGCATTGGGGAACTGGGGATGGGCAGCAGCCACTGACAGAGGAAAGCTGATTTCGTCCTATGTAATAAGAGAGCTTATTTTGTACTACAAGGTGATTTCTTGTATTTCCTGTTTCCTTTATTCAAATAACTCCTAAAAGGTAAACCTCAAATTGCTAACCTTATTTGGAAAAAGTGCCTGTCCGTCTGAGGAGTGACTAGGACACAAATGTTTCCAGGTCCTAGGAAAACAGTGGACTCCATCTCACACCCATTTGTCATCTGACACATCCTTACAGATGCTGTGCAAAACTCCTGCTTTAAGAAGAGGTGTTCCTGGGATTTGATCCCTAGCACTGGAAAAAAAGGAGAAAAGAACAGCTAATTATATCTACATAGAAATTAGGGCTTAGTGAACTTGCCAGTTGAAAGCAGTTGGAAGATATGAAGGAATTTTTTATGATGCATATCCTAATAAGTACTTCTGGTCTATCAATAGAAATATAAATTATTGCCTATAGAATGTCGACATGTGGACTCTCCACAAAGAGAAAATTATTTCAATACAATAGAAACAATAGACATTTTAAGACTGGCATCTTAGAAACCAATGAAATAAAAAGTTGAAAAAATAAAGGGAAAATGATTTACATGTCATTAGAGGGAGAGAAAATGAGTTTCTGCAAAGATAAAATTCAATCTTCTGTTTGAGAAACACATTCTCATAAATAAGGGAGTATTTTTTGAGATATTCAGAATGTGTTTGAATGGGACAAAATTTCCCTTCCCAGGGCAGCATGTCCTTTATAACAATGCCACTGGTAAGGCTCTGATAAAAGAATTGTTTTTTTGTGCCCCATTTGAACTAAATTATCAGGTATATAAGGATCCACTATTACAAATCAAAGCACCACACATACTCCTGTCAGTGGTTATGTTTTCTTAATGGTTTTGTGGACGATTGTCCTTCCATCCTTTGGGGGAAGGATCATTTAGTTTCTGTTTGTGTGTATCTGGTTTTGTTTTAGGTCTTGGAGGAGCCACCACATCAGAAGAAACCACTCCAGTGACACAAATGAAGTCACTGTTCAATCCTATGTATGTTTGCACTGTCAAAATGGCACTTAACCCTTCAGTGTCCGCTGGCCTTAACTCATGCCTTGGAGCAACTGGGTCCATGTGTCTCATGCTTCAGAGCCAGTTTGACACCAAATGCAAAGAGACATCAGACTACATTCTCCACGGGGGAGACCAACAGATGTTTCATACAGCCGGAATCGACATGACAGCGAATGACCCTTAAATTAAGCTGCATAATGGATCTACTGGGCTTCATCCCCACTACCAGGTACACGGAGTCATTAATATCTTTTGTACTACTTACAGTAAAAAACAATGGTTCTTCCACACGTACAACAATCTAGCTCACTTACTCTGTCTTTTCAAAAGCACTTTTTACGTTTCTCTTTCCTGTTAGGCCAGAAGATGTTGTGGGGACCACTGACCCCAATTCATCCTTTCATTGTGGAAGCACCTAGAATTGAAAGCATGGCTCCACATGCATGTGTCTTTGATCCATGGGAACTACAGGCCTGTGTGAAGTCAAATCCCACACTCCTTCGGGAAAGCCAGCCTTCTGCTATTTAGTCTCATATATGATAGCAAAGTGACAAGAGAATTGCACACGACTACAGACTTTCTCTTCTGGGGCTGAGAGAATGCTGTGAGGGCAGACAGGGTGTTGGAGCCAATCAGCCCTGGGTCCTGGGCTCAGACTCCCCATCCAGCAGCTCCGGGTTGTCAGTCGGTCATTTATTTCACTTTTGAGGCTCATTTCTTTCATCTGTTAAAACATAAAGGTATAGTGTCTTTTGGATAGTTGTGAAAACCGGAGAAACTATCTAGGATTCATCTTACTGTTTCACTCTCATTGTACAACAGATGCGGCACAAGCTCCTTCAGCTCCAACGTGGCTCCTCTCCCTCAGTCTCTGAGCATGCTTTCTGCCTTCCAGCACACCCTCTTCTCAGTCCTGTGAGGATCAGTCCTGCTTGTTCTTCCAGCCCCAGTGTCAATGCCATCGCTAGCACTAGATCTTCCGTGGCTACTCTGCCTTCCTCCACTTGTGCGCTGCCACCTCAATTTGCTTCCTTGCTCGCCTGGGTTAGTTGTTCCCTCTCATGACATCCTGCACATTTCTTTCATAGCCCTGACCAATATGTGTACTTGTATCACTGCTGACTCATTTGCTTGTTTCATAATTATTGCACTAGGCCGTAAGCTGCCGACCACGTCTCTGTTCACTGAATACTCTGAACAATGTGCCGTTTATACCGATAAAGACTTGACAGGTATTGCTCAGTCAGTGAAGGGGGTGTTTCTTATAATTATTCCTATATGTTGAAATACATAGCCACACTTATTGCTGTTTTTGAGGGGAAGAAACCAAGGCTTTGCTGGTTGAGGTGAGTTGGTTAATTTTGCTGTTCATGTCGACTGGATCTAGGCCTTGAGCCCATGGTTTTTTGCTTCCAGGCTCTGTGTGCTTTTCACCATTAATCTCAGCAAGGCAGAGAGATGCCACCAAAACCACAAAGCAGAGGGCATATTACGGAGTAGAATTGGAAAAGGGATGCTGTGATTCATGATGCAATTCCATATTGGAAAATGAAAAAAATACTGCTTTCATCATGTGCACTGTAGGACCTACGGCTCTACATTGTCTTGGTTGGGTGAGCAAAAGTTAACAAAGTAATTTATAAAACCCTACTGGCTAGGTATGGTGCACACCTGTAATCCCAGCACTCCGGAGCCAGTGGCAGGAGGATAGGTGAGAGTTTGAGGCCAGCCTGGACTGCAGAGCGAGGCCCTGTCTCAACAAACAAACACAAAAGCCAAACCAAAATAAAACAAAAATCCCTCACTGTACTCTGGCTAAGCCTGTCTCTGCCACGCATCTGATGCTCATGGAGGAGCTTACAAAGCCCTTGTGAGTCTCACTTTCCCTGATCTCCATTCACTGCCAACCACCAGGTCCTGCTCATTTCTCCATACCTGCTGTTACCGCGCTAGTGTAGGTGACCATCGTCCCTGGCAGCCTCTTCCCTTCTTACCACCCTGCAGACCTTCCCTGAACTATACTCGACAGACGGAACTATCTTCATTCCCCAAACAAACTGCTTTGTCTGCTGGCTCCATCCATCTGTAGATGCTGCATGGATACCTGTGACCAAGTCTGGGGCCCAGAGAAGGGCAGTATTCTACCTCTACTGCCATTCTTACCAAACTTGCCAATTTTATGGACAACCTGGGGCACCGCTTTTGACCTGGCAGAACTGTGCCTCTCAAACCATCTGAAGGATCATTAGAAACAAAATTCCAATCCACCATGGCCAATGCTTTATAAATTAGAATAAATTATGAATTACTAGAAAAAATTTTTTAAAAATTGAAGCCATACACACATTTAAAAATTTGTAGATTCAATAGCCATCAAATTTGTTGAGGAGAAAGAGTAATAAATTTTCCTAACCCATCACAAAGTTCATGTGTGATAACTCTATAACAAAAGACAGAAAAACAAGAAGAAAGCATAGCTGAGTTATTTGATATAGCTTTTATGTGACACCATGTATGCAAATATCACTGTCATGATTTTACAGATTCATTCATTCTTCAGTGGAAAATTGAGAGGTGGGGGTTCAGGGGGAATTTTATCCAGATCTGGGCAATTTCATGTTTGTTAAACTGGAATTATGGCTAGTTCAAACTCCATTTCCACCTCACCCAGTCTGTCTTAATTTTTTTAAATACTAAATTCAAGTCATTTGTTCAGTGTCTAAAAAAGAGGTTACAGTCAGTCATCCACTCATATGCATGGGGTCTGATCTCAGATATGCTAAATGTGGAGCGTGGAAACCAAAACAAAGCCTGCTATGTGGAAAGCACTTTCACTTATGGTTCATTGGTTTTTGTACCGATATCTTAAAATACACTTCAGTGCAAGTTTTGTCAGTTAATCTTACTTTATGAGTAAGCTAAGAACCCAAACTACATTTCTTTAAACCTGTTTTACTACTATGGCACTTTGATAAAATGGTCAGTAACCAACTTCTTTACTGGCCACAGGTTCCAGGTACCATGTGCTGGAGCATTTTAAATGTGAGTATCTATGAATGGTGTGAGACCTAAGTGACTCCATTCTAAAATTTGGTGGCATAAATTTCAGTTATAAGAAAAACCACAAGATGTATTTTGACCACCTGCATGTGATAGTGTTCAGCTGTCCCCTAGCAACAGCTAATCAGTAGTTAGCAACCATTTGCAGCTTGGGTGTGCAAGGCACAATCAATCAGGTTTAATTGCCAATCTAGAACCTTGCTGTAACCACTATAAAAACCCCTGCTGATTTGGAGTCAGGGCTCTCAATCTTGACCCACTGCGGCGGTGACGGTCAGGAGTCCCTGCTCGAGCTTGAATAAACGACCCTCGTGTGTTTACATTGGAATCGGCTCCTTGGTGGTCTTTGGGGACCTCGAAATCTGGGCACAACAATGGTAATGTTTTCCTTCATGTAAGTGCCTGTTCAGAATCTTTTAAATGCCAAATATTTTCATGGCCAGTTTCATGTAGCAATTTAGAAAATATTCAGAGATTTTGAAATTTAATTGTATTTAACCAGCCTCATTGTGCAACCATGATGTATAATAAAGAATTTGAAACAGAGAAAAAAACCAAAACTTTTCTGTGACACAGAAGCCTTCAGAAATGAAGGCCCAGAGGCCCGGGAAAGACTGTTCACCTGCTGAGGTGTGATGGAGAGCGGACAGTTGTGTAGAGCTATGACCAGACAAAAGTCGTTATCACCTGAGGCGACGAGTTTACAGGGAACTTGAAAGAGCCTCGCTGTGTAGATTCTTCTTGGTGTCTCTGTGTGATGTTCCGTCACTGGATGGCAGCTGTCCCATGGTGGGGAGGGTCTTCAAGAGAGAAAGTCAGAACACCGCTGCTACGCTAGGCTTCTGTTTCCTTCAGCTCACAGTGCTGGATACGTGAAGTTGCCATATTCTGGGGTAGTGTTTCCTGCACCCAGTTAATTGCTTCAAAGTTTCCAAATGCTTACTTCCCTACCTGATCTTACCTGGCGGGGTACCACACGTGTGTGGGACACAAAATTTCAGTGTCACAAACAGATAAAAGAAACAAACCTTAAGGGTATCTCGGCAAGGCTGTTTACTTCTGCAGAAGGGTACATGGCCGGGCTGAACAAAGCCGACCTGAACACACAAGTAATCTTTCCAGTTTTTATTCCCTGAAACCAGTGTCACTGTGCCTTCCCGATTGGTGGGAGTGTGGCCTCACAGTCTAACTCGATTGGCTAGTTCAATGAAGTCATGGTTGCTGGGAAGAACAGATCCTATGACTCAGGAATCTCTGTTACCCACAAAGCTCATGGCAAGTGGACTGGTGCATGGCCGTGTGTCCTAAGTTGTCTTTCTAAGGAGTGGTGAGACAGGCACATGTACATTTTGCAAAAAGGAAAAAAGATTGATATAAAATGGATTTAACCTAAATATCCCCCTTTGATAGAAAAGAGGTAAAACTACAAAAGCAAGAAAGAGGAAGATGGCACAAGCTTCGAGGGCTCAGCTCTGCTAATGCAAACACCTTTCTGGAACCTGCACTGGGTAGGCCATGCCAAAGGAAGTTACTATGGAATAGCCTATAATTTTGCTGTTTAGGTGTTGCTCTGTGTATTTACATTCATATTTCTACCTATGTGTTTGTACTTTTATAGCACAATGTAGTGGGCCTAAAATAAACTCATAAATTTGGTCTTGGGGAGACCCCAGATTTCTGGAAGAGAGCTCTTACTACTAAATTGCCTCACTCCTAGAATACTACCCCAGATTTCAAACCATTAAACATCTCTGACTGAAAGCACTGCAAAGAAACATCCGTGCACATATTTGTTGTATGCTGCAAATAGTAATACAAGTGCTGCATTAGCATTAGGTCCTGAAACATCCCCCAAGAAAGCCAAGATGAGCCATAGTGAGTAAGCTTATATTCAGTCAATAAAACAAGCAGCTGGGGTGGGGATGAGGTATATTTGTTAAAAGGGCAGAGCAAAGCATATTTAGAGGTAAACAAAAAGGCAGCTGGAGAGATGAAGGAGATTTATAGATGGCCAAGAGATGAATAACCAATCATTTTTCCTTGGATAAGCCTTATTACTTAAGGCTGTGTGTATTATAAAATACCACAATTCTAAAATATCAGAGGAGTCAAAGGCAAGCTCATGAGGATCATTAATCACTGATGAAAAGAGACAAGACCCGGTTGAAGGCTCAGAGTAATGACTTTGGGGGTTCTTTATCATAAAAGCTCAGATAGATTGTAACTATGAGGCAGAATCAGAGCATGAGCATCACTGGGGTCTGGCTGAGGAAATCTGAGCACCGTGCCTATAACCCTGTTTTCAGTGAACACAGTGGGGGCCCTGGAAAGAAATATTCAAGAGCAGTAGACTTTGTTCCCACACTGAGTTGAGAATGAGTCAAATTAATTTGAGAGGTTAGAACGCTGAGGGTTCAACAAGCCGTGATTATGGATGCATAGGTGTTTCCAGTGGTTTTTCCCCACAGAGAGGATACAGCCTGAAAGCTGCATAACCTGCCGTTAAAAATACTAAAACAGCCTAGGGAGCAGGACAGGGCACTGACCTTGACGTTAGAAGACTCCTTTACAGATTTGAATCCTTCAGTAACTGCCCACTGGATCTTCAGCGAGTCACCAAGACTTTTCTCTTTTCAATCTCATTATCTGAAATGCGGAAATGAAAAGAAACTTTCTAGAGTCAGCTTGGCCAGGTTGCTATAGATGGAATAAGATCTTATGATGGGAGTGAGAAAGTTGAAAGTGATCGAGATGTGTAAAATCTGACAAACATACTGATATATGTCACGGTAGCTTAACCTGGTCTAGATTCTGGAGATAAGGGAGCTCCATTTTTAGTACACCAACACTTTGAAAGTATTTATTAATAATAATGACTATTCCAAATAATTTTAATGATAGCTATATGGACTCTATTTAGCTCATGTTAATGATTTTTTTCTCATAAGGTAACACTGAAGAACTGCAAACTAAAATATGGTGAGTTTTAACATTTTCATTGCTACTTTGTTGTTTTATTGTCCTTATCTTCCTCCTCAGCATTAAATATTGCTTAAGAAAAATGGGCGAGAAACAGTAACCAGTCTGGATGCCAGTTTATTCCCTATCCCGTCATGGTGCTTCCCAGTCGGTGATCCATAGCTCTTGGCAGACAATGGACCCAGCTCTAGAACGGCTACTGCTTCAGGTACCTGGAGCCTTTGATGGACAGGGAAAGAAGATCAGCATTAGGTGTGGAATCGGAACCACAGTTTTGCGCCTTGCTAATGTTTTGCTCTTTTCCAACTCAGGATGACACTCACAGGAGCTGGAAGGACAAGTCCAGCCATGCGGGGCCCATGTCTCTGAGCCTAGGTGGCTGGCTAGCAGCCATTCTTATTGTTCCCAGGCTGCCTACATGCAAATATTCACAGCCAGCCAGCCTGCTAGCTACATAGCTAGCAGCTGCTAACTTCAAAATGCTTTAATTGTTGGACCACTGTTCCCATTAACATACTTTCCTTTGTCTTTATCTCTCCATTAATGGCATACAAATTAGCATAATTTATTTATTACTTTGCAAACCCTGTAACAGTGTCTAGTGTATCTGAGAAATAAGGATCTCCCATAATAATACTGCCCTCGTTCTAGGAGGAAATAGCCTCCAGGGAGCATTTCTCATTTCTCCAAGATACATTTGATCTGATTTAAATTTAAATGGATGTCAATATTTAAAGGGAGATTGGGGAATAAAATTCAAGTGTCTGAATTCCAAGTAATCCCAAGGCTAAACTCTAAACTTTGCTACTGTATGTCTATATTATTATAGGAAGTGAGAACATACAGTGATATCAAGTGAGCTTAGTCTCTGGGCTCTGAAGATGTAATGATGAGAAATGCAATATTTTCAATATTTCTATCTGAAAGCACAAAAGCCTGGTGCCCTGAAGGAGAGGTATGAAGTATCCTCAAAGTACTGAAGGAAATAGAATCAATGTATATCTTACAAATGGAGTTTTGTATCCATTGAAATAGTTCCTATTAACATAAAAGCATAGACATCTAGGAATCCACATAGAACTGAAAAAGCAGAGGTAATAGTTACAGTTCATAGTTTTTAAAAGATCAGTATATTTATATTCAAATTACCTTTGCTGTTAGATATATACAAAATTTCATGAATGTTTAGCTGGAAAGTATATACCAATAGATAATTTCAAGATTTTGACTACTGGAAAATACAGATTCTGCCAAGAAAGTGTATACACACTTCAGCAGTTTGTTCTACTAACAAATGTGTGGATGCTCATGGCCACCACTTAGAGCATCTCTTGTAATTGTAGAGCCCTAAGGTAACTTCTATTAGTCTCAGGATGTCTCAATATTATTAGTATTAAAATATTTGTACAAATGTTCTTTTCCCAATGTATACTTTTTTGGTGAATGCTGCATTATGTTTATCACACTAAATATTAAAGAAAGTATAGAAATTCATAAAATGAAGACATGAAAGATGCTATGATTAAAGATAAATTGAATAGAATTAAGAATAAATAAAAAATAAACCCAAAACCCTACTACTACAGATTGGTAATGCTGAGAGAAAGCAGTATGCTTTGCTACCTGCAGCTTACATGACCTTTGAACCTGCAAAGATATTTATGCTTCAGTGGAATAGTTGCTATGAGCATCAGAGGAGTAATATATACAGTAATATCTCGCTTCACAAATGCTTGTTTGGGACAGAAGCATTCAGCACCATTTGCCTCCATTCACGAACTCCACATCAGGTGACGAGCACGACCATGACCATTTTTACCAGGACAGTGGAACAAATTAAGTTCATGAACTGAGGTACCACTGTAAAATAGTTTTGACAGTGCTCACCCACAGGCAGACTCAGTGGAGGTTTAACTATTAATAGTACTAGAGCTGCTAGTACTTACTAACATTTTAAAAATTAGTTTTCACATTTTTTTCCCAAAGAAAAATGTACATATATTCCAAACTCCTATATATTCATCCTGAGAAATGTTACTGAGACTCTCTGAAGATAGAATTTCCAGAACAGGATCATGGGTTTAGTTGTAGACCTATCAGAAAAATTATGAAATCACAAAAATTTAAAAAAAAATTGGAGATACTTCTGAAATTCTTTAGAAGTAGTTATTCTGTGCATTCACTTTGGGAGAAGAACTGAAAATTATGAAGGACAAAATTCTATCCCCACTTGGATTGAGGATGGGAGGCAGGGGCAATAGCTAAGAAATGTAGTCAACACCCAAATCATTGTTGAATGGACTGCCAATGTTGTACCAACATATTTTAGAGAAAAGAAGCTTTCCTAACCAGAATGTAACAGTTTCTTGTTACCAGTACAGTACTGGGAAAAATTTAATTTCTTCAGATTCCTCCCATTTTTTCTCCACATCTTGGATTTAAGAAAAATTCAAACAGCCAGAAATGTGGTGAGCTCAAATGTTTCAATACATGGTCAGCATTTGTGCATATTTGCTGAGCTAAGTGTGTAAGAGAGGAGATATATATATAGCTTATCAGATTGATTTACAGTGGTTGGAAAGTAATTATTACTAAGTATTAAAAATACTTCACTATTTTTATATTTTCTGAGGAGAGGCAGGCACACGAAGAAGACCATGGACAAAATAATTCTAGTCTACATAGAATGTCATGGGTCTGTTGTTGACTTAGTAAGATGAAAATGGTATAATTATATATAAATTTCTAGTTTACTTGTCACTCTATATTGTATTTTGCACAAATTAATCTAAAAATCTGCCTAAAATACTAATTGTCTCTGACTTCAGAATATATACATACACAAAAATCCTCAAGATAAAATGTTGATTTAGGGTTTCTGGTGAAGGTAAAAATATAGCATACCATTTTTTAAAATGCCCCTTCTTACGTGTTAGTGGGGAAAATCTGGGCTGAATCCATCTCCGCAGAGCAATGTGATATTAGCCTCAGGGTGCAAAGACTTCACTTTCTGGCCATTCTCCCGGTTGCCTGGTGTAGCAAGGACAGCAGGGCGACCATGGAGGACAATGGTGTGCTATGCTTCTGAAAGCCAGAAGAAAGATGTTGGACATTTTCACTGTAAAGAAATGATAAATATTGGAGGAAAAGACATGTTTAATATGACTCAAATATTACATAATCTATACATGTATCAAAACACCACACCCATTAATATGTACAACTTTATGCTTTCATATATCAGTTAAAATAAATTTAAATAAGTAGTTTAAAATCCATCAACCTTTATACTTAGGATGGAAAATGAATCCATTTGTGGAAGAACCTGGAACACTGATTTCCTTCTCTACACCTCAAAACTGTACATATCAAAGGATGAAACAAGTGAATGAACAAAATCATGAATGTGAACAATGATTTTGCATTCTGGTATGTTCCTTTCCCCAATATATTTTATACTATATATGATTATTTATGTGAACAAAGTTCTGATTTAGAATAGCTAAATAGAAACTATTATCCTAATTGACTGTGGTATTATTGGTAACATGAAATTGACAGATTTTATAGTATTAAGTGGCTTACCAAACTTTCTCAAAATCGAAATAGGAAGTGCTCATATCCCTGTTTCTGAACTGAGCTCTGTGGATAAGACAGCTGCAGAGGACTTCTGTTACAGTGTGCAACCATGGTGGTGTAGGAAATGAAAGACTACTCGGAGACTTAGTTCAGTCATGGAGAAGCACAGAGGGGCTACTTCTTCACCATAAGAGAGCCTCAGGCAAGCAGCCCCAAACTGAAACTTCCATGGCTGTTTACTTGTAATTCCAGGACATGAGAACAAAGATGTACAAGAAAGACATTTGCAACACTTGTATAGAAGTTTCTGTCATGAGACAGGGGTGGAAAGAGATGGCCTGTTATGTGATGCATGCTAACCTAGTTAAAGCAAGCTTATCAGGCAGGAAACTTATTGGAGGATGGGAGGAACACAATGACGGGAGCAAACATCTCGGAGAGTAACTTACTGTTAATTCTGCTCAACTCTTGTCCTTCAGATTTCTCTAATCTTCACCCATGCATTCCAGAAGCCTGGGAACTGTTCTCAAGGTCCCTACATCTTACATTCATATCAAGCATTCCTCTGGTTAGAGTCTTCCCACAACCTTCATCAGATATATTCTTTGTTCTTTATTAGTTACATTACTAGTTTACACATAACATATCCTTCTACAATAAACTATATCTTTTATGCAAAACAATAAAACCTACCCTTATGATCCTGCAATTTCAAGCATGGAGGATAATAAATCAGTAGAATTTCATCATTTGAACTGTATGTTTCTCCTTACTTATTTAGAATCTCACCTTCAACCATTCCCATACTTATTATATTAAATTCTTGGTTAAAATGACATTTTTCCAAGATAGAGCTTAGCAAACTTTTTCCATTTCTGAAGATAAGGATAAGCAAAGAAACTTTTAAACCTAAATTAAGTAGTGTAATATGAACCAACATAATCAGAAACTATATGAATTCATGTTCAAAATTTGGTCCAAAATGATCTCTCCTTAGCAGTATAGAAGCTAGTCACTCTTCCAACTCCTGCAGCCTGAAGAGAGCTGAGCTATGAGAGAAACAGCTTCTTTCTCACCAGATGGGTGACATTGCAATGAGTTAGGGAATTGTCACTCTTCATCCAGTCTTTACTACAATCAGCCAATATTAAGAATTCTTCCTTTCTACCATGTCAGATGTTGTGCTTGTGGGAGAGTGGAGTTAAGCTATTTAAAAGTTAGAGCTCAAATGTCGTGACTCAAACTTGACCATACTTGGCTCTTTTGTTCTGTTTATGGTGTTATATCTCTAGTCACTAGTTACACAATTTTTTATTGTGCTTCTCTTCTTCTTCCAGTCTTCTTCTGATGAGTTCCAAAGTCTTTTAGAGTCTGCCTATAGGAATTTTTTGTGTGTACTGTCTCCTCTTCATTCCTGTTGGTTTAACTCTAGTGCAAACATTTTTGCATAATTTACTTTTGTGCCCTCTGCATTCTTAGAAGCACCAATCAGACTTTGCATCGCTCTATCATCCAGGATGTAGGATGGAATCAGGTCATGGAAGACCTTCAAAGACTTTCTTAGACTATCTTGAGATTGCATCATCACAAACAGCTGCACAAAATATCTCATCTGTCCCTCATATTTAAATGTACTTGTATGCCTTTTAAACTATCTATTTAAATTTACACTTCTTGAAATTTAATTTTAGTTTACTGGAAAATAGGGCCATATTATTGTAAATATCTGCTTTATGACCTGTTTGGTTATAAATGTACAAGTAGCTGACAATGAAATGCACATATTGGAATACTGAAATGATTACATTTTAGAAAAAAGCAGAAACTATTATTTTAATCTAGTGAAATAGAGCAGCACATTCTGGTCATGGTTAATAATGTCCCTGACTTTATTTTCAGCTGCTTATATGCCACAAGCTAGTACCAGTCAAGCATGACAATGCCAGCTGTATGTGCTTTTCAATCTGAAATGAGGGCATAAATGATTGCTGCAGGCCCTCTGGCTAGTGACTTGGCATTCTGCAGGTCGGCCAGCTCCAGATTCATGTGTGAGCCCACTCCTTCAGTGTGTCACTCCGTGAGTCACAGATGACTAGCTACTACGCAGGGTCACTCTTTCCTTGAGGGTATTCCCTTTGGTTTCATTTGCTCTTTGAACATTTAAAACTGCTGTTGACAGTATCAGTTCTAATCTTTTACTCATTTACCCTGCTCACCAAGCTAAGTAACGATCCTTGCTGATATTGACACAGTGGATGTTTGTTGGCTAGGAGAGCTTATGCAGAAAAAGAAAATCAGATTTCACAAAAAAAGAAACAGCTAAAATTAAAGATTAGAGGAAATAAAGCAAAGCAAAGCGATCTTTACTGTCTCTTCTGAATGGTAGCATTAGAGACATTATGACATTGATATTCTTTTTATATGTGTATAAAATTTTCGTTTATTAGATGTTGCATTCATACAAGAATGAATTGGTGTACGTACACACACACACACACACACACACACACACACACACACACGGGCCCCACAAGCCTGCAGGCCCAGCTTTTAACGAGAATCAGATTCTGTTGAAAGGGGTCCAAAGTTAAATAACCGTGTAATGATTTCTGCTTCATGATGAATCGTATTACATAAGAGATAGAAGGGGGGTTTGGGTAGTGGCAAATGAAACATGGTACTACTTGGAAATTTTCTAAGACACTGGCTGATTTTAGCTGCTGTGTAAAGTAAGTTAGTAAAAACAATCCCTCTTCTATTTTGTTATATGTTTCTCTCCAGTATGGGTAATTTAGTTTACTAACTCTCTTATGAAATATTTTCTAATAAAATTAAATTGTATCATGTGATTGTATAAATATTTCTGGTTAGTCATTGCTTTCTCTTCATATTTTAGAGAAATCTGCCATTCAGCTGTTATTTTTATAGTTCATTATCCTTTATTATTGGGGGGGGTCATTTTTCCTTCTGTGGGTGAGTGTAGCTTGATCTGCTAACCAGAAATTGAACAGCCCCTTTTTGGATCGTTTACTCTCCCTACTTTATATACAATCCCTGTTCTTGATTGCACATGTAGAAATCTGTTTGTGAAAGTTCTATGCTCTTGTTAGAATTATATTCAATAAATGAGATTTTTAGTGTCCTTAGGATGTACCACGTTTTGAGATTGTCCTGATAAAATTGAAGATAATGGTGCTGAGGACCTAGTTCAAGCAGTGAGGGGTCATTTTTGTGATTATTCTAGACTAGAGAATGTTAGATTGAAATTTAATGCCAGAGGGATGCAAAACAGCCAAGGTAACCTGCTTGATATGATTTAATGTTTCATGGTTAACCTGGTCAAGTTTTTGTGATGAGAGGTTAAACAGCTTTAATCTGGCAAGCAATACTGATGTGGAATTTAGTGAATTTCTCAGAATAAAAATTAAAAATAAATGACCAAACAGCCTTCGCCCAATGAAAGACATAGAACATGAATAATGCCTTTGATAACTATGGGTTCTTCAATTCTCTTTCCATCAAAAATTTTCTCAATTTTGAGTTCATGACTCTTTAGGTCTCTAAAGTTTTACTACATTTATATTCATCTTGAATATGTTGAATTAAAATATTTAATATGTTCTTTTGCCACTTTTGGCTAAAAATTCTGTCTCTCAATTTCACACATGCTGGTATATGTGATGTTTCACATGTGAATTGTGCATCATTCATATATGATTTTTTTCACTTTCCTATCAAGTGGCATTTTGCTTGTTTTCCATTTTCTGCAGTTGCAAACAATAATCATATAGCACATATATGGGCTTGTCTGTGTTATATACTATATAATGCCAGATGGTTTTGCAAAAATACTTGTGCTAATTTACTCTCCCACCAGCAGCATATTAACATTATTTGTTCAACATCCTCTCTGGTATTATTATTTTCTGAGTTTTATTCCTGTGGCTGGGTATTTCATTGATGTTTTAATTTGCATTGTCCTGACTACCAATAAGGTTGAATGTCTTTTTATTTGTTGCTGAGGTGGCCGTATGTCCTCTTTTGGGAATGGTCTGTTTTTTCTATTTTGTTTTTGAGCCATGGGAGTTCACGATTCTGAATATGAATCCCTTATTAAATATACATGCTTATACTTGCTCTCAGTTGTGATTTTAAAGATAATGCTTTTAATATCTTATCATAAATAAACAGTTTGTTGTGTTTTTTGTTTGTAGTTATCTCCTGTTCCTGGTTTGCTAAGAAAATTTTAAAAAATTATGAATGGATGATAAATTTGGTTGAAATCCTTCTGCATTTATTGAGATGAAATGTTTCTACATTAGTCTGGTAGTGTCTACATTGAAATATTTTTCTAATTTTCAGTCAACCTTGCATTCTTGAGTTAAATACAGCCTGGTGATGAATGTACAGTTTTTTTTCTTCTCTTTCCCCAACCCCCATCCTGATGTGTAAGTTTTAAAACATTCTGTGGCTGACATTGTATGCCAAACACACAAACATACAGTCTTCCTTTTATTTTGCCTTCTTCTAGCTGACAGACTGGGAAGTAAAATAATCAGCCCGTCTCTGTTTCAACTACAGGAGCTCTGTGTCGAGGCCTAGGTCAATGAGATGTGAACACAAGTCTGAAATGCTCTGAAAAAAATTTTGCTTTTCTGACCCCAAAACCACAGTTCCCTCATAATTTTCCTCTTCCATTCATCCTCCCTAGAACCAAAACATGGCAGGAGCTGAAACCATCAATTTGTGACCATGAAAGAAAAGTCAAAATGAGACCTTAGCCCTGATGTTTTTTATTTTATTTCATTTTACTTTTTATTAATTATTATCTTAATTGTAGAAAGTTATGGGGAACAGTGTAAAATAAAACTCTTAGAATATGAACTTCAAGTTTGGTAGGATTTCTGTTATTCAACTCTACTCCATGTTCAACTTACTATTATTTTGCTCTGAATTTTGCTGTCTACATTTATGAATGAAAATGACCTGCATTTTCCTTTTCCTTTTAGTTTTGCTAATAAATGCAGACATGTTTTAACAGTCAGTTTGTGTGATAGATAGGGCTGGGGGACAAGAAGGAGGAAAGGGAAAAAGCAATTTAACTTGTAACATTTCTGATTTCTGTGATATAACAACACTCTACCACCCACCACTGTCAATTCAGGATACCTGGGTGAGTTCACTAAATGTGAGGTTGGGAAGGAATGTGTGTAATAAGCTTCCATTCAAGAGGCAATAAACTTGCTCTAGCATACTATTGGATATAATGCTACCTTCCTAAAGCAAGTCGCTGAGTGTTCACTTTTTTTTCTGTTCTAGGAAGAATATGCTTAAGTTTGGAAGTGTGCCTTCCTCAAGCACTGGGTAGAATTCACTTATGAAATCATCCGAATGATTTGTTTGTTTGTTTATTTAGTGTTTTGAGACAGGGTCTCCCTATGTTGTTTTCTCAATAGAAAAAAAATGTATATTTTTCTTGAAGATTTCTTTTAATTATTGATTTGTTTCCATTTTTATATTGGGTTACATTTTTAGATTGGGTTTAAGGTGAAGTCACAATTGTTCCTTAGTATTAAGGGGATCAGTTGCAGGACCCTACTCAGCAGATATCAAAATCTATGGCACTCAAGTCCCTCAATAACATAGAATAAGTGTGTAGCCTACATACCTCCTCACATACACTTTAAACCATCTCCAGATGACGTATATACTTACCACAATGTAAATGCTCTTTAAATGTCATATTTTATTGTTTAGGAAACTGTGATGAAGACCAAAAGTTCTGCAGAAGATACAGTTTTTTTCCAAAATGTTTTCTGTCTGCGCTTGGCTGAATCCATATATGTGGATTTTACATGGAGGGGTGACTGCGTCTGCAAAAGACCCTCTCTTTTCTTCAAACTTGAATGTATCCAATGTATCTGTTTTCATCCATAATATTGTTTCCTAGTTCCTATACATGTTGTTGTTGCTGGTGGTTCTTTGGACAGCCTTCTTAGTTTTATACATCTTTTCAAAGAACTAATATTTAGCTTTGTTAGTTTTCTCTGTTTTATCTTTGTCTTCTCTAATTACTAATTTTGTTCTTATCCCTCTCATTTCTATACTACTTTCCTTGAGTTTATTCTATTGTTCTTTATTACTTTTTAATATTGTTTTCCATCTAAATAATTTTTGGCCATTCTTCTTTTCTACACTTGATCTTAGCCATAGGGCAGAGAAGTGATTCCATTCTTCTTTTCTATCAATGCATTTTAAGCTAGACGTTTCACTGTAATTAACACTTTAGCTCCTTCCTGCAAGATACTATTTTGGAATAATTTAGCTTAAAATGTTTATTTATATTTGTTTGATTTCCTTTTAAATTATTAAATATTAAGAAGTGTATGAGTTTTAAAGTGCCAAGATGAGTAGATGTTCTTAAGTTATATTTTTACTGAATTCTAGGATAATTAAAGTATGCTTATAAAACAATGTCTGTATAATATCAATTCTTTAAATTTGTTGACACTTTAAATTTATGGACTAACGCAGGAGCAATTTTAATAGGTGAGTACTCCAAATATCACTTGCAACATAGTGTATATGTTTTTAAACTTACTAATTTTATATAATATTTTATATATTTACTAAACTAATTCATCAATTACTGAAAGATGTGCCAATATATTATTGTTATATTGAGTCTCCATTTTTCTCATTACTAATTTTTCTCATTACTAATTTGAGACCACACTAATAAATATACACAGATTTAGAACTATTAATTTTCCTGGTGAATTTAACTGTTGGCCATTATATAATGCTACTCATATTTGTTATAATGCTTTTGCCTTAATTTTATTGTATGTGATTATTTACAATATGTATGTATGCATGTGATTGTATGTAGGGTTTTGTTAATATTTTACAGTTATATCTTCTTTTCGATCCTACCTTTTGTTTTAAAGGTGTCTTTCTTTTTGAAATCACTTTATTGATGTTATGGCTTATATCTAGATGACCCCACAAACCCTCATGCGCTCATAGGTGGGGGTTTTGGGAGGTGAGTGGAACATGGATGTGTGATAACTAACTGGGTTCAGCCTAGTTCTGCATGTAGATAATGGAAACCCCACCATGCGTGTCGGTGACACCAATCAATAGGCTTATAGCCTGGAGAGAATATAAAGGGACAGAAGGAAGGCAGGCTGCTGCTTGCTGCTTGCTGCCTTCTGCCTGTCATACCATAAACTGTTTCTTCTCTCTGATGCCTCCCTGTTAGGCCACCCTACCTCGGAGCCAGCAGACTATGGACTGAAACCTCTACTAACTGTGAGCTGAAATAAACCTTTCCTCTTTAATTTGTGGATATCAAGTATTTTGTCCCAACAACAAGAAAAGTAACTAAGATATGTGGTATAATTGATAGATTTAAAAAGCTATACACATTTAATATTTAAAACTTGAGTTGGAGAAAATTATACACCTATGAAATCATCATAATTTATCCCATGGACTTATCCATTACCTCCAAAAGTTTTATCCTTTCTTCTTCTTCTTCTTCTTCTTCTTCTTCTTCTTCTTCTTCTTCTTTTTTTTTTTTTGGTACTGGGCATCAAATTAAGGATCTTGTGCTTGTGAGGCAGGCATGGCACCATTAAGCTAAATCCCCAGCCCCTTTCTTCTTATTTATTAGTGTTTATTTTTTGTTGATAACAATATGTAACATAAGATCTACCTTCTTAGTAATTTTAAGTTTTTAGGTATACAACACAGCATTATGAAATACAGGCACTATGTTATAAATCTTTAAAACTTTTTCATCTTGTACAACATAAACATTTTACCCTTTGATTGCTATGTCCCTATTTATCCCCTCTTCTATCCCTATGAAACCACCATTCTACTCTCTGTTTTTAAGAGTTTGATTATTTTAGATTCATATTAGTAGTATCACAAAGTATTTGTTCTTCTGTATTGGACTTATTTCACTTACTGTAATATCTTCCAGATTCATCCATGTTGTCCCAAATAGCAGGATTTCCTTTTCTTTTAAGGTCAAATATATCCTATTGTATGTATATTCCACATTTTCCCATCTATTTATTCATTGATGGACATTTAGGTTGCTTCAATTTCTTGGTTACCATGAATATTACTAATGAGCACGGGAGTGCAAATGTCTCTACTAGATCCTGATATCAATGCTTTTCAAACTGCACTCAAAATTAAGATTTCTGGATCAAATATTTGTTCTCTTTTTTTGAAGAGCCTTGTTTTCCATAGTGAATGCACAAATTTTCATCCCCACCAACAGTGTACAAGATTTCTCTTTTCTCTTCATCCTCATCATTTGTTATCTTTCACCTTTTTTATAAAAGCCATCCTAACAGATATGAAGTGACATCTCATTGTGACTTTGACTTTTAATTTGCTGATAATTAGTGTTGCTCAGCACCTTTTTGTATACCTTACTGGCTGTTTCTATGTATTCCTTGGAGAAATGTCTATTCAGTTCCTTTACCCATTTTTCAATTGAGTTGTTTTCTTGATAATGAGTTGTAGGAGTTCCTCACATGTTGTATATATTAATCCATTATCAGGTATATCAGGTATATGGTTTGTAAATATTTTCTCCCATTCCATAGGTTTTCTTTTCATTTTGCTGATTTTGTCCTTTGCTGTGCAGAAACCATTCAGTTTAATGTAATCCATTTATTCATTTTGCTTTTGCTGTTTGCATTTTGGTGTTGTAGCCAAGAAACCATAGCCAAAGCCAATGTCAAGAAGTTTTACCTTATATTTTCTTCTGGGACTTTTATTGTTTCAGGACTTACATCTAAGCCTTTAATGCATTTTGAGTTGATTCTAGCATATGGTTTAAGGTAAGGGTCCAACTTCATTCTTTTGCATATTGATATACAATTTTCCCAACACCATTTATTGAAGAGGCTATTTTTTTCTCTTGCAGATTCTTGGTACTTCTGTTGAAGATCAATTGATAATATATAATGGGCTCATGGAAGGTATAGGCTTATAGGATAATAGAAGACATGATTGAAGGGAGGGGACAAATACTTCAAAGTGAAGGAATCAATATTGCTAACTACTCGTTGAATTTTGATATTATTTCCTGTCAGAGGTCAAGGAACTATCATAGTATTATCCAAAATTATTCTAGAGTTCTGCCATCACTGCATTGAAAGCACTGGACTGCATTCTGTATTGGACTTATTTCACTTACCATAATATCTTTCGTATGACTTTATGAAGTCATATGCATTGACTTCATGCATATGAAGTAATGTTGTAAATTATTCAAAGATTAAAACATTGCTTTTCTTATCACAGATTGTAATGCTTATAACTTTACAGGTAACAAATCAAGAAAGACTTTAAATAGAATTCATTTCTGCTATTACATTTCATGGCATTAGGCATAAAAAATAATGTAGTTTAAAAAAATAATAATAATGCAGTTTTTATAGAGAGTTTCAGTGAGTACTGCTGTCTATATCCTACTCAACTAGAAGAAAGTAATTTAGCTAACTGATAATAATTTTCCATCTGTTATTAATAAATCCACATATTTATTGTCAGTATTATGGCTATAAATGTTTAACATGAACTAGTTAGCAATATTTTATTATACTTAGTCAAATCATTATAAAAATATTGAATTTTCTGCAGGCACAGTTAGATGAACCAAAGACAGCTTGTGATCTCTATTCACTTCTCTCACTGAAGGCTTGGTGGTGGTGTAAGAAACTGTTCTTAGTGGCCACACAATTTAAGTGCTTTTTCTTGAGTATTTGGTAGCTCTAGTCTCCCACCTCCCTGTGAGTCTTTGAAAGTCTCAGGAGAAAGACATTACTTATACTGTTAAGAGATTTCTTCCACAGGAAAGGGAGTACATTTATTTTTCTTTTCTTCTAGGAGAAAGAGAACCTTTATATTCTCATACCATCGAGTAATTAAAGGTGATAGAAGATGCTGCTTTCTGATAAAAGAGGCAGCTCTGAAATAGCTGAAGTGAAAGGTTTTTAAAATACCAGAAAAGCAGTGCAGCAGATAGCTGGATGGAGGGGCTGAGAGCAGTGGAGGTGAGATAATCAGCCAACTGTACAAACCAGAAAGCCAGGAATGGTTTCCATTAGAGGCCATCTGGATGTAAATGACTTCATGTGCAGCTCTGCATTGAATGGCACAGCGTCACCAGGGAAAAGCACTAAAACCACATCCTGTCACAGACAGTCACAGATCGGAAATCCTGAGGGTAACAGCTCACCCTATCAAGTGTGAGAAGATACTACAATCATATATATTGCAATAGTTCATTTTGTTTGTATATATAGATACATGTATCTGTGTATAAAATTTCAAAGGAAACACACCATGTATTAGTAATAGTAATGTTGAATGGTTTTTATTATAGTTCACTTTAAATGTTCATTTTATGATTTTTCTATATCTTTCAACTATTCTACAATAACTACATTTTTATAAGCAAATATTAATGAAATGAGTCTCAAAGATATTACAAAAACATTCCAAGCAGAAGTGTGAACGATTTTTACCATCTGTATTTCCTTGGGAAGAGGTACTTTCTTGCACTGTTTTCAAGGTGTATGCACAAAAAAATGCATAAATTTATGTTTCACAAAGTGAACTTGAGCTTATGGTGAATACTATGTATTTTCATCAATGGTGCTGAAAAGAACGCAGATGTAAGAATGAACAACTGGTATGCTCTTTTATAGCGCTCTATGCACAACTCAAGTTAATTCTCAGTTGGAAGAGTTGTGTGGTTTTAATACTTAAGGAAGTCAGCCACTGGGAACAGAATCTCACTTCCACTAAGCCTCATGAGTGCTCAGCTTGCATGATAAATTGAGGAAGGAAATCCTGTTTTCACATACAAATCAGGGATACATGCCATATTGCCAAACAGAAATAACTAGCGCTGCAGCCTTCTGAATGTAATGGGAACAACTGAAGCCAACAGCACCCTCTATTTCTAGATTAATCTGCTTTTGTGAAGTAGTAATATCTGTATTTTATTAATCTTGTAGTGTATGTGCTGGGGGTCATGGTCTTTTGCATGTTAGGACATTCTATGCCAGGGCACAGTGATAAAGTAATGGAGACTTGGCTCTAGATGTTTAAAAAAATGTAACTCAGATAAAGTGTAATGGAGCCTTGTTTCTAGTGATAGAAAAGAAGCTGACATTTTCATACACATACTGTATGCCTAGTATATGTGGGCCATTGTCACAAGTAGCTATCAGCCCCTTTTAATTTGATTTATCCATTTAATTTCAGAAGAATTTTCATTTGCTTTTGGGAACTTTAGAGTTCATAAAATAGTTTAAAAATTAACTATTTTATGATAACATATATATCTCAAGAGATTGTGGACTATTCCTAAACTGACATGCTTATTACCAAATAAGATATAAGGTCATTCCCTATAACACATACCTATGGGGAACTTCATAACAAAAAAGCAGCAAAGTCAAAATACCAGGCTATAAAATACAATCATATTCACTTCTCAATGAATGAAGAAAGTTGTCACTCAGCACAGGTATGTAACACATGGTGAATTTTTTACTCCATCATTTCCAAATTGATAATCTAGGAGAGTTATACCAAGGGAATATATAAACCATATTTCTTGTTTGAAGTCATTGTACCTAAAATGTATCAAGAAGTAGATAGTAAAATTGAGATCTAATAATACTAGAAATAGATGAGATATTAATATCAATAACACACTTTGGGCTTCGATGAAAATCTGAATTTCCTCATTATCTTTCTATTTTTAATTTTAATTTTTTTGTGGTGATGGGGATCAAACACAGGTTTTTGCATAGAAGTATGTTAACAACGAGCTACATCCCCAGATCTGAGCCTGTTTTAAAATATGAACTAAAATCATGCAGAATGAATTAAACACATGCTTTCAAGTCAAACGATTAAGAATGATGTGACTTGTTCACACAAGCCCACTGAACTCTGGCCTTAACTGCTGCTTATAAAATTTAGAAAGGAAATTGACTGAGGAGAGTTTTCTAAGATTTTCTAAATCAATTAGTGTTTGATCATGTCTATGAAGAAAAGC
This sequence comes from Heterocephalus glaber, assembly GCF_000247695.1. The sequence continues at coordinate 3,094,631 of NW_004624796.1, forward strand.
AAAGTTTCTCAAGACACAAGGCTCTGCCCTTCCTCCCCTTTGACACTAACCGAGCAGTCCAGGATTGCTTCCGAGCCCTGTGCTGCTTGCGGCTTTGCATGAGCTCTTCCCATTACCTGAGTGAGAGAGTGGGATGCCCTTTATAAAAGGGGACTAAATTTGTGCCTTGTTCGTCTTCGTGTCAATATCTGGCCCAAACTTTAGACTTACTAAACACATCAGCAATCTAATGAGCGTAGCATTCTGCAATCATACTAAATAAACTCCTTAACTAGAAAGGAATATGGTGCCAGTTCCTGAACACTCAGCTTTCTAAGCAGTCTCCAAGCTTTTTTAAAAATGGTTTTACTTGTGATAGTCTGTACTTCTCTACTCTCTTCATAGGATTCTTTCTCATATTCTATTTGTGCTTGATGCATCTCTTTTTCTTAATAAACTCAGTAAACAAACTTTGCAGAAACCTGAAATTGTATTACAATATTAGGTAGAGCAGTATTAATCTCTCACTGTGGTATTTCAACACATAGACATGTGCAGAGGTAATAAAATGCCAAGTTTCTTTCGGGACAGTGGTTAGTTCTTCTGTACACCTTTCTTGGATGAGTATCCTGATAAAAATATTAGAGGGCAATCACTGGGGTCAATGGCCCTTCTGAAAATTCTCAGAAGGCTAACTCGGGGCTGGAAAGGGATTTAAATTTTCTCTCAACTTTCCTTTTTGCTCTGCATTTAGAATGAAAAAGCGCGGCTTCCTTTTGTAGTCAAAAGATAACTGTCAGGGATGACAATGTGCGAGGCTTCGGGACTGCTCTCTTTCTTTGTGTTCTCTGAAGAGAAAATGATTACATTGTGACTTACCATTGATTAACTAAACCATCCAAGTATCGAGAGAGGACAAAGTGCAGCCTGGAAACCATAGCAACCTCTGCAAAATGGTTCCTGTAATGACACTCTTTCAAGATGGCCAGGCTTCTGGTGAGCAATAGCTGTAATTTTTTCCCATGGTGCTGGATCATCCACAGCGGAGCTGACCAGGTTTACGTGTAAGGGCCATTTGATTGCGTAAGGAGAGCTCGGGCTTGCTGCTCAAATGCAGCCGGGGGGGGCGGGGGGGATTAAGCTTTTGATGCCTTGTGTGATCAAGGAGGAATTATCTTTGCTCACCTGACTGCCTGGGGAATCTATGTGCATCAGCAACTGTTAATTCATCTCTTATTTTCACTTGATAAATGAGAATGTAGTCTCAGTTCAGATTCGAAAGAGTCTTTTCCATGTGTAGGACCTGGGGAATTCTCCCATCAGGGAGTCCTGTCATTATTCAAGAGTGAGAATATTGAAATTTACAAGTAATGCTACAGGAATATTTTATAAGCACATTTGTTCGATTGCCAACCATAAGTTCAATAGATCAGACATTGCAACTCTAGAAATGAACGCTTCAATAGCAGTGATATCAACCAGAAACCGTAGGAGAAGGCTGGAAGTTGAAGCCTTTCTTCCCTTAAATCAGCAGATGTTTCCTCATTTAGAGTAATCTTTCCTACATATCCCCATATTTATAGATATGAAGCCAAAAGAATACCACAAAAGCACAGAAAGAATACATCACTGCAGGGCCGGGGATTTTAGCTCAGTGGTTTCACCGCCTGCTGCGCACACTCAAGGACCTGAGTTCGATCCCCAGTACAAAAAAACAAACAAAGAATACATCACTGCTCTGCCACTTAACAATTTGTTCATGTGTGTGGTAGATAATATCAAAGGTGAATATTGGAAATAGCTTATAGATTGATTTAAATCTAAGCTTTTGCTTATTTGGGTCCTTTATCCAAACCGGTTCTGTGCTAATTAATCTTGTATTTTAATACTTATAAAGAGGCACATTCACTTATTTATTCATGTTTTAGAACATCAAAGAAGTAGGGGATGCTGAATATCTACTGTGTGCTAAATACTTGGGAGGGCAATCGACATAAAAATTATCTTCCTCCAGGGAAGCTATAGTCTAGAAATCTTCAGGTTAAGAAATCAGTGGAGGGCTGGGGATTTAGCTCAGTGGTTCCACTGCCTGCCTTGCAAGCACACATACACACACACACACACACACACAAAAAAAAAAAAAAGAAAGAAAAGAAAAGAAATCAGTGAATATTTTTAGGGAATTTCCAGAGCAGAATCTGTGACCCACTGAAATATCCCCAGATCCCATCCTCGTTTTCACTGAGGCACTTCTCCTTTTATAGATTACCTAAGACTTGCTCATGTGCTAATGTGTTTTTAAATGTTCCAAATCAAGGGAACAGGGTAATTTCCTATTGGTAAAGCAATCGCCACATGTGGTTTCTATGGGTAACGGCTAGATTAGAGAGGACTGAGGTTCAAGCTGTGATCAAACTGGGGGCAGAGATAAGCAAGGAACCCAGAGCTGTTGGGGACCAGGACTTTTTAATCCTGTCCACGTATTTTTATTTATATATAACTGGCTACATGTGTCTAACTGTCCTTCTCAGCAGACTTTTCTCCCTAGGTAGACTGCTCCTATCTTATTATACACATTTTTCTATATCCATCATACACAAGGGTGCTTAATAAATACTGACTCACTTAGCTGAATTCCACTCCAGTTATTTAAATGATGATGGAAATGTGTAAAACAATACAGCCTATGAGTATAGAAAATTATGACGCATGCTGTCTTAAGAGTTTATTTCTCAGCTTCAAATATGAAACTGAGTTTTAGTCATCATTGAAATCCACTTTGGGGTTATATAAGGCTATTTCTTGAAGCTAAATACAGTGATGAATACATAAGTTTGCATTTCACATCTGCTTTTTAAAGAACTAATTTAGCTTATCTCTCAGAAACAGGTTTGATTAATTTAAAATATGCCCTTGGATATTGACTTTTCAGAACAAAATCTACAAGAGGCTTGGTGCATGTATAAGCTGTGCACTAATCAGAGAAAATAAAAACAAACTGGGGAGTCAGGAGAAAGCATGACTTTTTCCAAGGGCTTGACTTCTAAAGTTGTATAGTAAATGTCTCATTCATTACCGTCATTAATTATTGTTTTTAACAAAATTGGTAAAATTTCGAGGATATTCCTCAGAGGTGGCTTTATAAGTTGTGAAGTGTTTTTCTGAAAATCAAATATATCATGAGGCAAGCAGTCATGTTGATAGGCTTGTGAATAATCATTTCTATTGGGGCAGGCAGTATTTCTGGGAATTAGATGGAGAGAATATTCAGTTAATATTCCTTGATTGGTAGATCATGAGAGTCAAAGTTATAATAGACATGATTTTGCTTGTATAAATAAAATTTGTATAATCTGTACTATTAAAGGCAAAAAGTCATGGAAAAAGTAAAAAATACAGCCCTGTCAATTTATATTAAAATTCTGCTAAATATAAAGAGGATTTAGAAAGAGATGATGAGTCATAAATTATTTTATTTATTTATTTATTTATTTAGGTACTGGGGATCAAACTCAGGACCTTGCACTTCAGGGCGGGCATTGGCACCACTGAGCTAAATCCCTGGCCCTCATAAATTATTTTGAAAGTCTTTTGCATGCATCCATTTTCATCAAGCTAAAAATACATTGTTTTTACCTATGCTGTCTATAAAATGTGAACAGCTGACATAGTAATTGCTTTTTTCTTGAGCTTGTGGTTGTTGCAGAAGGAATTCTGAATAGCAAGTACAGAGTATTTCGTTCCTTTTAGATAGCATGCATGTTTACATGATTAAACGTTTCATCCTCCACATGCAGCACTCTAGAGAGTGAGTACTGGTGTTTGCCTCAAAGTCTACAGGATGCTTCAGGTATTCTGGCTTAAAGCATTGATGAGAGTTTGCTTCATTTGGTTTGTAATCTTATGTCTGCCATTTACTTACTTTGTGTAATTGTGTAAGTTACTTAACCTCTATAAGGTCAAGAGTAACACTTTAGTAAGCAGCTGTCAGTGTATGTTTTTATTAACACAGTGGATTGCTTAATTACTCTATGGTCTGAAATGGTAGAGAGATGGAATGGTACAAGATGAAGGAGAGACAGTTTTATCTGCTGGTTTGCTCAAACTAAGGGCACTGGTGTACTGCAGTGGTTCTTAAATATCAGCCTGTAGTTCCATCAGTATGATGGCATGACCTAGAAATGTCAAGTAAATTCGAGGGGATAGACATACTAGTACTTAAAAAGAGAAATATATACGAAGTTCTCTATATGTAAAAAACTACCAGTTAAAACATATGACTAGTTTCAATTCACTATGTTAACAAATCATTTTAACAATGAAGGTAGTAAATAAAAAACTTAAACGATACTGAAGTAATTAAAAGAATACTTTGAGCAGTTGGAAAGTGCATACTTTTCCTGGGGTATAGTGAATATATCAAATATCACCAAAATAATTTTCAAGTTTAAAGAAATTATAATACTGACCAGGTATTTGCTATCAGTTAAACTTTTTATATTATACTCATAAGTGATACTAATTTGTAGTTTTCCTCTTTTCATTGTTAGAAGAAGTAATGAGTCAGTGAGGTACCATGTGGTATCTCTCACTTGAGAAGGCAAAGTACAAACAAAGAGCAAATTAAAGGATGGATGGAAAGAAACAAGGATGCAAATGGGGAGCGGGTGAGGGGACCAGGCGTGATGGGAGAGGGGAGGGGAAAGGGAATTAAGAAGATTTAAGACGTGCTAGGTGTGGGTACCGAACACTCACGGTGAATGTGAACATTGCACGTCACAAACACGAGTCACGAATAATGACTACAATAAGAAGGAAGATGGGCAAAGCGAACTCAGAGACAGAGGGAAGGGGAGGAAAAGAGGATTGAAAAAGAAACAAGCCGTGTTATGTACACACAGCTACTCCGCATAACGAATGTAAACTTCGTGTCCTAAAACCTGAGCTAATAAAAACAAAAAGAGTCAATGAGCGAAACAAGTTAGGACAAATAAATAGCGAGGGAACAATTTTACAAGCTGTTAAAATACAATATAACACAGTATGTTACTGGTTGGAGAACAGACTTTCAAATAAGTACGACAGGATCGAAAGTCCAGGAAGGATTCTAATATGAAGAATATAGTGAAGCCTGTTATTCTGAATAAGTCAGAAAATAAACCGTTATTTTATAAATTATGCCAGAATAAATTGGTCACTTTATTCGGGAAAAAATCAGACCTCTGCCTCATGCCTTATATTCCAGGACAGATAATAACAGAATAAAACTTACCAGGCTCTATTTATTCCAAGCACTTCCTATTTATCAACTAATTTAATCTGCACAGCAACACACCCAGGTAGGGGCTACAGTTAGCTGCATTCTGCCCATAGGGAAATAGAGGCACAAGGAGGTTTAGCCGCTAACCCAATTTACACACAGACTTTTTTTGGCGGTACCGGGAATCTAACTCAGGACTTTGCACTGGCCAGGCAGGCGCGGCGCCACTGAGCTATACCCTGGAGCCTAATTGTCTGGTTTAAATGGCAGCGCCAGCCTCACCCTCAGTCTGGACCAAGTCGGTGCTCAGACTCCATGCTAAACTGTATCTGTCCCCAGGTACGATCTTTTCTGTTCATCAATAAAATCTAGAAGTATTTTATTTAAACTTTCCCCAGCGGTATTTGTTCACGAACACGACGATTTTTCACTTTTGGGTTTGGATATCTTTGCCTCATTTTCGTGTTATTATTACTATTATTATTATTATTATTATTATTATTATTATTATTATTGCAAGTTCATAGTAAAGGATATGGACGCTCTCCATCATTCTGTGTTCTAGAACATGTTACATGGAAGCCAAAAAAACTTTGTGTTGAATATATAAAAGGTCGTTTTCTTTATCATCTTAAAATCCAGGAGAGACTTCTGTGAACCAAGTTCATTTTCCAGAGGGGATGGGTTGGTCCTGCGGCATTCCCTTCTCCTTCGTGGTAGCCTCGAGATTGAACACCGTCTGACAGCGACACAGGACTTACAAGTGCAGAGAGCTGCTCCCTCCGCTGTCCCTGGCTCTGGAGGCAGCCTGCAATCAACTCTCCCTTCTGCCACAGTCGCTTCTCAGAAGCCAAGGGAGGGGGTCCCCTCAGGGTGCAGGCAGGACAAGCGCACACCGAGAAGGTTCTTAAGTCTAGAAGACTTTTGGTGGAGTTCCTGGGATCTTCTATATAGAGTCTCATGTCATCTGCAAATAATGACACGTTGACTTCTTCCTTTCCTATCTTTATTCTTTTTATTCCTTTCTCTTGTCTAATTGCTGTGGCTAATGTTTCCAAGACTATATTGAATAGGAGTGGAGATAGTGGACGTTCTTGTCATGTTCCTGATTTTAGTGTGGAGGATTTCAGTTTTTGACTATGTAGTGTGATATTGGCTGTTGGTTTTTCATAGATGGCTTTGATCAGATTGAAGGAGAAGCCACTGACTCAACTCCAGCTGAGCCTCCATGGTGCTGCTGCACCCGAGCCATGTCTGCCAACTCCAGCCTAGGTGCAAAACAATCCCCATCTTAGAAGATGTCTTCCTGAGAAATGAGCCACTGACATGCAAAACAGTCCACACACCCTACCCCAAATTCTGGTTCCATGGACACAGTCCTCTCTGTTATGGCAAAAAGAATAGAAAGGTGCAACCCCCAGAGAATTTATTACTAACCTGTCCATTTCACAGATGTGGAAACTGAGGTCCAGAAAGTTGAAATACTGTACTTACAGTTTTTCTATTATTAGTAACTAAATCAAGCTTGATCCCTCCCTCTCCATTTTTGTCTCTTGGTCTACCAGTGAGGAAGATTTGTTGTTCTGGCCAAGGACAGTTGCACAGGTTAGCTGTGTAGTCTGCGCACTGCACAATGCCAGGTGGTAGCATTCACATAAAGTAAGACCAAGACTATGGGTAGTGCTGCCTCCCACCCTGGCCCTCGGCTTGTGCATGCCAGCGACCCCTGGGCAGAGGTGAGCGGATATCTGTTCTCTGCTTTTTGCTTGTAAGTAAATTCTTGTGAGAATACAGTCGCCTCCTGGGACTCTCGAATGAACCAGTAGGGTTTGAATGGAAAACGGTCACTGAGTGATGGAAAATCACCTTATTCCCGTGTAGGGGTGTGTGCGTGCAGGGTCAGTGTGACTGGGTCCGACACTGGGCTAACAAAGACAGCAGCTGCACGGCTTTGCTGTCCACAGGATGCTCTGGCGACAGACACCCTGGAAGTTTTGCTGTGCTTTCTGCTGTGACTGCCCAGCAGCAGTGACTCCAGAGGGGAATAGTGCCAAGGCCTCTTCACCTGCATCACGCCTCGTTCTGTTGACCAGTGATGCCCTGGGAGAAGGAGCCTCGGGCGCTGCCTCCCCTTGCCGAGGACACCCTGAGAGGGGGCAGAGGCAGATGTGCCAAATGAGTTGGCCCTCACTCAAAGTGGCTCCAGTTCCAGGGCAATGAGGGTCCCACCCTGGCCTGGAGAGAGCAGCCCCATTGAGAGGGATGGGGCCAAGTCCAGCCTCGCGGACACTTAGGGTTCCCACAGGATTTGGAGGCTTTTCACTCCATGAACAGGGTTCCAATTACCTCCCCATTCAGAACCAGCTCATTATTGATGTGCAGATTTCAGGTTCCCTTGGCAGTCTGAGCAGTCCTTTCTCTCCCCAACCCACACTGAGCCAACAGCTGAAGGCACTGTGCACCAGCAGAGACACCCCAGGGCGCTGTGTCCGGATTATTCCTGCCCACCATATCCTCGGAGTCAGTCCGAGCCATACTCTCACTGGGCTCATTGTGCAGTTCTGGCTCTTCATTTATTTTCAGTTTCAGTCTTCACTGCCTAATAACAAGAGTGTTTTCTTCCTCTCCCCCTTCCCCACCAGGCCCTGCAGAGCCACTTGGGGTAAATCAGATGAAGGACAGAGGATGGAGGGTAAGGACAAATACAGCTAGATGGAAGGAGAAAGCTCAGTCTGCAAGTCAATACTGCACATAATTTTGTTCTCTCCTCTATCCATCCACAGACAGGGAAACTCAGGCAACATGAAAGCTTTGTAATTTCACTAAAAGGTTGCTCCACAATGTGCCACACCTGGGGGAGGGAAAGGAAGACAGCGCTCAAAGACATACCTTTGACTGCAATTTCCCTGCTATTACTCATATTGCTGAAGATGGGTCTCCATGACATGACAGCTTTTTCTTCCTAAAATCACATTTTGAAATTGGAAAACCTCCATAAAAGCCCATTGGATTTTCTGATTTCTTTGTTTTCCCTTTCAATCAGCCTCATGCTGATGATGGGAAAGGGAAAATAAACATTCAAATCAGACTTTGTTTTCTGGAGAGGACGGATTTTGCTGCTTTCAAGCAGGGTTTCTATAGAGCAACTTTCCTGGGATGAGTGAGTCAGGAGTGGGAGGTGAGGGGAAAGCTATCAACTCGAAATGATAGGAAATGAGGACTAATGCTGAGATTTCTTTGTCTCCACAGCATTCTGCACTCGAGTTAAAATCAAGCCAAGAAATGAATCTCTTGTTAGGAATTTTGCCTGGTGAATCATGTTGAACTGAGAGCTGTCTGTGGTGAGCACAGGCAATATCCAATCACTAGCTGTACTTCGCCTCCTCACAGTTACACCCTGCTGTGTGAGGAAAGTGTCTCTCTTCCTCAGAAAACAAGATCCAAGGTGCAAAACCCATCAACTGGGGCGTCATGGAATATCTTGGAAAATTTTAGAGCTAGTAATTTCCTTCTGCCAGGAATAATTTGGTTTAGTCTTTCTTTTTCTAAATGTCCACATCAGCAGTGGAATAGCAAAACATGAATTGGACTGCCTATGGACCGTGATTTACTGTCACTCTTTCCGACCAGGCTTAGACTACAGGCAGGTACTAACCCAGAAGGCAGAAGTCTGGAGGCCTGAAAGAATTACAGGACAAAATACTGGCCCCTCACAGGAACTGAGCAAGACTTGAGTGTCGGAAGTCCAGACATGTATTACATTTATTCATTAAACAATGATGTACTGAGTGGCTATGTTGAACCATTTGCTTCATCACACAACTGGGACACATTGGTGGTGGAATGCACAAGAATCCTTGTGAAATGAAGTCTGCACATTCTAAAAGCAGGAGACCAGCAATTAACAATACATGTGATAACAGAGTAAATTCTGCAGTGTGTTGGAAGCTGAGAAATTCTACAGGAAAAAATAAGGTAGGGCAGTAGGGACCAAGATGTCAAGTTTCAAAGATGGGGTCTGCATCTCATGGCCCATGGTAGGAAACTTGATTTTACTTTGGGTCAGATGGGAGCCCCTGGGGAGTCTGAGTTCTTTGTATACTGAGTCAGTCATTCATTCAGTCCATACAGGAACAGTATAGGTGATTTCTGCAGTGTGCAGGTTGACAGCCGCAGTGTTGCTGTCTATACAGAACTCTTATATAATTATTTGTTTTATTGCACTGTGATTTCATTATTTTCATTAAAAAAATCAAGTGCTGGACCTAACACATGGAGACAAAGTCAGAAGTCATTGTATCTTTGGTTCTTAACCCCGATAATGCATTAAGAGTCCCCTGGTGTGCTGTTATAGCATAATAATACCAGCATCCATACTTAGAGGCTGTGATTTCAGTTGCCTGATAAAGAGCTCAAGGTTCAGAATTCCTAGAAAAGCAGAATACAGAAACAAAAATTCTACAGTAATTCTAATGTGCCACCAAGGTTGACTAATTCTGCATTAGCTGTTTTTAAATTTAATGCAATTTAAAAAAAAATTTTTTTTTTGCTACCAGGGATTGAACTTGGGACCTTGTGCTTGCAAGGCAGGCACGAGAACCACTGAGCTAAATCCCCAGCCCCAATTTAAAAATTTTTAATTGACACATAGCTATATATTTATGGGGTAGAACTATACATATATACAACATATCATGATCAGATCCGTGCAGCTGGCACCTTAATCACCTCCAATATTTAAAATTTCTTTGTATTGGTAATATTTATATCCTTCTCTACTAACTGTTAAAATGTACAATTAATCTTCATCAACCATAGTTACCCTATTAGGCTATAGAATATTAGAAGTTGTTTTTCCTCTTCAACTGCAACTGTACCTGTTAGCTGCCCTTTCTCCAGTCCTGCTGCTGCCCCACTTGCCCTGGTGTCCACAGTTCTTCCCTCAGGTCTGTGAGATCACCTTGCTGAGCTTCCACATGTAAAGGTGATGCATATTGTCTTTCTGGGCCCCACTGACTTCACTTAATGTAACAAACTATATGCTTATCCATGTTGCCACAGGAGAAGGATTTCTTCTTTTTTATGTCTGAATAATATGCCACTGTGTTTATGTACCATATTTTCTTTTTCCATTTATCCAACCATGGATTGGTGAGAATGCTAATTAATACAGCTGTAATGGCAAACAGAATGAAGTTTGCTCAAAAAACTAGAAATAAAACTGAGTATATATCCTAAGGCATAACTTTAGTACCTTAAAGAGTTATCTGTTTACTTGTGTTTGTTGTAATCCTCTTCATGGTAGCCAAGATGTAAAATCAAACTAGGTGCATTAGATGTTTTGAAGGTTAAAAATTTTTTTGGTTTATTGAACTAAAACTGGCAGTTCAGGGTCAAGAATATACACTGAAGCTTCAAAGGGTTTCATCAGATACTGTATTTTCTAAGTAAACAAAGCTCGAATTTCAAACATGTTTCAGTGTGGGAACTCCTTGCATCCTATTTTAGTTAGTTTCTACAGTAGGTCTTAAAAGCAGGGCCCTGGGGGTCGCTGAGACGCCCCTTTCTCTGATGGTAATGGAGCACGTCTGCAGCGTCTGCAGTGGGTCCCTGACGCTCGGCAGCAGGCTCCACGTGGGCCTGGGCCCCACGCTCCGCCCTCAGGAGCAAGGCAGCCCTGCACCTTAGCAAGCCCTCAGCTAACCACTCACATCGAAGTCCGAATGGCAACTCACTGCGTACGGGCTACTTGCACAAGAAAAAGTAAAAGATAAAACAGTAAGAAAGAGATGGAGAGCTAATAAGTGCAATTTATTTTTTCTTTTCAAATGGCACATGACAACTACATATTTATAGGATAAGGTCTGGCATTTCTAGACATGTATAAAATGTACAATGTTCAAATCAAGGTAATCGGCCAATCTATCCCCTTAAACTCAAGCAGCCATCCTCTCCTTGTGTTGGGAACATTCAAAATCCTTTCTTCCAGCTGTTTTGAACCATGTGATAAAGAATTGTTAACAGTCACCACCCCGTGCCGTAGAACCCTGGGACTTACTCCTCCTGTCTATGAGTGCTTTATTGCTATGTAGCTCTTTGCCTTCCTCTCTGGTAGCATGGTGTGTTGCTCAAATTTTGTTGCTATAACCAAATATCTAGGGAAAAAACTTAATGGAGGGATGATTTATTTTGGCTCCCAGTTTCAGAAGTTTCAGTCCACAGTTAGCTGGTTCCATCCCCTTAAGCCTGTGGTGAGGCTGAAGCAGCATGGTTTCTACCACGAAAGGGCACGGCAGAGGAAAACTGCTCATCTCAACGTGGCCATGAGGCAGAGAAGAAGAGAAAGGGCCAGACAGGAAGGGGCCAGGGTGTGAAATACTCTGCAAAGACGTGGCACCTCCACTTAGACTATCACCTCCTAACAGCCCGTTCAGCTAAGGAGCTCATCAGCGGGTCGACCCACGGGTGAAGTTAGCATCTTCTTGATTTCATCACCGCTGTGGGCCCCACCTCTGAACACTGCCGCACCGGCGTTCAAGCCCTCAGTGCGTAAGTCTTTGGGGGATGCTTGGTATTTTGATCCTAACACGAGGCAAGTGACAGGGAGCTGTCTGTTACCCCCAGAGACACTGCATGCTACCTGTAAAGCCACCTTTGGTCATTTCCAAGTGGGGTTTTCAATTGTTAAATCATCATTGCCATCATTATTACCCTCACAGATTTATATTTATTATCTATGCCACTGTCACAACAATTCTAAAAATTAGATACAATTTCACCCCTTTTTTACATCTGAGGAGACCCATTTTTGTGGCCATTCGCACAGCTTCAGCAGTGGCCTGGCAGGCTCGGAGCCCCCGCGGTGTGGCTTCAACAGTGGGACACTTGGCGACCACAGTCTGCTCTACTCTATTTGACTACAAATTCTAGATGCAGACCCGATGCAGGTCCTATAACTGCTTTAAGAATTAGAATGTGGGTCATGTCCATTTTTGCCCAATGTTTTTTGAAGATAAAATATTCTCAGAATTTACACATTCACTGTTCACTCTGAAAATGAGCAGAGTAGCTCCCAGTTTTCCCTGCCATCAAATGACCTAGATGACATTAGACAGTGTGTGTGCTACAAAGATAAAGCACAGAGGGGCTGAGCGTGTAGCTCAGTAGTGCATCACTTGTGTAGCATGGATTGAGCTCTGGGTTTGATTGCCAGCACCAGTCTCTCACACACACACACACACACACACACACACAACATTTTGCAGGCACCACGAGGTGAGTTTTATCTCCTTCCTTGAAATCTGTAACCTGCCAGCTTCTTTTGACCTGATTTGCTCACTGCTCTCAAAATGTGGTGGCCAGAATCCTACTAATGTTGGGTGGGGAACAGTCCATTTCCAAAAGCCAGATTACCCAGATGGAACAGAGAAATCTGTCACTGGTCTCCAAATATCAACAGTGTATAATTAGCAGCTGCTAAAATAATAGAAGTCAATTGAACAAAGATATGGTATGCTCAGCGTTCATTTATTAAATACCTTATGTTTCCAAACAGGGCTGTTCACAGTGGCTGAGGAGCCTTCTGGGGCATTTCAGCAGCGTCCCTGGACACAGTGAATCGACAGACTTCTTTTTGAAAAACTTCTATAAAGAGCTATTGCTGCATCCAGCAGGAAGCCATAGACACAACTATTTTACATCTGCGTGATGAAACAATGTATTTATCAAAAGCAACCTCTAAGTAGGTTGCCATTATCAAAGACATCAGCAGCCCATCTCCCTGGGAGACAGTGAAACCCTGCATTTATCTAAATTATCTCGGTAATATGACGGAGTGATTGCTCACTAATGGTCAGTAATAGTTTTCTTTGTCATTTTCCTAGTCATTACCTCCTCAGAATGAACTCCAGAATAAACTGCTTGGAGTCTGTGACTAGAATGCTAAGTTCCACTTTGTGTTTGTGGCTGGTTCTTTCAAATGCATGAACTGGGCTAACATAGTTCTGACATTTCCATTTTGTGCAGAAGAATGCCCTGCCTTAGGAAGTCTGATGGATGCAGGTACTTTACATGCAAATAAAACATGCTGTTAGCCTTCTCCCTGGTTGTGAATTCTGTCTGGAGTCTGACAAAGCGAGCACTGTCAGTCTGCTCAGAAAGGGATGGCGGAGGATTTTGCAGGTGTGGGCTCTGTCTGTGGCATGATCAGGCTTCGCCTCGGGTTTTTCTTGCTCAGACTACTCTCCTTTGACAGCAGATTTCGTGAGTATTTGGCTGCAACAACATGAGTATCCAAACCCCCTCCTTTTCTGAGCAGGGGACACCAACTGCTGTACATACATGTTTTCCTAACCGACAAAAGCTAGATGGTGCTTTAAAAATAAAAAGCCCAAGCCAAAGGGAGAAAAATAAGGAAACAAAACTTTATTCCCCCTCAATGGACAGAGCTGAGGAAGCTTAAAAATGAAGATTTAAAAATGTAAATGAATGGCTAGTCCAGGGAAAATAGGTCATTGTAGTTCACTGTGCTGAGCCGTCCAAATAATAGAGCCAAACAGTTAGATACCTTTTATTAAGGGGACCAGAATGGCAGCTACAGTTGTCCTGACTGGCAGGACAGGCTGTCTCTGCTGTGCTGCCTCCTGTGTGGAACTGTCACCTGATGAAAGACGGGATGCAGTGCATGCAGGCAGACACCAGGGAGCAAACATCTAGGCATAGGCCTGCCTGTGCACTGGTGTATGAAAAGTGGGGGGGGGGGGCAACGCTGCAGTTCTTGCAGCTCAGTGTCATCTTGAGCACACTTTCTCTGGCTGCTTGGACTATTTGTTGTTCGCTTCCTAATGTATCAGCCACTTGCAGGCAGACATTGTTTATCCCCTCACCTGTGTGCCCAACACCTGGCATATAACAGGCCCTTAATGAAAATGTGTGCAGCTGAGTGAGGACAGGTCACAGCTGACATTCTCACATCTGTCTTATATTAAAAAAAAATAAGTAGCTTGAAAAGCTACTTTTCTCACACAATGCTACTTTGAATCCTAAGACACTGACTGTATGAATGATATTATGACATTATGACCTTTTGTCTGGTAGTCAGACGTTGAGATAGCAAGGAATCATTGGAGAGGGAAAGGTTGCTTGGATCACAGCAGTGTGAGGTGGGAAAGAATCAGAAATAACACATCAGCCCACAGGCATGAACCACACTTCATGCTGCTCATTCAAAATAGGTTTCCCTGCCTGATAGCTTCCTGTGAATCTGTAGTCCTGGGATTTGAGTTTGAATGTGACATAAGGTCTGGGGTGATTTGGTAAGAGCTGCCGTGTCCCTCGTGTTTGGCCATTTCACTGTCAACGCACCTTGCTCTGAGAAGGGGCAGGAGCTACCCCAGCTGAGAGGGCGGGGCTGAGAATAATGTACACTGATGCACACTGAATCAGTAAGCTTGCAGCCACGACAGAAATGGAAAGGTCATAAACCCCAATCATAATAAAAAACAATTCACCTACCCCCGTGGGGCTTGGGGGATTGCTGTATTATCATCCCATAAACAAAGACTGCTGTTCAAAAGTGGACAGTGAGCCATCAACAAAAGGCTAAATTATGCTCAGTTCAACTATTTAAGAAGCCAGATAAACATAGAATGTGTTTAGAAGGAATTTTCCCCAAAATAGTATATTTGAAGATCTTTCTCTTAGAGGAGTAAAATTCTATCTTCTGAAAATTTGCTTTTTGTCAATTTGCTCTTTTCCTACCCATGTGAAATGGACTGAGGTATTTATGGTATTTATCATACCAACAGGCTACTATCTCTAAGTCAATAATGTAAAGAAATTCATTTCTAGGTATAAACAGTTTTGAGGAGGATTTTATATTCTTAAGAGAGAACAATAGATATAGGACCATTAGATATACTCAGGAGGAACTGAGGTGTGTTTAAATATGGTTGAAGGCATGCAGAATCTTAGTTTATAGCCAACAAAATACTCATAATTGATAGTCACTTTTGATACCAATCTACTTTTTATACTAAACCTGTACATATCTTGAAATAACATCAACTGAGGAAATTGTTCTTTATCTTCTAATAGGATATCCAGAAAAGACTGAGATTTTGAAAACATGAAAAAAGGCTATAAAGGGAAGTTTGTTTACCTAGAAGAAAGTAACTGAATGCTATAATATTTGAAGAACTATCATTCAAATGATGGAAAAAAGAAGTGTCTTTTTATTTGAGTAAAAGAAAGTAGGGTCAATAAGTGAAACACATTGTAGAGGGGCAGACAAGTATATCTGAGAGAGAGAGAGAGAGAACAGAAAAATAAAGAGAAGAGAGATTGAAAATGAGAAGCTGCACATTTTCTGCAATTCTTCCCACTAGTGAGATATAATTCTATGTGATACCTAAGGTCTTTTTAAACTCCATATTTCTTGATTCCAGGTGTGAATGTTTATTTTGCTGAGAAGGGAGTGAATGGTTGGCAGAAATAATGACTCAGCTCCAAATGGAATCATATTAGCATCTTTGTCATCGACTTAGCTATTCAAGCTCCAGCTTCTTAAAAACAAAAAGTCCAATGGAATCACACAGACACCGAGTCTCCTTGAGTATCCTTCAGTCAAACAGCAGCAGTAACCTGTGCCACACCACAGCCACAAGCCTGGTGCTTTAATACGGAAGCCACTGTGCTTAAGTACTTGGTCCACTGCTACCCATACAAACCCATTCAAATTTGAAAGCCACAGTGTGGATCCTGAACAGGTGGATTCCAGTTACCCTCTGTGGCCTGTGCCTGTGCGTGCAGATTCCACTGCACCATGGTCTGCATCTGTCACTGAGCAAACAGCTTGGTTTGTGTTTGTTGTGCAGAGAAGTATATTCCAGGGTTTTAGCTGAGAGTGATTTCACCAGCTTGGAGAATGAGAGTAGAAATGATGGGTTATTCACAGAAAATAAATCATGGCTTGGAGATTAGAGAGCTATTCAATTTGGTATGAGCTAGGAGTGAACCTCCCTTGTGAGATAATCCTGCCATTCAAGGGGCATCCAACCCCCACAGACAAGGCTAATTCATTTCTGAAAAAAGCACTGAACTCGTCACGTGGGCCGTGGGGCATGTCTGTAATCTCCCTCAACCTTCTTGCTCCTGGTTCATTCACTCCTAGGAAACATGGACGTTATTTGTCTTAAAGATCTGGAAGTCAGAAACCATTAGATGGTGAAATAGATTCCATGTATGTAGACATCCAAACCCCATTTATGGATTTATTATATATTTAGAGCAGAGAACAGGCAGTGAGTAAGAACACTCAGCTTCACTATTATAGAATCATCCTGTTTGAGATGGGACAGAGTCAACCTATTATCAGTCCCTGATGTATCAGAGCTGACGAGTCTGCCTCTCATCAGGCAAAGAATCAAGTCTCAATCTTCTCATGGGGGGCCCGTGCCATAGTCATTCAACCTCCAGTATTTTGATCATCCACCAGCCACATTAGATGGCCTTCCTAGGGTCAGGTGTCTGTAGTTGTACCTGTTCTAATGGGGAGGCCAGAGCCCCTCAACTGTGGGCTGAGCAGACCAGAATGCATCTGTAATAGATGGACATCACATGCAAACACAGGCAGGCAAGGAGTACGGGATGGCTGAAACCACAGCCACAGCTATGTTGACTATAAAGGAAGTACTGATGCTTTCCCCTCCACATTTCAGTTTTTTAAAATTTTTTAAAACTAATTTTATTGGTACATTTAAGGTATACGATATAGTGACCTCCATCATTGGAAATCTGCACCTTTACATAAGCCATCTTGGCTTTTATTTTTTCCCCTTCTCCTGCCCTCCCTTCAACCCCTCCATCCCTCCCTATCTGTAAAGGCTTTGTTCACATTTTTTCATTTTCTCATATTAATTCCATTCCCTTCTTTCTTTCCCCTAACCCTCCCCTTCCCCTTCCCCTTTGCCCCTTTTCTCCCTATTTCACATTATGTATTATACCTTTTAGTCCTCATTTACACTTTCAGGTTCTCACACTAGAGAAACTATTCGGTATTTACACATATCTGTCCTATTTATTTCACTTAAGAGTATGGCCTCAATGTGCATCCATTTAGCTATAAATGTCTCTATTTTCTCATT
>NW_004624796.1:3117553-3152050 GCF_000247695.1 Heterocephalus glaber
GGGCACAATCTCTGCTGTTATCTGAGAAATTATTTCTGATTTCATTTTTCCCAGATCCTCTTTTGTTGCTAGTTCAGGGAGTCCAGGTGGTTGAGTATCAGATTGTTCCATCTTGTTGCCCTTTGGGGTTGCCTTAGTTGAACTGGATTTCTGGTTTTCAGACTTGTTTATGTGTCTTCTCATTTTAACAGATGCAGCCTGCTGTGCCTTTGTTGAGGTGACATTTTGCTCACCCATTCGTCTTGAATTCTCAGCAAGCCACTGAGCAGCCTTTATTTTACTTCTCACCTGTACACCAATTCCTGGGTTGTGTGGTGTCCTTCTGGATCCCTGAGCTGACCTGTTGTCTGGGTGGGCTTCTGGCTGGGGTCTGAGTACCTTTGGAATGGGATCTAGGTGTGCCTCTCAGTGGGGCCCCTAAGTACCTGTTGTCTGGGAGGGCCTTTGGCTGGAGGCTGTGCACCCCAGTTTCTCTTGTCTGTGCAGGCTTTGGCTAGGATCTCCGCACACTTATCAATGGTATTAGGGCAAGCCTCTGGCTGTTGCTTGTGTACATGTGTAGGTCTATTCCAGGCAGGTCCTTGGCTGCTTCCACATTTAATTTTAAAAGAAGTAGAACCATGTTGCAGTGGACCTTTTTGTTACAAAGCCAATGTGCTAGACAGTGAGAATGTTGAAAACTACCTGAGAAGCTAGATGCTTATACGTCACAGAAAAAATGGGGCCATTACAAATCCTGGACATTAAACATGTTAATGAAAGTAGTTAAGTCTTAGAGGAAGTGATTGTAGGATTATGTAGGAGGCTTTCTTTTTAATTTCTTGGCTATAATTTGTTTTAATTTGGAGGCAAGGGATGGCCACTGGATAAAAATGTACCCTTCAAGATGAAAGAGAATAGAAAATTCTATGACTTCCAAAATTTTTTAGGTAGTGCTATGAGAGAAATTCTCTAGAGCTGATGATAGTGACATGCCACTTGGGTGATTCAATAGGGTTTAATCAGTGCCTTATTGTATTAGAGTTATGCATAAACTTTCAGTAACTGAAAGAATTTAAAGAGTTAAAAAGACTGGTAGTTCAAATCAGGGCATTAATTAATAATTTATTTTTTATTTTAAATCATGAAATGTTTTAATAACATACTGATAATACAAATAACTTATGACTTATGGACATTTGCTACACTTTTTTATGTTCCTTATTTAAAGACATATTATACTCAAATCCCAATAACCTCATTGGTCTCTTCCTCTTTAAAGGTTATTCTTTTTTTTTTTTTTTTTGGTACCGGGAATTGAACTCAGGTCCTTGAGCTTGCGCAGCAGGCAGTGAAACCACTGAGCTAAATCCCTGGCCCTAAAGGTTATTCTTATCTTCTATCCTTATCCATATCGTTTTCATGTATGTTTTGTACTTTATTTTTGAAAATAATAATAACAAAAAGAAAACTAGTATAAAGAAAACACAAAGCTACTTTTAACCTTGTCAGTAAATGGTACTTTTCTGTGATTTGCCTTTTCATTTATTCTTTTTCAGGCTTATTAATATATTTTTGGAGTGCCTTTTATTTTACTCATGGCTTCAGGTTGCCTTTCAGTGTTGCACTTTAAAGTTCCAGCATTTTAGGAGGGACAGGCTTTACTGCAGGCTGCCGAGTCCACTGCTAAGACAGGCTGCTAAGTCCCTAGGGCACCTATCTGTGAGTGGCCCTGCTGGCTGTGAGTATCACAGCATCCTCTTTCCTCTTGACCTTGTAGGTTCAGCAAAAAGGTTCTCCAAACTTTCAAATCCATCTAGTACTAAGAAACAATTACCCAAATTTTCACAAACTCTTGCCTCTGGTTTTAATTTGCATTCTGGAATTACCTGTGGGACTGAATGCGTTGATCATTTTATTTCCTTTTCAGTGATTACCCTTTTCAGAATTTTTCTGCTTCTCATTTCCTTATTTGTAGGTTGAAGGTTTTTAGAGTGATCAGAAGACTACCCTTTGTCTTCTAAGTTTATGGCATATAACTTCTACAGTCTACTGCTGATTGTTTAAACTTTCTTCAGGTGCCATTTGTCTATAGGAGTTTTCAACTGCAATATAATTTGATTTATCAAGATTTTACCTTGAGGTTTTTGCCTTTTTTTCTCTTGTTTAATAAATCTTACTATACTCCAATAGTAAAACTGTTTTTCTACATTTCCCCCATAAAGTTTGAAAGCTTTTCATTTCACATGTTGGTCTACTGCTTATTGATTGTCTGGCTTTGAGTAATCTCAGATTTCCTTACCATGATTTCTTTATTATTAAAAAGGGTGGCAGTAAGACTTCTGTCCCAGGGTCATCCCACATGAACATCATAAAGGCAACACAAGTGTTGGCTATTGTTATTAATATTAGAATAGTATTAAATAATTTAAGTAAATGGTAGACAAAAGATGCTAAGGTCTGTGTTATGTTTAAAAGGAATGTGGGTATATTGAACAATAATCAATTGTTCGACACTTATATTTATATATATAGTATGTAATATATATATATTTATATAATGATATGCCAAATAATCTACAAGATAATGTGCTATGTATATACTTTTATATACCATAGTTATGATAGTGTAAATTGGAAAAAAGATTATGAGTTTAAATTAAAAGATAAATAGGTGCTAGGAATATGCTCCTGACAAGTGGTAGGTAAAGGTAAAGTAAATAGGTAGAAAAGGTGATCTAGGAAAATGCTAATCTAAGGAAACGTGCCTAAAGTTATAGCAAGCAAAGTAAAATTTAAGCCAAACTGTACTAACAAGGACAAAGATATGTATGATACTACATACAAAGAAAAGGAAAATCTTCCAAGAAGTTATAATAGTCACTAACTTGGTTCCCCTAATCATTAGCTTTATAATATGTAAAACAAATCCTGACAATGTTATTCAAAGAAAACAACAAAATTATAAAGATAGTGCGAGATGTTAATGTATTTCAGAAGCTGAAATCAGAAGCTGAGCTATGAAGCACCAAAGCTTCAGAAAAATTTCAGAAGGTTTGAATGAGAGAAGTAACAAAACTGCCTAATCTTCCCTCAAGATAAGCTAGATCTATAGCTTGGCACTCTTAAATAGAGACTATTTATAGGTTTGTACACAAAAAGTGTTTATAAAATCTGACCATGTATTTCACATTTTCAAAAAATTTCAAAGGATACTGTATAAACACATTCTGTGTTCACAATATTAATACTTTTTTAAAATATAATTTTAGAAACTAAAAAACATTCTCAGTAACTCATATTTAAAGAGAAACACAAAATATTTAAAAGTGAATCATTACAAAACCATCGCACTCTATGCAAGTGACCTAGAAAAGTAAATTTATAGTCTTATACACGTGTTAAAGAAAATGGAAGACAATTAATTATAAATTACTCCAACAGTCAACTTACAAACTCAAGTAAGACCTTAGCAAACCTGCATAAATCAAAAACAGTGAAGCAAAAAGCAAAAATCTAGCAAGAAAAATACAAAGGGAAGCAACAAACCCAGCCCCATCTCCACCTCCTGTTCTAATGTGAACCTGAAGCTCTTCAGGAGGGAAGGATACTCTCCCCAATTTATATGGCAAGTGCATTTTAATGTGGTCAGTCAGTGGGACTGTGGTAGGTGGGAGTGGAGAGCCAACTACTCCTGAACAACCAGCTGATTTTTTAAAAAAGTTTTTGAATGGAAAATGAAATTTTTGAATTATAAGAATGTGCTCGTGAATCTCTTTAACGGAAAGATAAAATGCAGCCGTGAAACTGGCCTCTGCACGGCCCCAGCGTCTGACCTTCCCAGGGCAGCCTCTTGCCCAGCTGAGAGGGGCTCCAGCAGCAAACGTGGTTTTCCACAACAGACACAGGAGCAGATATGACTGCTGGCAGACTGGGGCCAGCGGGACCGGGCAGCCTGGAGGAGCTGGCTGGATTATTTCTGCATAGTTTGCACTTTCTCCTGCAGCCATTTATAGCACTAAGGCAAATTTCAGCAAGCTGGAACCCTCTTCTCATTGAGCAGATGTTTTGGCAAATTATATTTCTGCTGATAATCTAAAGAAAAGTGGCAATGGCAGTTAGGAACTTCCTGACACCATGAGTGCCCTGCAGGAGAAATAAATCAAATGCAATTAGAGATCTCTTTTAACAGGGTGGATTGGTTTGGTCTTTCAGGATTACAGTTCAAGGGGCTAGCATTACATAACTATGTCTATCTTTGGCCCAATCTGTAGATCACATAGAACTTTAATAAAGGCATATTATTATAATAAAACAATGCATGTTCTCTTGATAAGTACTATGATCCCTGTTTTTGTTTCAAATATGTTTTTTTCTGCCACAATTCATAGAGCACTGTTACCTTCTCAGTTGTTCCTTCCAGGTTCTTGGTGTCCTGAACAAAGAATTGGACAAGATATGCCAAAAAGGTGGTGAGGATTTACATTTATTAAACATAGTAAAAGGAGTATGCTCTGCAGAGTGGAAGAAGGCCACTGAGAGAATTGACAGTGGCCAGTGAGGGTCTTTTGTATCTCTCATTCCTCAGCTTGACATCAGACCCAAACTGTGCTACAAAAAGCCTGCTTGGTCTTGCACTAGGTGTAAGTGAAGAATTAAAGGTGGCGCTTTCTAATTGGTCTCAGGTAGAGCTCGGGGGCTGTGTTCTGCACACGTGTCCTGGGTCTCCGTAATTGACAGCTCGTGCCCGCTCGTCCAGCCAGCCTGTCCCACTCAAATCTCCTGCGTCACCATGATGAATCTTTCTCTTGGAGGTAACCATTTACCGCAAAGAATAGCCTGGCTTTTGAAAAGCTGAATTTGGATATTTTATGAACCAATTATTAAGACTATATCTAAAAGGTTATTCAACACAGCATATAATTAAAGCTTAAGAAAACCATGTCCTTAATCAAATAAAATTGTACATTTAATAAGAACTTTGCATTCAAGAAACTAAAATCAAACTAGTTAATAAGCAGATGGTAGTAGGCATTGGTGTATTGATAATATATGACTACAGTTTCGAACTAGAGATTTCAAACCTTAGGCCACACAACCAACACACTTTGATATTTCAAGATCACTCAATAGAAATTCACAGTAATAATAACAAATATATATAAAAATTACTTCCCATTATAGTTCTAGAAATCCAATATTTTTTTTTTCAAAAATGAAGGGTTCATGTTTTCTAACCTCTATTGCCCTAATAGGCAAATCTGTTTTTTAATGACCCTGTAGAATATCCTGAGACACTAACAGGGAATGATGTGTTACAATCACTTTTGTAAATGTGTTTTTTTAAAAATCAATAATTTAATTAAAATTTATTTAGACTGTGCAACTACACTTGAGTTTCTTCCGGAATTATTTTCTCTAGAGAAAAACATTCTTCTACTTGCCTGTTATTCAGGCTTTATATAAAAACAAAAAGGAAAGAAAAACACACAGCAGGTTTTCAAACTCCCCAAATGAATTCTCGAGGATATTTACCATAACCATACATGTAGCTGATCCTGATGAGATTGTGTTTATTTCCAAGTAGTTGAAAACATTTTCTCCAGTGGGGTTGATTTCAGTGACTTGGTTGCTATCATGAGGAGAGCATCAATCCTGTGGTCAATAGCAGATCTGTGAAATTATTTGTATTTTATTTCACTTACCCAACAAGCAAAGTTTATGTCCCTGTATCCACTGGGACTCTACTGTTCTCAATTCACTATAGGCTCTCTCCACGTGTAGCAGGGGATTTAAGATGATGAACATGGAGAAATGTAGTAATTTCTCACCCTCTCTTTTGTGGCCTCCAGCAAGCAAGTTGCCTCCTCTAGAGGTTTTTTCTGTGTTCTTCTAGCAATATTATATGTTATCCAAGTAGCATGTATATAACTATGTTCCTAATCTTTTATCATACAAAACAATAACAAAAAATCATTAATAATAAAAACCTCTACACTGTTTGGAAGCTTGATTTTGGTAATGACCTATCTGAGAGTGCTTCCTATATCAGTTTTTTAGAGCTGATTCACTCTTTTTAAGTTATATTATTTCATTGCTCAGTCATGCCATAATTTCTTTCACATTCTTACTAACGGATATTGGAGTCATTAGTTCTAAATTAGAGGTGATCTTGCTCCCAGAGAATATTTGTCATTGTCTGGTGACGTTTTGCATTATGACTTGGGAGAGAGTGCTTCATTTACTTTTGTAAATGTGTTTTTTTAATCAATAATTTATTCTAATTGATGTTGTTTTACATATTGAAGTCTCTGGATTTCGGGATATCAAATATTCAGTCACCTTTACTTCTCTTTTTATACAATTTTAAAGTTGATTATTCTGGAATTTTTAGGTACACAATAATGTAATCTTACTATAGTAATGCTTTAAGCCCTCTCTATTTTATTTTCTCCTTTTTTAATCACATCAGCATGTACCACTAGACCAATGATAAATAATAGTGATAATATATATAGCAGACTTCTTTGTATTATTGTTGCTGCCTCTGATGGAGATGCTTTTACCATCAAATCTGATCCTAGGGTTTATTAGTGTCTGTGTGTATGTGTGTTCATGTGCACAAAGTCATATGGGGACATGTATGTCCATTTCTGTTTTGTTCAGGGTGTTTCTTATGAATGGGTGTTGCTTCATATTGAATGCTGTTTTGACATATATGGAAATGATCATATTGATGTATTAATATTTTGGATTTAATATTAAAGATTTTCTAACATTGAACCACCCTGGCATTTCCAGAATTAAACACTGCTTGCTTGCATTGTGATTTATCATAGATTACTGAATTCTGGATACAAATGTTTTGCTTAGGATTTTTGCATCAATATTCATATGTGAAGATGATTAGTGATTTTGTTCAGTGTCTGTGTGTGTTACTCATAACCTCTCCCCAGGAAAAGAATTTGGAAACCTTTTTTTGTTTAGAATTTCCTGAGACCCTATCAATGTAAAATGTGCTTGTTTGGGGTGTGTCATAATTAGCCAGATTTTTGACAAGTTTGGAGAATTCTTCTATGGTATTATTCTATAAAATTTTCTACCTCTTTTGTCAGTATTAATAAGTTATTAATCCAAAAAATTGTGTTGTAGTGAACTTTTCAAATTTATTTAAAAATATTAAAAAGTAGTCTCATAGGGTTTTATAATTTCTTCTGTTTGTATGGTTATGCTGTCATCTAATTTGCATAGTTAAGCTCTCTCCCTTTTTCTTCTCTTACTCATTAATTTCTGTCATTTCCATTATTTCCTTCCTGGTTTGTTTAAACACATGTCTTCAAGTTTTTTTCCCAACCATTTTGAATCAGAAATAATTGTTTCTAAGTATTCTTTTTATAAAACTATAAATATTTAGCACCACATATTTTCCAAGCTCAGTATTTAGAGTATGTATTTCCCTCTGATATAGAGATATTTATGTTTATTTTTCTAAGATTACTCAACTTCATTTCCTTGGTGACACAAGAATTTCACTCCTCAGCTGTTTTATCCCAGGTAGCGATGGATTTGGTATGCTTGTTGTTGTGTTTACTAATTTCTATGCTATTTTCATTATGTTGCTGTGTTACTCCTATATTTTGTAGTTTAGTTATGATTTTGGACATTATATGGTCATTTAGTGTCATTATTCCATGGATAAACAAAAGGAAAGTATATTTTGTCTTCAAAATATGGTGTTTGATTTACACTAATTAAATCTACTTTACTGGATCTGTTCTGCAAAATATATAATTATATTACCTAAATGCATTTTCAGATTTATTTCATTTTAATAATTTTGTTAAATTTAATTCACTTTCAACTTTTTTCATCTCATCTAGCCATAACCTATGAGAAGTGAAGTCCCATCTTTCTGTTGTTGTCTATTTTTCTTCCTGATTTTTTGTATTTTGATTTTATGAGTACTGATATTGTGGTAAGTATTATTTAATCATAAATATTAAGTATATGCTATTGCTGGTAACAATTGCAATTATAAAGACCACTTCTTTTTCACATAATCCCTGTTTGCCTAATTCTTTTTCATTCTTTTCTTCAGTTCTCATTTTTTATTATATGAATATATTTAAGGTATACAATACAATGACATTCATCATTGGAAATTTGCACCTCTACATAATCTCTCTTGGTTCTTATGTTTTCCCCCTTCCCCTGCCTCCCTTCAACCCCTCCATCCCTCCCTACTTACAAAGACTTTGTTTCCATTTTTTCATTTTCTCATATTAATTCCATTCCCTTCTTTCCTTCCCCTACCCCTCCCACTTCCCCTTCCCCTTCCCCTTTTCTTCCTATGTCACATTACCTATTATACCTTTTAGTCCTTATTTACACTTTCCGTTTCTCACACTAGAGAAACTATTCGGTAGTACCTGTGTGTGTCCTATTTATTTCACTTAAGAGGATGACTTCAATGTCAGTTCTCATTTTTATAAATAGGACCTTTGTATGGACCTGAGATGGTTCCTCTGAAGTGCTGAGCAACTCTGAAGAAGGTGAGTATTTTCTGGACAAGGTTCAAGTTGGAGAGGAGTCAGTGCCATTTTCTAGGCATCTTCTCCCTGATCCACAGAGCAGTGCTTTATAATACAGGGTTGTGTATGCAAGTGAGCTTTTTAGCCTTTCCTACTCCCAAGTGAACCTAATCAGCCACTGCAAGAATGTTCCACCTGGCAGAATCTCTTGCATCATGGATAGACAGCTTCACAAAATATAGTTATAAAAAACATAGCATGTACTTTGTTCTAGACATTGTTCTAAGTGCTTCACAAACACAAATTCACTTAATTATGAATTCCCTATGGATTACGAACTGCATTTATCTGCTTTTTACAGATAATGAAAGTGATAATGATAGTGACATTTAATGACTCATTTAATGACTGAGAATACACATCTGGAAAGCACAGCCAAACTTCAAACTCAGACAAGGAGCTCTAGAGCCTGCCTTCTTTGTTATACAGCAAGGTCCATCTCTCTGACTTCATGGTGACAAAGATTCTCTTGTTGACCAGACTTGGGAGGGTGCTGTGAGCTGCATCCTGTGCTAAGCCTCAAAGTTGGCCTGTAACAACTTGAACAAACACCAAGTTTTTAACAGCCCATGGCTGCATGCCTAGGATGATCCCAGCCCCTCTTAACATGCCTGTCTATGAGGACTCAAGGCTGCCAGATGAATTTACTCTTTCTTCCAGCCAGGACCCGGGCACAAAGTGCCTGAGGAAGGACAGGAACTGAGCTCCTACCTGGGGGTTAACAAACCCATGTGGTTTTCACGGACCAGCCTCGTCTCTGCTGGGCTCCCACTCAGCCCCTCAGCTGCTAACTGGTTCTCTCTTTATAATGCCAATCACTTTGCGGGTGAGTTCACTTCACAGTGCACTCATCCCTGTTGAAACAGTTATTAATGGTCAGAATCTGTCCTTACCACCTTAACTAGTGGCCAGCTGTGTTGTCTTTGACCATGGTTTGTGATTCTTCATTTAATTTCAATTACTTTTCATTTTCTTGGTGCCAAATCCATCCTAGAAAAGCCCCCAAGCCTCATCAGCCCCAGCCTCAAATCCTGTTCCCATTTCTGACCATGGGCCATGGTCTCCTCTTACTCTGGAAGGATTTGAAGTTGTTCCATGGAAATCAGCATTCGCATGTGCAGTGGGGAATATTTTTCAGCCTAAAATACTTTTGAGACATTACTCTTTTTTTGGCCAGGGATTTAAAATGATGCAGAGCAGAAATTCTGGGAAAAAGGCAGTCAGCAGTTCCATTCACCCTCCAGAATTAACCATCAAGGGTGATGGACAGATTTCAAAACATATTGGAGGAAAGCAAGATTTCCTTATTAATTAATTCTCTGGAACAAGCAGGAGATAAAGACACTGGTGCCAATTAGAATAGTTTACTTCCTAAAATAGTACACTATTTCTAGAAATATGAAGATTATTGTATCTCCAACCCATAAGAGGAAAATGAATGCTCTTAAATACCTGGAGAATATGCAGTATTTACTATTATGCTCCATATAGACAAGGATCAAGATGGAGATTATTATGTTTTTCCTAAATGCTAGAAAAAAACCATGTTATTTAAATTGGTAGTAAAAGGCTCATTGTTGTCCCGAGTGCACCAGATTTCACATGCAAAATTTTTCAGCATATACTAGTTTGTGTGTTCTTCTATCCATCCATTCATCATTGATTCATCTGCTCTTATGCTAAGCAAGGTAGATAGAAACGTGAATGGAGGAGAGGAGAATGCTTATTCAGATCAACTTCCCCAACAGGTTATGGACCTCCAGACTGGGAAGGAATCAGAATTCTCCAAGCTAGCCTTGTTACGGTTTGGATGAAAAATGTCCCCCAAAAGGTTTATGTAGTCAGAGGTGTGTTTGTTGCAAGGTGATTGGATCATGGAGCACTATGAGTTCACAGCAGTGTGTGGTTAGGAGGCAGGGTGTGGTTGGGGAAACTAGATAACAGGGAACATAGCCTGAAAGGGCATTTCTGTCCTCAGCCCCTTCCTCTGTCTCTGGCTCTTCCCCTGCTCTCTGCTTCCTGGCCCTCATGAGTTAGCAACTTTCCTCTGCCACACACTTCAACCATTATATTTCTCCCTTGGAACCAGCTGACCATGGACTAAACCTTTGAAACTGTGAGCCAAAAATAAACCTCTTTTCCTTTAAGTTACAGGTGTGAGGTATGTTGTCCCAGCAACAGAAAGCTGACAAATACATGCCTCCTTTGGAAACACATAATATACCTGCATTTTAGCAGAATCTTACATACAATTAATACTCAACCTACCATTAACTACTGATAGCAGGAATGGAGTCCTGTGTATCCTTGTCCCCAACCAATACCCAGTGTCATGATATACATAGTAGATCCTCCATGAATACTTGTTAAAAGAAAAAAATATATGTGAATATATAAATCTATATATGTATATACATTCATCACACTGTGTGTCAAATATATTGATTCAAGCAAGGAATAGCTATGTTGGGGCATTACTATAATAAATCATAGTTACATTAGAAAAAAGGAAAATTGTGCGTCTACAAGGCCAAGGGAGGTAATCATTCATCCATTTACGTGTCAGGATGATAGTATACATTTATTGGCAAATTAGTTATTTATCATGTTCAAGGAAGCCAAATATTTTCTTGTTCTCACAGAAATTATGCAATAAACTTTCTTCCATAAATGCTTTGAATCTCTTAAAATATTCATTAGTTCCAAGTGCCAGAATTCTCTGGAAATGAATTGAAATAGCCTTTCGGCAAGGTGGGAGGATGCATTTATTTGTTCAAGTGCCCTAGATAGCAATGTGAGCTAGCAATGGTCCTGCTAAGGGCACTGGCACAAAATCCCTAATAAAAATCATCACCCTAAAGCACAATTGAAGAATACAGTGCTTTTCCTATTCAACTTCATTTAAAGAGTTTTGATTTTTAACTTTAAAATACACTGTTGTAGTGAAAATTCTTGGTTGGAATAAAACAGGAGAGGGTGGAATAAAATACGGCAAGCATAGGAAAGATTGTTGAGACAATAGACGGAAATTTTAAAAAGTGGAAAAAAAGCTGAGCTTCACGAGAATGGCGGTAAACATTTTGGAAGCCAAGAGCCACATGCGCGGTCCCTGGGTTACCTGTCTGTCTGTCTGTCCTTCCTGCCCTTTTCCTCCCTGGCCTCCTCCTCCTCTTCTCCCTGCCTCCCTCTGCTTCTCTGGGTGTAGGTTTGTTTCTCTACAGTCTTGCCTCTCTCCTTCTCCCTGCACCGAAACGACAGTCTCATCCCACAAGCTGACTTCGGCTGCTCCCTTTCGCTTGTTTTCATTGCTTTTCATTGTAAGAAGTTGTATCTTGCTGTGCTGACCTTTAATTTCTGATTATGATTTATGGTTCGTGAATTCAAACTGTCGGTGGAGATACTTTGACGGTCTTTGACTGTCCAAACAGATTGGCTCTTCGGGAGGCAGGGATTGTGTTAGTTAGCATCCTGTTAGTGTAATAAAAATACTTGTTCATAGTTAACTTCTGAAGAGAAAAGGAGCCTGCTGTTCTGGAGGTTCTGGTCTGTGATCGGTCGACCCCATTGCTCTGGACCCGTGGGAAGAAAGCACACCACGGTGGTAACACAAGTGCAGCAAAACTGCTTTCTCCTGGCCAGGAAGCCAAAGGGAATGTGGAGGGGTTGGGCTCTCTGGATTCCCTGTCTCCCACTTAGAGGTGACACCACCTCCCAGAAGCACCATTCTGAGGCCCAAGCCGATAACAAATAGGCCACTGGAGGACATTCAAGGTCCAAACTATAGCAAGTAACCAACGCTGGTACAATGGTTCGAACTACACGGTGTAAACCAGGCACAGCTGCACATGCTTGTGAACTTGTAATCCCAGCGCTCTGGGAGACTGAGGCAGGAGGTCTGTAAGTTTGAGCCCAGCCTGGACTAGTGACTTACCACAGCCCTGTTTCAAAATAAAAAAGGGCTTGGAATGTAGCTTAGTGTGATGGCTCAGGTTCATTACCCAGGATTGCAAATAAAATAAGATAAAATAAAATAAACTACACAGTATAAACATGGGCCCTTTGGCCTGGGCTGGGTTTGTGGTGTGGCAGGCAGGGAAGGAAGCAGGTGGCAGGCACTTCGAGCTGTGTCCTTCACTGTAACAGTGACCAGACCTCAGAAGGAAAATTCCCTTCTAAGACAACAGCCTCTTATATGTTATCCTGTTACTTATTTATTCATTTTCAGTAAATACTTTTGAGGATCTGCTATGAGATCAGTATACTGTGGGGACATTTTTTTAAATCCTCTGCATTGTTCAGTGTGGGATGGTGGTTTGATTCTGACATATTAAGACATCTTTTACTGTCAAATGAAAACAGCCAAAGGAAATTGTTACATTCTTTAAATGCTTTCTTTGCTATTTGACGTGATGGAAATTACTGAAGAAAGACTTGGCCCAAGCCAAAGTCAGGGCCCAAGCCCAGCCTGATTATTCATTAAACTAGTCATGTAAATTTAGGGAGGCCAGTTAAACATACTTTCTCGTCTTGAAGCTGGGGGAAATGACATCTCTACACATCTCAGAGTTCTTGGAAAAGGGTGAAGACTGAGGTGTCCTGTAGGTACACTGATGTGAGATTTATTTCTACCACAAAGCTACTTCTGAAAAACAATTTAAAATACAGCAAAGCAGTTTGAACTTTGGGGGAAACTCCAAGTATGCCCTGCCCTCTCCCACCCCCATTATGTTGCTTTTAAAACTCAGTTAGAAATCAGGGTGTTTGGAGTTTATTTTTTCTCAACTAGAGCTGCTCATGTCTAACCTAGTGAACTCATAAATATATAAACTAGTTGGTATTTTTGAGCCCTTGAAGAAAACAGTACCGGGATGTCCTAAAGTAAATGTACAATTAGTTTAACTTTTCCAGTTTTTCCAAAGTGGATGGATTAATATTTGCAAAATTTCCTGGGACAAAACTTTACCATAGCCTTGAGTATCCATCCAGCACTTTTGCATAGCTAGGATGAGACCCTTTCAAAGTCACTGAAGCACACAGCCCTTCTGTATGTATAAACACCATCATTTTCAAGCCCAGACAAAGGAAAATGAATTTCATAGGAGGCCAAAGACATTCACATGAGATCAGAGTTCTTGTTTATCTTCGGTGGTGAGATTCCTTGGAAACCTATCACTCAAGAATAGAGAACAGGATCCAGGTCTAACTCTTGTTTTCAAGCAAACAAATCAGTATATTGCTCTCTGTCTCCTTGTTCTATGTGTCTAGAATGCTCTTCCTCAACCTCTGTACCTCTCTCACTTTTACCTTTCAGTGACTTGAGACAGATGCCCCAGCTGATGAAGGTCAGTCCCCTCCTGGATTAGTGTTCTCCTGGCTGGGACCAAAAAATCCAACTTAAAGGAGGAAGGGTTTATTTTGGCTTATGGTTTTTCAGAAGTTCAGTCCATGGTTGGCTGACTCCAAGACATAAATGGCATGGTGGAAGGGTATGACAGAAGAAAGCTGCTCACAACATGGCATCCAGAAAGCAGAGAGGGAAGCAGCTGACGACAGTAAATACCCTTCCTGTTATTATAGATAGATGAGCTAGGTAGAAATATTATAGGCAGTCAGATAGGGCTGAGTCCTTGAGAGGGCCAGGACAAAGGTGAAACACACCACAGCACCACAACTGAAAACCAGGCCTCACGATGGAGACAAGACTGCTGCGCAAGCACAAGGACCCGAGTTCTATCCCCGGTACCAAAAACAAAACAAAAACAAGATGCAGACAGGATGACCAGACCCACGGACTTCTTCAAAGCCCTGGGCTTAGTGAAGCCTAGACAGGCATCGACCACCCTGGGGTGACCAGAGAGCTCTGGACCCACTGCCTGCTAGGAGAATCCTTGTTCTCTCCATCCACACTTGCTACGTGACTCGCTTCCCAACTGGACACCATCACCTGAGTGACTGCACCTGTGACCTTAGTGGATGATCACGGCTGGGGCCCACCTGTACCCATCTGGGTTTCACCCTCTAAACTCCTCTGTAAAGTGGGGTCCCAGGCTGCCCACTCGGGACCCCTCCTGCCCCTCACAAGCTTTCCGATCAATAAGAATCTTCCTACTCTTAACCTCCAACCTTCCTAGGACTCATTCTTCGATTTCTAAAACATGAAAACTCGGCATGTCATACAGTTAACAGGCTGAGAGATATAATATTTCATATTTCATATTTCCCGCAACACTGCGACCCAACTCTAACCAGCCCCTGCCTCCTCATGCACATTTGGCCATGAATACATCAATGGATTGACCCACTGATGAGCATAGTGCCCCCGTGAACCCGTCACCTCCCTGAAGGCCCGCCTATGAACATAAGACTTGTGGGCATTTTATATCTACGTCCCAATAGCTCCTGTGGCCTCTTAAGGGTCACTTATCAAAAGTGCAAGTATTCCTCATAACTGAATCCTCCATGAAGCTGGCTTCTCCTCTGAGCTGGTCCCATCTGGCCCCGGGATGACTCTAGACCCTGCGGGCACATGCCTTGCCAGGTCTGGCGCAGTGCTTCTTGCATGAGACACCTGCCCCTCCAACAGCTGACATCGACTGCTAGTACAGGAGGAGAGAGAAATGCTGGCCTTGGCATGAAGGGCTCCATGTGATACTTTTTCCATTGGAAAAAAGGAATTAAATGCATGCTTGCTGTATCTAAGCTCAGGTAGTGTATTT
Organism: Heterocephalus glaber; assembly: GCF_000247695.1. Next base: position 3,132,840 of record NW_004624796.1, read on the forward strand.
TTGGGTTAAATTATACAATGAATTAAAGACAGAAAAAAGGCCAGAAAAAAGCGTTATTTCTATGGAAAAAAGGGGAGCCTACTGGTTCATCTAGAGATGAACTTCTTGAGTTGGCATCTTAGTGATTCCCTTATTTTGTGAACTTGGGCAAATTACTCAACCTGTTTGTGACTCAGGTGTTCATGTAAAAAATGAGGAAATAATTGAATTCATCTTTCACACTTGATCAACGGGATCACTCTAAAAAACACAAATCGGTTCCTCTGCAAGACATTAATGTTCCTTCTTGAGTGGGCCTCTGCCTCTGTCCCAGCCCATTTCCTGCCCCTCTTCATGCTTTAGTTACACCAAACTCTTATGGCTTCCCAAATACTCATTCATGCTTTCATTCATTCATTCATTCAATACACATATATGTCTGATAACTGTGGGGCCAGGTACCAGTAGACCTGGTTTGGGTTACATTGATGCACAGAATATTGCCCTATGTGAAACATTACTCTTCTAACACAGGATTAAAGACTGCAAGACCAAATCAGCAAAGAAAGACGCAACATGTCATGTGGGAAAAAGTGTTGTGAAGACAAATACAGAACAGAAGAAGAGTCTGGTGAGATGAGAGCCATTTGCGATTGGATATTTTGTAATGGGTTTGTTGCTAAAGCCTCCTGGATTTGGTTAAATTCCAGCAGAGACTTAAAAAAATATGAGGGGAGATGTGCAGATGTCCAGGAGAAGAGTTTGGGCCAGAGGGATAAGCGGTGTGCAGTACCTGAGGGGAGAAACCTCCCTACAGGCAAAGGCTGGGAGGGGACAGTGAGGCCAAGCCTTGGGCTGGGAAGGGAAGGATAAAGAAGGTGAGTCAGAGGCACGGAAGGGCTGGAGAACTGGGCCAGCGTGAGGACTTTGGACTTCTTCTGAGGGAATGGGAAGCATGGGTGGGTGTGCAGGGCGGGTGGCCTCCTCCGAGCTGGTTCTAACAGGCGCAGTCAGGGCAGAGAGGCTGGCTGGAAGTCCCCGCATCCAGACTCCAGGGGTCCTTTCAAGGCTGCTGAGTTTCCCAGGGTAGGTTTTGTGTTCCATTTTCTTCTTTTCCCAGCCTGTAGCTCACGTTCTGCATATAGTGGGTATCCAAAAGATGAATGAATGAGTGCCTGCTTAAGTGGCAGGCAACCATGCCATTCTGTTCCATTGTACCTATGGTGCCCTTCCCACCTCGTCTACTCCTGCGTAGTTCAGCCTTTTGAAGCAGCTCAGGCACCATCCCACCTACAAACTAGCTCCTCATTGAAATCAGAGCCCCAAGGATGGACTGGGGAATTAGTCTTTGCTAAGCTCCCCCGCTGACTCCAATTCTACTTCCTGTAGAACCTCCAGGAGGAAGGAGCGGAAACAGTTCGCAGACATTTGCCATCTCAGAGCCCAGAGCAGGACAGGAGCTCTGAGCACACACTTGGACTCTTTCCCCCGGAGAGGGGAACGTTTACTCTGCCAGAGTATTTCAGTTGACTGTGGCTCTTTGGCCAGCATCAGTCAATGTCAGGTGAATGGTAAGAGGGCCAAGTCTGTACCTCCTCTCCCAGGTGGGAATTCATTAGGATTAAAAATGTGGGCCGGAAAAAACGTTTTTGTAAAGCAATGGAGTTAAAGCAGGTGAATATATTCCTCCTTCATTTCTGCCCCTCGACCCAGAATCTGTGAGTACGGCTTAGTTTCCCTTGAATCTAAGAGAGCACTGACTTGGGATAATGTAAGTAGGTATTTGTTTCTTCTGAAAATGTAAGGTGTGCTTCTGGTTCCCAAAGTGAGGCTTGAGGGTCACATGCATCAATATCAGCAGGAATTTCATAAAATGTGGATTCCTGGGCCCTGTCCCGCAAGGACAAAGAAAACCTCTGGGTGAAGTCTGAGAATATGCATTCTAATTGGCTTTGACTTGTTCCTGTAGCCCAGAGGTGTTTTCTGCAGAGGTCCCTCCTCTGTTAGAAATGGACTAGTACAATCTTTATTGGTGATTTATATTGTGCAATTAGTATACATCATCCTTTAACATGAAATGCATCCACGGACAGATGGCTGTCCAGTAAGTACACTTAGTGATTCGCCTACTGCTCCTCAAAATAGCCACACTCAGAGTGCCTGCTTGCTCAATTACTCCACTTGTTTTTATCCCTTATGTCATAAATGAAAGTGATAACCGATTCACAGTTAATTCTGAAAACATCACACAGGGCCGCTAGCCTGTTATGGCACTGATGTTTATTGTTACCCCATATTCACTTGCAGGCAAATGTAATCAGCATTATTATGTGCATATCAAGGGTCCAGAACCACATTATCAGCAATGGCTTTATTCCTAATGTAATATTAGGAATGCATGGCCATAAACTCAAATAGAAAATTAAAAAACAACACTTTCATCATGAATCAATGGATTTATATTAACAGAACTGCAAAAACAAAACAAGCTAAAAAACAATTTCTTCATAAATCAAAGCATTTGTATTAACAGTTAGCAAAAGTGGCATTGTAAAACAAAGGGACGTCTGAGCCTCTCTAGCTCTTCCTTCAGGCAGCCTCCCGATCTCAAGTCCCTGCTTTCTTCTCTTTCCCAGGAGTTGCCAGTGAAAGCATCAGAGCTGGCCTTGAGCACATGAAGTAAAGGAAGCAAACTGGGAGGGCAGAGTACGGTGGTGACCGGAACGCAGAACGTGGCGTCCACGTAAGAACGTCAGACACTTCTCACCACAGAATAATCAAGGTGAATCATGGGACCCGAGACAATGCCGCACAGTGGGGCAGAAACACTCAGGCTACAGGGCAAGAAGATATTTTCATAGGAAATTAATTTTTCAAACAGACAGAAAACAAATTTCCCTTTAAAGAAACGTTATGGAAGACTAGAAGAAACAGATTTACAGGACCCTGGCCTGTAAGGATGCACACAGTGGGTAATAATGTTATTTAGGCGAAATGGCAACTCTTAACGTCATGTAAATCAGAATTATGTGTAAATTAGGATTAACATGAGGCAATTAATATTTAAAAGAGAAAAAAGTACCCAAAGGAAATATATGATGGCAGAGTAAAAATGAAAGACATTTGGAAATGGATCAAATTAAAGAAATGAAGCAAGAACAAAAGATATTGACCATATATTGACAATTGTCAATGAAAAATAAATTCAAGTAATCATTTTGTTGTGCTTCCCTTCTTTGTTAAGTAGTTGTGCTCTTTAAAACAGTTAGTTCCCTGTGATCATTGTGCTAGTAAGCCCTCACTATGACATATTTCTGAGATAAGCATCACACAGGAGAAAAGCTTTCTTTGGGCTCACAATTGCAGAGGCTTCAGTTGGTGGTCAGCTGACTCCACCGTTTTCAGGCTTGTGGCAACCAGAGGCATCGGCAACTCTGTAAGATATCTGCAGACATGCTCTGTGCCCAGCAATGTGGCTTCTCCCTGATGCCTTACTTGAGTAATCAGATAAAATAAGGAATCCTGTTACTTTGCCATGCAGTGTCTCTGGGGGAGTCAGATTCTTGAGTACTATTTTATATATATTTGAACACAAGTAAGATTTTGTGAATCTAAAAAGCAACACACAGGTGCATTACATAGACTTTGAGGTAGAAATAAGAGTGGTAGATGTCTTATGTAGTTAAAAGGAAACAGAGATGACCTCCTAGGATAACTTTGTGAATTGATCTAAAAAATCTATTTGGCTATCCAGGCAAACGGTTAAGTCAGTCACTTGAGCCTGAAATATCTAGGTGCTATATAATCCCCGGATTTCCATAGTGTGGAGGTACTTGCTGCCTGTATTTCTTGGGTTTCCAAGCATCAGAGTTCTTTCATGTCTTATACATGTCATGTGGGAATAGCTGTCACTGCCTTGGCAGAAGTCCTCACTCAGTTCCATGCCATACCAGGAAACTCTTAAATCCTAGCTAGGCTTTGATGCTCATGGAAAAAAATTAATAGGATTTGTGGTGCTAAAATGTATGACCATAGTCCAAGAATTATCTTATTTTTTTTCTAAATTGAATCTCTAGTTTTGCAGTTTATAATAGCACCAAGATGTTTCAATATTGAGAACAAGGAATGCCAGGTCTCAGTAGCTAGGGAAAGTATCCATCCACTGCCCCTGTGACTTGTATCATCCCTCCTAAGGCTGGTGACTTCAGAGTTTGCCCTGGGAGTTTCTGAAGATTGGAATTTCTTCATGCAGCCAGAATCTATCACTCAAGTGGTGACTACAACATGTGGTAACGTATAGACTTGTAAAAATTCTTTTAGCAATTTTTCTGTGAACACAAAAGAGACCTAAATAGATAATTCACATGAAAGGACAAAAAAGACTTATACAAGACAAAAATTACTGTGCTGGTAATCTCGGGAGGCCAAACTGTCATTCTTCTCACATCAAATTGACACATTATTAAGATAATTTGAAATCTTGGTGAGCATGCCATAAAATAACAGACCTTCCCAGTGAGTGCTGGAGGGAAGAAGAAATATCCTTTGATCTGGTAGCTCCAGTGCAATTAAATTGTTTCAGTGGGGTAATTATAGATCTGTACTATAATTTACATACAATGATATACACCATATTTTAATTTGTAAGAGTAAAAAATAGTAAGAAGCTAAATACTTAAGAATGGAATTAAACAAATTGTGAAAAGTTTTCAGATGAAAATAAAAAGCAAATTATACTAAATCATATAATGGAACACTATGCCATCATTAAAAATGGCTTCATTAATATGTATGGATGTTGGCAAACATTATCTACATAATTCTAGATGATTCTAGAAGAAAACTCAGGTCACAAAAGAGAGTATTTTGCCGGGGCTGTAGCTCTTCTGTGGAGCACCTGCCTGGCAAGCACGAGGCCCTGAGTTTAATTCCTGATACAAAAACAAAGCAAAACAAAACAAAAACAAAAACAAAAGAGAGCATCTTCTTTGTTTTGTTGTGTTTTTGTTTTAATATACACATATATACTTGTACATGCACACACACATAGAAAAACCTGGCACAAAATGTAGTGCAACATCAATAGTAGTTATCTCTGATTGGTGAGATTACAAGTAATTTTGTACTTCTGACTACTTCTAATACTTTTTCAATATCAGTTTACAATATCAGCTTTTTATAATTAGAAACAATGAATATCATTAAAATGTCTTTCTAACCAGAAACAAAGTATAGACAAGTATTCTTAAAGGAGCTCATATAGGGAGCTATAACTCCATGGGCCCTGCATTTGTGACCCTTTTTGAAGACAACAGTGACATGGTGCATACGCTCTTGTCTTCCCTGGAATATCTACATCAGACCGGCAGAACATGAAAATAAGAGGCAAGACATTGCAACTTGCCCTGAATTTGCTAAGAAGTGCGCTTTTCAATCCCTGAAACTTTATTAAAAGCTAATACCTGCCATGTGTTGTGAGTCCTGTAAACCCAGCACTCTAGGAGGATGAGGTGGGAGGATCACAAGTCACATCCAACCTGGGCAGTTTAGCAACTTTGTAAGATCCTGTCTCAAAACAAAAAGTAAAAGAAGGGCTTGAGATATAGCTCAGTGTGAAGGTCCTGGGTTCAATCCCCAATGCCTGCCCTAGCTAATACCATTCAGAGAATTCAGAGAAGTCAGTGAATGTTCATCGAGGCTCCTCCATCAGATGATCTGAAAAATAAACCTGTGGCACCAGGAAGCTGAACAGTGTCCTCTGGTTTCTCTGATCTATTGATATGCAGATGACTTTAAAAATACTCAGAATTAAGTAATGAAAAACTGTGTTCATTCATCATATAATTGCTTCTTCTAATACACGTGGTCTTGAATTCATGAGACTATCCATAGAAGCCTCCACGGAAGGGCAGTGCTTACATTAGATGAGAGAGAGGGGTGCCAGATCTCATTATCAACCAAAGAATCAGGTTGTCCTGCCTTTCTCGAGTCGTGAAATCGAGGTACTCTGATGGTCCGAGTGCCAACCACAGACGTGCGGGAAGACCTAGAGGGACCCCAGAGCCTGCCTCATCCAATCAGTCTCTTTTGCAGATGAGGAGGCCCATGGCAGGTGAAAGGCCAGCTGGAGACAAGATCAGGCCACACGTTCACAGCTTTTGAGATGAAGGTGCTGGTCCTTGTTCCTTCGGTGTGAAATGTCTTCTTTGATCTGTTTCACTTATGTATCCAGCTGTGGAATCGCCATTGACCACAGCAAATGAGTCCAGGCGATGATTCTGGTAAATATCATGTTCTCTAAAGACGCCATCTCCCTCAGCAATGCATTTTTATCAGCACTGATAGATAATTTCCACTTCAAACATTATAAAACACCTTTTAGAGTTAATTCTAAAGGACTGAGAGAGCATCATTTCCCAGCATAACCTCTGCCACCAGAAGTCAGACGTATTTTATGTACTGTTTTAGAAGATAGTGACTTTTCCAGCTAACAGCCAGAGGCTTTTCAGAGATACCAAATGTTGACTACATAGGACTTTTGTAGCTGCCTGTGAGAGATCATATGTGCACACACAAAGGCTGTAACACATCCAAGTAATAATCAACCATATCATAGAAAGTAATCAACTACATTTCAAAAGAAATTAGAAATATTTTAAGGTGGGGGCAGGGCAAATATAAGCACAAAATATGTATAAAATAGTTCACATTTATTGATGATGCTGACTACTAGCTTTTTATACACACCTCTACAATTAATCTTTATAGTGGTTTGTTGAGGTAGATGCAGTTATTTTCCTTGTTTTGCAGGAGAGGAAATAGACAGAAAGGTTAAATGAGTTGACCAAGGAACAGCCAGAATTTTAAGTGTGACAGTCTAGCTCTGCAGTCCTTGCTTTCAATAAGGAGAAATACAACTTGTGAAGTGAGACAGAGTAGCTGAGAATTCAGACTAATGCCCTGAACAGTGTGGGTCAGCTGGCTTGATCCGACTGTTGGCAAACTCACTTCACTGTGGAAGGTGTATTTACTTAATTGGAGGACTCACTGCAGGAGCCATGTGGAAAAGGTACAGGAGAACGTGTGGAGCACTTCAGTTTTCCTCTAGGCCAGATATGGCGAACCTTTTAGAGAAGAGTACCCAAACTGCAATCAGAACCCACTTATTTATGGCAGAGTGTGAACACTGCCATTAAACCCAAATACTAAGGTTTTAGTTTAGAAAAAACAACTCATACATTAACATTTTCTTGTAAAAGAAAAACACAAGAGCAGAGCTTTCAGTCATACAAACAGCTTTTTGTTGGAAGGTGGAAGTTTGCATTTGGCGTGCTTTTGCACAGTTAATGTGATCTTCGCCATTGTGTGCACTCTGATAAGCTGCCAACCCTTGGCTTGGGCGGTTTGGCTCTCATGCAAACAGAGAGGGCTCTGCGTACCCACTCTGCAACATGTGCCACAGGTTTGCCACCACTGCTCTAGGGCCTCATCATCTGATAGAGGACAAAGGCATCTAAGTCTTGACAATAAAGAGCACAATAATAATGACTGTTAGTAATCAGTAGTGTCCTTTGGCTTAGCTCCGTCTTGGGTGCTTTCTTATCATTGTGCCTCATCTCCTACATTTTTATTTTATTTTTACTTTTTGGCACTAGGTATTGAACCTGAGGCATTTGCACTGAGTTAAATCCCCGGAACTTTTTTAGGTTTTTGAGACAAGGTCTTGCTAACTTGCTAAGTTGCCCAGGCTGAACTCAAACTGGTGATCTTCCTGCCTCCAACACTCTTGGTTGGAGGAATTTGCTACTCGGTCTACATTTTTTGTTTTTCTACTTTTATCAGTACATGTTTGCAGTACATAATGATAACACATTTTACTCTCTCTATATTTGAAAGATGAAGAGAAGGTGATAAATTTTCCAACCAAGATACTACTAAGTGTTTTAGGATTGTGTTGCCTGAGCCTATAAAATTTAAGTGTAGTAAGTTCAATATTATGTACAAAGATGGAGCCATAATAAATATAGCACGTTAGTCTTTCCCATCCCCTCTCAGCCACAGTGCAACAGTTGTGTACACATGGTCGTGATGAAGAATTCTGCCAGAAAATTTGTAATTCCCTGAGTTCTTTCTCAGTTTTCCCAAGCTCCAGACTTTGGCTTCCCGTAAGATATGAATTCTGACTGCCTGAGTAACTACAAGATGGCAAGAAAAGCTTAACTTTCTAGAAATAGTCACTCAACAGGAATACTGAGTGTCTGCATAAAGTTTCTGGTCCGGGGATTCAGTGATAACCAACGCAGGCAGCTCCTGCTGGCGGTTTCCAGTGGTAGAATGTGGCATACTGGCTTTCAAGAGCTGATAGCTGTGTTCTCAGGGATTTTGCTGGCTGTTAGGCAAGAATGTGAGTGGGTCAGGGGACTCTGAACCTCAGAAACCCTAAGCCTGAAGAATTGATGGTTAAACATTTATCAGCACTTGAGTGGCTCCTGTCCTCATGAGACGTATGCTCTTAGTGGGGAAGTTTCTTAAAACGTAATTTCAAGGGTGATGTGTATTATGAAAGGGGAAGTCCACGGTACTGCAGGAGGGGTGACAAGGAATCTAGCTTAGCTAGCCCCAGGGTCGCTTAGGAGTAAAAGTCAGCTACATTTCTTCTTAGAATGTTCTCAGCATTGATCTTTATCCCATTTTTGAATTCCATTTTCTTTCTTATAATATATCTCTTATAAACATAAAATACTTCATTCTATATCTATCTTATAAAAATAATATATATATCACATCTTATAATAATATAGTGGTATGTAGGCTAGGTGTAGTGTAGAAAGACTTGCACTCACAGTATACCTAAGTAGGCTGTTTGGCTTTGGGCAAGTCATCTAACTTCCCTGATCTTTGGGTTTCCATCAGTAAAACCAGAATAAGAATGATACTTTGTGGCACTGCTTTGATGATTAGATCTATTAGATGTATATCAAAGTGACTAAATCCACATAAGTGCTTAAAACATGGTAGTTGGGATTATTTTATTCATGCAGTTGTTTTTATTCAAGTTACTAGGTTTTAATTAAGTACCTTGGGGAAAGAAAGTATATTTTATTTTCAGCATACACTAGCAGTTGACATGTGATACAAGTTTGTTGAATTAGTTCATTGTTAATTGAATTAAATTGCCCCTAAATGTCTATTGGTGAAGAAAAATTAGTGAGTTATTTTTTTTTAATTCAAATGTAGAATATGCAATGCTTTCCTATGCCAGGGTCAAAGATGTATTTGTTTTAAAACTAAAATAAAGCAAAATACTAAAAAAACCCTGTATTTAATTTAACAAATTCACTTGGCAATGATAGCCTTACTATTGCATCAAAATTACTCAGAATATTGCTGCATCCTCACTGTGACCTTGGTATTGCTGACCTTTGCTTCTCCACTGGAGAAAGTTCCAAAGAAACAGGTTGTCCTATTAGGAACGCCTTTCCTCCATATCCCTTATTTCCATATTCCAAATGTCTTGTCTAAGTCATTTAAAAATACTGTAGGAAACTGATTTATAGAGTCACACAATTTAAGAGCTGCAAGAGATCTTAGCATTCACGCTTTATTTTGCAAGCAACTGATATGAAAAGTCACATGGTGAGGAACAATTTTTGCAACGGAATCAGAACTATTATTTTTCTAGTTTAAAAAAAAAGTTCAAGGGAAACAAGAAAATATGAATTAGAAAATAGTCCATGAAATACATATGGAGAACAAAATTTACCTCTCTGTGCTAGCACTGAAAAATATAGCAGATAAAATGTAAGGAGAATGAATAAACCCAACAAATTAAACGCAAAACTAGACTAGCAGAATACAAAAATAGAAGAGGAAACTTGTTTCCATTTTTTTCCTTTAGAATACATCTGAATGTCCGGATGTGAAGCAACGGGCATTAAGCCGTTTTTTGTAAATTGCCTCTTTCCCCCATTTTTAGTTCTAATCGTGCTGTCTTTCTTGTGTTTGAAAGCTAGACCCATGGCTGCAAACGCGACACACTTAGATAGAGAAGGTCCTCAGCAACAGGCCTCCCTCGTTGCCTTGCCTGACCCTGTGTTCCTTAACCCTTTCCCATCTGAGCCTACCGATTGATTTTATGTTTCTAAGCAATTGATTTCTTGGCCGGGGTGCGGCAGCCACAGGTGGGGCAGCTGACAGGCTCCGAGGGCCTCTGCAGCTGCTGACAGCGTCGGGCTGGGCCTGCGCACAGGACAGCGGCCTCATCCACGGCCCCGCCGCACTGTCATTCAGCGGGGACAAAGGGCTCCACCAGCGGGTCAGGGCCCGGTGGGGAGGCGCTGGAGGGTGGGAAGTTCGCACAGTCAGGTTCCCTCCCCAAAGCCCCGTATTTTCCCCTCCTCAGGCTGGAGGGAAGGATGGGGGGGGCAATTTTGTGACAATGGGAGGGGCAGCGAGAACTTGCGATTCCTGCCTGTGTTGTACTTGGCTTCACTCTATCAAAGACAGTCAAGGGAGGGGGGGACAATTATAACGATTAGAATGTAGCCTTGATGTCAGTAAGTACTGAGTACGGAGATGGCAGGGCTGACACCGCCCCCTCTGCAGAATGCAGCTTGCAGTGCATTTTCGGAGAGGAGTGAGGTAGGCACCCTTAGGGAGGGGGTGAAATCAGCGTGGCTTCAACTGTGAAACAGGCATTCCCTAGGACCCGGATGGGCGGAACAAACGGCCCCAAAGCAGGAAGATTTTAAATATTACCTTAAATTGTAATTAGCAAAGAGTTCCGATTCAGGTAAATGGTTGAGGTGGCAATATTTGGGGGAAATATCTAAAGCCTTAGAAAGAAGTTTGTCCCTTCCTTGTCTTGTTACTTTGTTACTAGTTGTTCTTGAGAGACAACTTATTGTCATCTGAAGGGACCTGCCCCCGTCCCCCGCAAAAAGCAGTATACCTAAGGTCAGTTCTACTCTGATGAATCAAGTGCGTTTTTTTTTTTCCATTCTGGGGATGGAACTCGGGTCCTTGGGCTTGCGAGGCAGGCGGCGGCACCACTGAGCTAAATCCCTGGCCCATCAAGTGGATTTTTAAAGAGTAATCTTTAATGTATTTGTTGGACTTTCCTCTGCCTCCCCTCACCCCTTGTCTTTCGGAACTCAGCTCAGGAAAGTCCCGTGCACAAGACAAGGACATCCAGTTCTGTTTTAAAACCAAGCTTGGAGTAGACCACACAGACAGCTCACCCACCCGCATCGCCCCTGGAGCACGTCCAGCCTTCTGGTCCCTCGGTGGGTGCTTTTCTGTCTTCTAGGAAAGGAGACAATCTATATGGAGATCAGGAAGTCCCTAACGGGTAAGGAATTTAAATGCATATTTGCTCATAATCATATAAGATGACTTGCTAACCTCCTTCACAGCTGATGTTTAGACGGTGAATACACTTCAATAAACATTTCTTTTCTCTACATTTAGACTCAGAATTAACATTGACTGGAAAGAATCAGAGATAATGTAAACTTAATAAACAATTATCTCTGTCTAAACACTGACGGTCTTTAAGTGGTTCCAGACAGATTCAATATTCAACCAGCCACATTCGTACCAGGGAGTGGGACAGTGGGGCAGGTATTTTGGGTAATATGGCACTAAATAACTAAATTTACCATGGATTATATGTGTGATAGACATACATTTTCAGGGTCCTGATAATTGCAAGACAATTGTATGGAGATACTGCTTCATCTTCATAACTCAATTTGGTATTTTATTCTCCGTGTCTAATTCCACACTTAGCAGAAAAATCTAACTTAGAAATTTCTGAGATTTTCTTTTCCCTATGCAATTGGGCGACTTCTCTGTCAGTCTACCCATACATTTTATTTTGTTCTCTACTCTGCATTCCAATCCAAAGTCTAGTTCCACAGTTCTGAAATTCAGTCAGATGAAGGTTTTTGCCCCTTCTCCACCCTTTCTTGGAAGGTAGAGAGAGAGCAGCCCCCTCTAATATTCAGGGGATATTTATCTGTCAGTGCCTGAGGACTCACTGTCTCACGTCTTTCACATTAAATGGCAATTGTTTTCCCTCAGACTCTGCCCTGACTTTAGTTCTGAGCCTATGAGAAGCCCATGGCTGTCAGTGAACACACATGATACATCTCTGGGGTATGTCGACTACCAGAAAAGGTACCCAGTGAGCACTACTTCTCACTAGGTTCCTCAACATGTACAACGATTTCCCTTGGCGTCTGCCCCCATAGCAATTCAAGGAAGTTGGTGTCTTACACTCCCAAATCCACTTACAGGTGAAAGAGTCTGAAACAGTTTCTATAATCATGGATGTTCCTTGGTGTATCAGTCCAGTTTGGGTTGCTATAACAAAATAACCAAAGCTGGTATTTTGTAAAGAAAAAGGTCACACTTACAGGCTGCAAGTGCACCATTGGGTGGTCTCATCTATTTAGCCTCTGGTAAGGGCTTTCTGGCCACATCACAACATGGAGGATAGCATCATGACAGGAGAAAATGTAAGAGGAAGAGAGCACCCAGAAAGATAAGAAACCTAAGAGACTCAGGGGCAATGCCAAGCTCCTCAGAACACATTCGTGCAGGAATGCATTGTGCCTGGAGAATGGCGTGAATCTCTTCTATGAATGATACTCTGTGACCCAACTACCTTGTGCCAGGCTACATCTCTTAAAAGTTCTTCCACCTCAAGACCACCACACAGAGAACCAGCATCAAGCACATGGACCTCTGAAGACACATCCTTACTTTAACTGCCCATGAAGGGAGAGTCCTCAGGTGAATCAGGCAAGAAAGAGCCATTCTCCTTACATCAGAACATGTGTCTTGTGAATACAGACTGTTAAGGATTTATGGTATGAGGGCTCATGCTACCATAAAATATATTCATAGGTATTCATATTAGTGCAAAGTATATTATAATACATATGCTCTATCATCTAAATTCAAATAGCAAAATTAAAATGAAAAACTCAGGCAGTTCTGTTTAGAGACATAATTTAAAGCTCCATTTTTGTAAAACTGTATGGAAAGCAATCATATGAGTCATCCCATGGCTTTGAACACAATACATGTATGAGTTGCTGACATCAGAAGGTGATGAGCTTGCTGAAGGGCTGCTACCAGACATGATGACTGGGACAGTCGGGGAGCAAGGCTGCAGGAAGGGAAGAGAGGTACAGCCCCAGTGTGCTCCCCAGGCAGGCAGCACACAAATAAACCATGCTGAAGAAGCTGGGAACCTATTCTTGTTCTGAACAAATATGTAAATCCAGGCCTGACGTTTGAGAACCAAGACTGGTACTTCCCGGTTGGTTTGGGCAGGGCTGGTGATGCCCCCTAAGCCTGCCACTGAAGGATTTCCTCTGGGGCGAGGGGGCGGCTCTTTTGCCTGGTGACTGCTCAGCACTGGACTGGAATCACCAGGGCAGACTGAGGCTTCGAGTGCTCCCCTTGCTCTTTCTGTGGCCCCAGGGTTGGAGTCAGGGAGTAGACCTGGGCCACGGACATAACTGCAGAATCTCCTACAGAGCATAAGACTTGGTTTCATTTTTTGCTTTTTCATTACTTGATTCTCTTTACTAAAATACTAAATATATCAGAACACAGAAAAGGATTCCCAATGGCTACCTATTGTTTCAACCAGGATTGCTACAACAAATTGCCACAGACTAGGCAGCTTAGACAACAGGCACTTCTTTCTCTTGGTTCTAGAGGCTGAGAAGTTGAGATCAGGGAACTGCAGATTTGGTTCCAGGGAGGACCTACCTCCTGGTTGGCTGGTGGCTACGTACCCCCCGTAGAGGCCAAAGAGCAAACTTCTCGTCCCTTTATAAGGACGCTGATCCACTTGTGTGGGCTTTGCTCTTAGGACTCAGCCACCTCCCCAAGGCTCTGCCTCTTAATATCAGCGACATCGGAATTTTGGAGGGATGCTAACAGCCATTGACTCACTGACTGAGCAAACGCACAAATAAATGCTGCTCAAGCTTTGCATCTCAAGCCCCTCTCCCTCTTTCTTCTACTTATGGTTCTTTCTGCTTCCTGAATTCCAGCGCTGTAGTCTGACCTGAGTAGCTGACCTTGCAGGTTTAAACTCTTGAAGGAGCTGTTGGTTTTCAGTCAAGCCTCCGTCTATAATTTTATCCACCAGTTTCCCAATTAACTTCACTAAGATGACCAGAGGTGTGTGCGTGTGTTGAAGTAATAATTATCAGGTGAGTATAGTCACTTTCTTTTCTCTTATATCTTCATTAATTTAATAAGTTAATAGCTGACCATTTTCTCCCTATATTCCTGTCAAGTTCAAAATTTGTCATAGAATTAGCCCCATTGCTTGTTGTATTTACCATGTCCACAAGCCAATCCCGGCCCTCTCTCCCACCTCCCGTGGCTAAACAACGGCAAGAATGTCAGGCTGTGCAATGGAGGATGGTCACTGCTGAGTCCACGTCTTCTGGAGATGGGCAGCACAGTCTGCCACAGCTGGCTTGAAACTGCTCAGTGAGACCGGACTGTGCACATTTTCCCCACACTGGGCTCAGAATGCACTGATACACTGCTAGGTTTCAACTGCCGGTGGTGAAAGTTTTTATGCCATAAAAATTGGCAAATATTGCTTATCATGGTTTGCATTGCTTTCCTCTCTCCTAGATTCTATTGTTAAATCTTTACCAGCATGCCCCTGGATGCCTAGAAGTACAAACTACCCAACTGGCTTTTTGTGAAATGCCCTTAAATGCTGACTTTCCAAAATACAGCTAGGAAGACAGTTTTGGATGGAATATGGTATGTGAGGAAATGCAAGGTCAAATTCAGATATACTAGTATCCAATGCCTGCTAGCCTCTCTTCCATCAATTTCCAGCCACAAGTGAAAAGGAAGCGCTGCTTTGGTCAAATTAGAAAAATGTCTGAGACTAAACATCTTAAAAGTGAACTGGCTTATGAAAGGCATAGTATTGGTGAGATTTCTGTCTGAACATATGACAGCATGAGAGATAGTAAAGTAAGGTCAATTAACAAATGTCTATTAAACATTTTTACTGGAGTCCTAGAAGGTACAAGGAAATTCAAGAGATAGTATGTGTCATTGCAATGATCTTGGATTCAAGAGTGATAACAAATGTGGTTGAAATGTACCATCAAGCTCTTTGGTGGCTTTATACTAACTGGCTATGTGATCTTGGCTACAGATGGATCTCTTTCTTCACCTGTAAAATGAGACTTCTGCTCTCTGAGATTACACTCCAGGTGTAATTTAGTTTAATGATAAAAACTTAGTAGGTTCCAAATCTAAAAGAAATCATTATGATGGTAATCTTTTTTGTATTTGTGTGAATTTCTTTCTCCCTAGATTGTTAACTTCTTTCAAACACAAGTAATATGTCCATCTTTATTTTCCCATTGATGGACACATTGGATATTTAGTGAATGTCTGTTGAATGAATATATGAAAAATAAACACCCCTATAATAAATCAGAGAATGTGTAAACCAGAAATTAGGTATGGGCTTATGGAGAAACTGACATATGTTATTGCACTTTCCTATCTGATTTTCATAGGAACCTCACTGGAGTAAAAATGTATGCTTGATTCTGGTCAAAGTCAGAAACAGGGACAAGTTGCTGAGAAAGGATGTTCTTTTGTGAACTTTCTTTGTATCATAAAAAAATTTTTTTTGGAAATTCCTAAATCCACTTTCTTTTTATCAGGTAATTAGTAATCTAGTTTGAACTGTAAAGATCTTGCAGTCTTCAGAGGCAAAGATGCTGAGCCTCAATACAGCAGCTAAGCATGTATTTGCAGTGGTATCTTTATGGCACTAAGATTGTGTGGAATTTGCGCTGGGCATAGTGGGTTTTAGGAACTTGCTTGGCTAAATAAAGCACTGCTACCAAGTTGTTGTCTTTCTTCTCTTTAGTACTGCAGGGCAAAGATCTAATGGAGTGTTTTCATTCACTTTCATTGAACTGATTTAACTGATTCGAACTAGTAAGGAAGCCTTTAATCACTAGAGCAGAAGAGATGCCTTTGTGCATCATAAATGTAGCTAAATTTATCTTGCTTTACAATAAGGCACATACATTTCTCTTTTTTGCTGTGTAAGTGGTTAAATCTATCATGGTTTGCTTTGCCACTCAGGATTAGGGAGAAAACAAGTCATTTGTCCTCAAAAGCTCCCAAGAGGCACACAGAGAGCTGTGCTGCTGTTAAGTATATTTGTGTAGCAAAATGCACAGTCATTTTAAAGCTAGTGACGTATGTAGAAAATTATTCACTTCCTTTCTGTCGGCCCCTACCTTTGGATTTCATATTTCTTTTTCCTTCACTTCCTGTGCAGGCTGACTCAATGCTGCCCTCAAGTGCTGTCTCAAAATATGAGATCCGGAAGAAGAAAAGCAAGGCAAAGAGCCACTGATCATCAGAAAGGAAACGTGTCACCAAAATCCACTGCACGTCTTGAATTGCTCTTCCTGTTGCTATTTAAAAGAGATCATATTGCAAAATAAAGTCAACTCAAAATGTTTTTTGAGATCTTGTGTTATACGCAGAGGATACATAGGAAGACTATTCAAGCTTTGAAGGCTTTTAAATTAGACAAGAACAGAATAAAGGTTAAATAAAAACCAATTAATAAATATCTCCAGGAGCTAGTAGATGAACTGTGCAAAGAGTGATAGCATAATCTAATCTGTAGAGCTGACAGTCAAAAAATACAATATGGGAAACCATTTTCCAGGCACTGTGGTAAATTCTTTACACCAATTGTGGAATTTAGTCATGCAGTAACTCCATGAGGTAGGCAGCAATGCATCCTTTTTTTTACCTGAATGAAACAAACTTTTAGTTCAGAGCAAGCTCACCCAGCCATGATGTACCTGAGCTTGGCCTCTGTATGTCTCCCTAACCCTAAAGCCTTTGATTTTATTTGGAATACTTTGTAGCCACAAGATGCTTAGGGAAGAGAGTAATCACTAGAGTAGAAGTGGCCCCAGGATTTCCCAAGGATGTGGGATTTGATGGTTTTAAAGGCCTTATAATACTTGGAAAATGTTGAAAGAAATAAAGTGAGGAGTCAGGGAAGCAAGAACTGTGGAAGTGAAGGAAGGTGCATTGTTTGATCTGGTCACTGGATCAAGAAAGCATTAACCTGTCATATTTCTGGGCCTGGGACTGAATCCTAGTTCTGTAACTTACTAAATATGTCAGTTGGACAAGGTCATATACTCAGATCCTCTGTTGCAAATGAGGGTATAACAATACTCTTGTTGGGTAACAGATTCTTATGAAAAGTCTGTTCTATTGTGAGGACACCATCAGCTCAGTTCTCTTCTTTCTTTTTCCTCATGGAGACAAGGATAGAAAAGTATAGAGGTTTGGATCCAGAGGGTCAAGGCCTTGAAAGTCAGACAGAGGTTTGATTTCAGAACACGGAAACCAGGTGAGAGATTTTATAACATATACAGGCTACATGAGATGCCACAGCTTCTTAGAGTATGAAAATTATACTTCCAGATATACAGAATACTTTAGTTTCCTTCCATAAATGTCTGTGATCTACTTCCTCCAATTCCGGGAATGTAGCTGAGAAAAATGTAGGAGTCTAAGATTTAAAAAGAAACATTACCAAAGCTCTACGGCCGTCCCGGGCCCCGCACATGCCATGGTGAGGTCCCAGGGGCAACTTACAGCCCCACCGCCATCCGACAGGCTCCAAGCACGATGAGGCAGGTGAGACAAGCAGCTTGAAGCTACACAGCCGTCCCGGGCCCCGCCCACGCCACTGTGAGGTCCGCTTAGCAGCATGGGTGCCTGCAAGGCCCAATACCCCCCCCCCCCCACCCCCGCCGAGCGCCTCTGGCCTTCTGGCTTTTCTGCTACCTGGTCCCACACTACAGAGGCACAAGAGATTATAAAGACCCTTGTCCTGAGCGCCACAAGATAGAGCGGAAGTTAGTAACAGAAAGAGGGCTTCTCAGGCTCCTCGATGAAAACTGAAGCTCAGTGGAAAAGTAAAGAGAATCTCTACGATACAGGCACATGAGACCACTGTACTTGGTCTGCTGCTGGCTTGCTGAGACTCATTGACTCATATATGCACAGGGATTCCTAAGTGGCTTACTGGGACAGCAGAAACATACCCTGAAGGAGGCCCATAATTTCTAGTGCTATTTGCAAAAAAAGAAAAAAATTTTTTTCCCTCTTATTTTGAACTCTTAATTTTTACTTTTTTTACTCTTCAAATTTTAATTTTCTTTCTGTTATCTTTTATTTCTCTCTCTCTCTCACTTGTTCTCTTGCTGTCACACATTGCTCCTCATCTCCCCATTTGTTCCTTTCTGGACTGAATTCGGATTTCTCCCTTATTGTTCTTTTGTTCTCTTTTTCCTTCTCTTATCATTAGGTTTAAAGGAAAGTAAATTTGGTATCTAGCCTCCCTGTTGCTGTTAGGTGATTCTATTCACATCTTTGTTCTTTCCTTCTGCCTTTCTCTCTGGCCTTTAACAACTTTACTTAAGAGTTTGTGTGATCTTTCTGTGTCTTCTGGCCTCACTGCTAATCTTACCTGTTCTTTCTACCTGTCCCTCCCTCCCCAACTCCTTTTAACTCCCCACCCAAAGGGGAAAGATGCTATATCGAAGAGTTTATTCATTATAAACTTATGTTGGGTTGGTCCTCGGTTTTAATTTAACTTACATAGTTAAATGTGATAGATTAATAACTACCACAAATTGTCATTTTCTGAGCTGTGTCTGATGCTGTGGTATTGCTGACTATGTCATTTGGGCTAACATGTTGTGATTGATCTAATTAGTTTTCCTTCTTGGTATAAGGAAAATAAAATAGCCCGAGAGTCATTAGAGTCTCAAAACCCAAACACAAGCTATATCTGGAAGACACCTCTGAAAAGCAATCATTCCACAAGGGTTTTAAACACAAGCAACAAAGATACCTACATTAAGCAATTTTGAAATATCAACCCAGGAATTAAACCAAGGACAGTACCAAAGACAAAAATGAGAAGACACTTCAGCAAAGCACAAACTCAGGGTTCCATGACACAAAAAGGAAATTCAGGGGGAAATGAGGTGGAAAAGTCTGATAAGCAACAACTTGGACACCCTGAACTGATAGCACAGGAAGTAACAAAGCAGATACGTGAGGCTCTAGAAAAATTCAAAGCAGAAATAATCTCCCAGATAAATACA
>NW_004624796.1:3165850-3182194 GCF_000247695.1 Heterocephalus glaber
AAGGGAAGCAATACTCCCAAATTCATTCCTGGAAGCAAGTATCACCTTGATCCCCAAATCAGAGAAAGACCCAATTGAAAAAGAGAACTATAGGCCAATCTCACTAATGAACACAGATGCAAAAATCCTTAATAAGATACTGGAAAAATGATTAAATTACTTAGCAAGCCATTTTTACCAGTGCCAAAGTTACTAGCATTTAAGTAAAGAGAGAAAAGAGTTTGAATTATTCCTAAAGAGAAATGGACAGGAGGAAAGTAGCATCTGAATTTAGCTTAAAGATTAAACAGTGTGAAATAGCCTGTAAAGTTAATAACATTCACAAACACACAAACTAAACAAACCAATGGCTGTTGTATAGATACACATTCAAAATGTCCTACTACTGAAAATTTTTCTCTTACTTTTGATCTGGCAGAATAATGACATTTCGACCATATGTACTTAAAACTATATATGAAATAAAGTTCCAATTCAATGGATGAAAATCACTGTTAGGGAGGGTAAAGGGGATATCACATAGGAACTCACTTTTTATTGATTTGCTTTTTGTCAAAATGAGGTTCACGATCCATTACAAATTGTCCAACTATGTTTTTAGAGTGATGTTTTTGAGATGATTGCACTTCATGACAATCCAAATTGCATCTCCATATATGATACATTCATTTTCGTCTTTTAATAAAAACTGTATCTCAATTGTTGTGAAGAGTTAGCTTCGGATTGTAAATTTACCTTCTGTAAACTCTAAGGACTCTGTGAAAGCTGTTCTGGAGTTTCCCCACCATTCCACACTTCAGGGAAGTCAACTGTGTGGAAGATCAGCCAATCTGGCAGTATTGCTAAAGCGTATGGTATAAAGTGCCACATTCATTTTTAAAATAAACTTTTAATTTTAGAGATGTTTTAGATTTGCAGAAAAACTATGAGGGTAGGACACATTGCCATGTCCTCCACCCTTAAGCTCCTCCTGTTATTAACCTCTCACGTTACTGTGGTACATTTGTCACAGTTAATGAATCAATACTGATAATTATTTTTATCTGAAATCCATGGCTTACTCAGGTTTCTCTACCTTTTAACGAACATCCCTTTTCTTGTCCAAGATCCCATCTGGCATCTGACATTATATTTAATCATCATGTTTCCTGTGACTCTATATTAGGGTAGTTTTTCCAGACTTTCCTTGTTTTTGATGACCTTGGTAGTTTGGAGGAATATTTAATGGCTGAATATTTTGTACACTGCTCTATTTGAGTCTGTTTGGTATTATTCTTATGATTAAACAGGTTGTCAGTTTTGAGGAGGAAGCCTATGATTTATCCCCCAGGCTGTTAATCTCTACCACTTGTCTAAGGCACAGTTTGCCAGGTTTTCCATTGTAAAGATGCTCTTTCTCCCTCCTTAACCATTGATGAGGAAGTTGCTATGTTACAACCCACCAAAAAAGGAGAGGAAGTTATCCTTCCTCTTATTGAGAATGGAATATCCACATAAGATATTTGGAATTTTTCAGCATGAGAAAATGTGTCTATTTCCTCTTGTTTATATATGTATTTAACCACTGATTTATATTAATATAGACTTATGAATATTTTCTGTTTTGAATTATATCCCAATACTACATTATATATTATGTTCAAATTATTCCAGTTTTGTTCATTGAGAGCTCTTTCAGTTGACTCCTGTTTCCCCATGACACTTCCTCATCATGTTATTTTTTGGGGGGACATGTTCTTCCTACTGCTCAATGTTCATCTTGTATATTTTCTCTACCATTTGTAGAATCCAGAGCTCTTGCACATTCTGTTGGAGAACGGTATTGGAAACCAAGATTTGGGTGCTGGGTGTGTTCATTGCACTGGTTGTTGGGAGCCTCTCTACTGACTTAGAGAATTTCATATGCACATACTAACCAATTCTACACCTGTTCTTATAAATATTCTATATGTAACCATCTGTAAACATTGATGTGCCTGTTAATCTTTGTTGCCAGCTTGATTGGACTGAGAGGTTCCTGGAAAGGTGATCCAATTGTGAGGGTGTCAACCTCCTCAGCGGTTGAACTTGGGAAACTGTACCCTGCCCCTGGCTCCTTTCTCTAGGCCCTTTCCCCTACTCTCTGCTTCCTGGATGCTATGAATTGAGCAGCTGTCCTCAGACACATCATTCCACCATGATGTTTCTGCCTTGGCACCAGCCAACCATGGATTGAACCCTCTGAAACCATGAGCTAAAATAAACGTGTTTCCTCCTTTAATTTCTATTAGGTATTTTGCCCTGCAAGAGGAAAGCTGACCAATACAAGGAGCTCATAGAGATCTCTCCAGATCAAGTCATTCTAGAGTTTACCCCTTGCTTATGTGTAAATTGCGGACCAGTGAGAGAAGCCTGTTTCCCACCAACCACCATCCATTTCCTTAATTTCTCAATTCCAATGCATGCATTGTGGTTTCAGATTTGCTAACTTCTATGCCTAAGGAAAACAACTTCATCAATTAGAGTATAATGTTTATGTACTGTTTCCTTTATACATTGTTGCCTTTGGGATTAAAAATTCCATTTATTTCCAAAGTTACTTATATAATTTCCTTTCCCCCAACTATTATCCTATGTTTATAATAAACTTAGATTCTTTTATTACATTCTGCATCTCATCCTAGAATTCCTTGAACTCTTAAGTGGTTTCTATTTTGATTTATAGATATTAAGGCTCATTAGTTTGTGATATAAAGTTGTAGAGGTTTTGACAGATGTATAAAATACATATACCATTAGAGAGTATCACAAAGAATAATTTCACAACTCTAAAAAAAATTCCCCATGCTTTACTACTCAAGCCTTCTACCTTCTCCTGACAATCACTAATTTTTTAATGATTTCTACAATTTTTTGCCTGTTTCACGATGTCATAAAAGAAAAATGCATTTTTAAGCCTATAATGTGCATTTAAGACTCTTCCATGTCTTTACTTAGCCTCAGAGCTCATTTGTTTTATTGCGGAGTAATATTCCACACATGGATATGTTATAGTTTGCTTACGTGCCCTTCTAGTGAAGAATTATTTGGTTGCTTTCAGTTCTAGAAAATCATAATTAAGACTGCTATAAACATTTATGTACAAGTTTTACAAGTTCATATTTTTTCTTATCAGTTGGATAAATATCTAGGCCTATAATAGGTGGTCATATAGTGGTATTACATTTAGCTTTGTAAGAAACTGCCAAGTTGCTTTCCAGAGTGGCTGTACTATTCTGTATTTTGACAGCAATGCATTAGAGTTCCTATTACTTTGCATTCTCAAGTTTTGGAATTATAGCCATTCTAATTGGTGTCTTATTTTATTTCCATTATTTTTATTTTTTATATTTTTGGTACTGGGGATCAAACTTGTGCTTGCACAGCAGACAGCAAAACCACTGAGCTAAATCCCCGGCCCAATTTCCATTATTTTTTAATGTGTACTTCTATAATGAAAATGATGCTAAGCATTTTTGCCACACTTATTTGCTAACTATGTGTCTTCACTGATGATTCTGGTTATATCTTTTAACCACTTTTTAAAAATAAAAACTTCATGAGATATAATTCATATACCATAAAATTCACCCGTTAGAGCATACAACTCAATAGATTCTAGTGTAATTAGATAATTCTACAGACATTACCACTGTTAATCTCGACATTTTATTATTCCAAAAAGAAGGCCTAGACCTGCTAATAGTCACTGTCAACTCTGCCTTGGTCCCAGCACCTGGAAACCACTAATTTACTTTTGTCTATTCTGGACATTACATAGATATGTGATTTTATGAGATGCAGTCTCTTATGTCTACTTTCTTTCACTTAGAATTACTTCTTCAAGGTCTCTACATGTAAAATGTATCAATATTTCCTTCAGTTTTATGATTTTTGTCTAGTTGTGTGGATATGTCACATTTTATTTTTGTCTATTCATCAGCTGATGGACATTTGATTTCTTATGCTTTTTGGCTACCATAAATAATATTTCTGTGAACATTTACTTACAAGTTCCAGTGTGGACTTTTGTTTTCAATGTTCTGCATATGTACTGAGGAAAAGAATTGCTGAGTCATATGATAACTTTTTGTTTACTTTTTTGGAAAACCAACAAACTATTTTCCACAAGAGCAGCACCATTTTAGAATTCTACCAAGCATTTAAGAATAATTTAACACTAATCCTTTACAAACTTCTCAATTCAACTTTTGATTTCTATTTATTTTCCAGCTTGGTCTGACATCATACTTGGCATAATATCATTCCATTTAAATGTAATGAGGATTGTCTTACGCCCTAACATGTGGTCTTTCTAAGAAAATATTCCCTGTGCACTTTAGCAGAAATATATATTCTATTATTTTGTTCAATAGACCATAGATAGGTTCAACAGACCATAGTATTCTGCTTCCTTGTTCATCTTTTGTGTAGTTGTTCTATCTATGGTTGAAAGTTGAATATTAAGGTCTCTAACTATTACTTTCTAATTGTCTCCTTTCCCTTGAAGTCTATCAGTTTCTGCTTCAGGTGTTTTGGCTCTCTGTTGCATGGTACATGCCTGTTTATGAATATTATGTCTTCCTGATATATTGCTCCTGTCATTATTATAAAATGTCCTCAGTGTCACTGGTCATATCCATTGTCTTAGTGGCTATTTTTTTTTCTTATATTACTATAGCCTTCCACATCTCTTTTATTTCTTCTTTATATGGTCTATCTTTTTCCATTCTTTTACTGTCAAGACATTTGTGTCTTTGAACTTAAACTGTCCCTTTAGAGTGTATAGTTGGATTTAAAAAAAATGTTCTGTTCATCTCTCCTTTTTGATTCAAGTGCTTACTTCATTGCATTTAATATGTTTTACACACAAGGTGGGATTTCCATCTATTTTGCTATTTATTTTCTGTGTGTCTTGTGTGTTTTTGCTTCTCTGCTGTTCCATTGCTGAGTTTTTTGGAGTTAAGTAGATATTTTGTAATATATTATTTTAATTGCATTTTACTTACTTTTGCCACTTTTAAAGATATTTCCTTAATTATTCCCTTGGTGATTACAATTTGTATCTTAATTTATAACACCACAATAGTCAGCATTGAATTTGTTTTGAATTTTTGTCAAAAGTCATGAACTAGCCTCTTTTCTTTTTTTTTGGTACTGGGGATTGAACTCAGTACCTTGTGCTTGCAAGGCAGGTGTCACACCACTGAGCTAAATGCCGCAGTCTTCACACAAACCTTCAAAGCATCAAGTGAGGATCACTGGAGCTTCCGGATCAGAAACTCTGCCCATTTACATCCTCCCAGAATGCCAACCTCCAGTTCCTTTTACTGTGAACTCTTGGCAGCAAAACATCACAGTGCCATGAACTGAGATAACAGAAAATAAACAGAGAGAAGAAAAGAAGGAAGAAGAGAAGAAAGGAGGAAGGAAGGAAAGAATGCATTAGTCAGCTTTCCATTACTATCACAAAACATCTGAGATAATCAACTTTAAAGGTGAAAGGCTTATTTTGTTCCCATTTTTGAGGTTCCCGTTTGTGATCAGGTGGCCCTGTTGCATTTGGCCTGTAATGAGGCAGCACTGCATGCTGGGACTGTGTGGTAAAGCAAACCCACTTGCCTCCTCCTGTAGCTGGGAAGAAAGAAAGAGCAAGGGGCTGGAGTCCCCACCCCCTCAGAGGCACACCACTAATGACTTAAAACCTTCCATTAGGCCCCACCTGTTAAAGATTTGTGCCACCTTCCAACAGAGCCAAGCTGAGGACCAACCTTGTAAGTCACGGGCCTTTGGGGAACATATAAAATCCAAACTGAAGCAGGAAGGGAGGGTGGGAGAGTGAGTCAGACAGAGGGATGCAGAGACAGACGAGAGAGGGAAGGAGGTTGTACCTTTTAACTGTTTACTACAGTCCTGCTTGCGACCCTTTCTCTGCCTGACCCAGTGGAAATTCCTATTGCAATCAATATTCCTTTTATTTTAAATAACATTTTTTGCCAAAGTATTAGGTATTCAAGAGTTTTATTTTTGTTCTTAGCAATCTCATAAAACAAAAAACTGAATACATATTTTGGAAGGAAGGAACAGGTAAAAAACGCCACAAATTTCTTAGCATTGTACAATGGAAGGAAGAAGAAATTTCCGTGCTTTTGAGTAGAGAGCCATCTAGTGGCCAGGAGTGGACACAGTCCCGTGTTAAAGACAAGCACCCAGGAACTAAAGGTGTAAAGCAAAGGGAGAAGCAGTAACAGAGAGCCGTCGCCAATTCCCATCTCAGTTCACTCCCGGTCCACTTTCTGGATGCATTTTTGCAGCCATCGTTGTATAGCTTATCACTCAAAATGCAGAAGAAGAGAGATGGGCCTGCAAGGAGGTCCCCAGCCAAGTAAACCACAGGAGCCATGTGGCACAGGTCGAGGGACTTCGGAAACAGGAGAGCATCGGAGGAAGCAGGTCCTGTCGCACTGCCTCCAGAGGAGGAAGGTCTTTCCTTAGCACAGTTTTGCGTTTATTAGTAGTTTTTGAAGTACCTAAGGATGACACTCGTCATGCAGAGTTGGAAAATGTACCTAACGTCTTCATTCTCTTTACGTCCTCTTCCCCTCCTTTCTCTTCCACTCTGTCGATCTCTTGATCCCCCACCCATTTGCCAAAGATCCATCTCCTCAACCTTGACTTATGACTCTGGACTCTAAAACTATGAGACAATGAAGTTCCGTGGTTTAAACCTTCCATTTTATGGTACTTT
Source organism: Heterocephalus glaber (assembly GCF_000247695.1). Next base: position 3,172,617 of record NW_004624796.1, read on the forward strand.
GTTATGACAGCCCTAGAACACATGCAATATTCCATTTAATTACTGTATGAGATATATAACAGTTCTTTTTAAAAATATGATTTTTTGCTTGTGTACTTTATTTTTAATCTTTGATTTTTAATTTTTTGAGACATTTGTACATCCTTTGGGATACATTATAGTAATTTGATACATGTATATAATGTTTAATAATAAAATCAGAGTATAAGCATTTCCATCTCTTCAAACATTAATATTTTTATGGGTCAGGAATTTCCTGCTCTTCTTATCATTTTGACATATACCATAGATTGTTTTAATCAATAATTACCCTATTGTGCTATAGAAAAACCAAAATTCTTCCTCTCTATTTTGTTTAATGGTTAATTAATCCCATTAATTAATGGGATTAATGTATACCCTCATGTCTCAGTTTATATGGAGTCAAAAATGTATTGCATCACATAAAACATAAGAAATTAATTATAATTTTATTTGCCACTCATTTTCCTTCATGCTGCTGTTGCCATATATTTTATTTTTACATATTTGGTAAAACCTACAATGGAAAGTTATTCTGCTTCTTCAGATAGTTGTTTATAAAATAAGAGAAGAAAAAGTCATATTCATATTCATCTAGATATTTACCATCTCCACTGCTCTTCATATTTTTCTGTAGATGCAAAGTCCCATTTGATGTATTTTCCCTTTAGCATGAATAGCTTATTTGAGTACTTCTTGTGGTGCTAGTCTACTGTCCTCACATTCTTTCAACTTTTTTATTTGAAACTGTCTTTATTTTAACTTTATATTTGAAGGCTACAGTTTTGGACAGGTTTTTCTGGAGGGTGAGGATACACTTCATTGTATTTTTATCTCCACTGACTCTGATGGGAAATCAGCAGTCATCTGGATATTTATTCTCCTTCTATGTTCTTTCTCTGGAAACTTTTCAGGCTTGTTTTCATTTTATATTTGTATATTTTTTCCTTTTGGGGATTTCCTGTGCTTTCTGGTTCTGCAAATTGATCTCCATTATCTTTGGAAAGTGTCAGTCATCATTTCCTCAAATCCTTCTGCTATTTCCTTGCTCCTTCCTCCTGCACCCCAGGAACACACACCTGACTGTTGTCACAAGGGCTGACGAGGTCTTCTTCCTTTGTTCTCATCTTTTCCCCTCTGTTCCATGGATGGGGTGATTTCTATTGATGTGTCTAAAAACACATTGACTTTTTCTTCTGACCTGTGTAATTGGCCATGGAGCTCATTCTGAGAAAATTTCCCCTTCAGATGCTGTGAATTTTTGTTCTAGAGTTTTCATTTGGTTCTTTTCATAGTTTCTGCTCTTGCTGAGAACTGCCATCTGTTCTTTAACTTATTAACACTCTTGATCATATTTATAATAGCTATCTTAAAGTTCTTAAGTTCTGATTCCAAAATCTGTTTTTTTCTAAGAATATGCTTCTGTTACTTTTTCTTTATAATGGATTGTGTTTTTCTACATTTGCACATGTCTTTGTTATTTATTGTAAATGCCTGGAGAATTTGCCAGTAAAGACATGTGCATCAGAAGTTTTGCTTATTTTTTTGAGGCCAGAGACTTTTTTATTGTTCGTCATATGTAAGATAATAAACTGTTAGTTTCTCTTGTTGGGTTTTGTTGGTAGTATTTTTATAAGAATTTCCTATTTTGCCTGAATTTTCAAATTTATAGCATAATTTTCTTACTATGAAGAATTTTGAGCATCACAAATGTAGACAGTATGTTTTAGAGAATGCCATACAATTACCCACCCCCAAAAGACCATGGCCAGCAACATAAGGGCAATTCTGACTCTTCCACAAATCTTCCACTTTCTCCACTCACTTTTAATATTGGAACAAACTTCAGACACCCCATAATTTCACAAAACATTTTGGTGTGTGTCTTCACAAGCTATGTACCTTTTTCACTTAACTTCTTCATTATCACACCTAAAATATAGCAACAATACCTTAATTATCCAATACTTCTTGCTCAAATTTCCATTTTTTCATAAATATCATATTTTTCATTTTGATTACAGTCTGTTGGCATATCTTTCAGGAGCCCTCCACTGTTAGCTTCTTAATATACGGAAACCTTTACTGATATGTCTTTTTCCATTCTTGATATTGATAGGGAAAAGCTTTAGATAACTTAGTAGATTGAATATTAAGGTAGTTGTAGAAGCAAAATAAGTAATGTATTCCTTTAAGATTTGCTTTTCCCATAACTCTTGTTGTTTAAGGTGATGGTTATCTGACTCTTTAACCAGTAACTTCATTATAGATAACATTTTAACCTAGAAAAACAAAGTTGCAATGCCTGGGTAAATTTATAATGTATATGTGCTTATCATGTGTCTGTGACTATAATCATTAACAGGAACTATTTGTACATAGGAGCTGGAATTGTATTTACACATCAAAGACCACTAGGAATAAGATAATGGCTAAAAAGGATATTAAAAGGAGAAACAACAAAGAGTGGCACAGACACTGACCAGACCAGTTTCTGGCAGTTCTGCCTGCTTGCAAGTAAACTTTTTTACCTGAATTCTGTGTCTCCGTGTATTTCTGTCCATGATTTCCAGAACATTTGGGTTCCTGACTGGGAAATTGGGAATGAAAGAGCCCTTTTTGGCATCAGCCTGAGCCCTACCAGAGGGAGCAGCTCTCCATCTCCTCACAAGGAAAGGCACACCCCTGGGACTAATTTCCTAGGGTCCCCAACAGGACATGGAGACCCATTCACTGGTTTCAGATCATCCGAGCCCAAGTTGGAGGATGACAGAAGGAGGGCTGCTGCTGTTGGTATCTCATCTGTCTTTTTCCTTTACTGGGTGAGAAACCCCCAGGAAACCCTCTAGTCATTAACTTTTGGGCAAGTACAATGCAGGGGCCTGATCACCCCTTGTGCTTTGCCATTTGGGGAGGTAGCTCCTCCCACTTATTTTGGTTCACTTTGTGAATTTTTGGGCAAATGCAGCACAGGGGACTGATCATCCCTTGTGCTTTGCCATTTGGGAAGGTCGCCTCTTCCATTTGTTTTGGTTATGGTTAGGGGGTCACCGGAAGGGAATGTAATAGCCTCTGAGTGAATGTGTGAGTGAAAGAGTTCTGGATAGGAGAGTGAATGTAATGAGCTGCAAAACCTTATAGGCAGTCTCAGCTGTGGCACCAAGACAGAGGGAGGAGGCGTTTATGCTTAAAGAGTCCTCCCCGAGTCACAGAGCCTGAGTGTGGTCTGTCCTGTGATTATGTGGTTGCATTTAACAAAGGCACAACAGTGAGCTTATGCGACAGCCCACCTTAGCCTGAATGGACCTTAAAGTAGCCAAGAGGCCTGCAGCCAGGCAGGCAAGCAAGTGGTCACTTCTTGTAAGTGGTTTCCACCTTTGTTTGTCTTGCATCTCCATACAAGGGTACCCATACACACACCAACACTCTGATTGGCTGATCGTGGGGACAGAAACGTCTCATCCTACTATTTTGGAATGCATGCTTAAGAATTTTAAGAAAGGTTTTACTGGAAATTATGGTATTAATATGAAGCCCTAAAAACTTAGAACCTTTTGTGAGTTAGAATGGCTCATGCTTTGCCCAGCTTGGCCAACAGAGAGATTCCCTAGAGGAGGGTCTTGTCTGGTCCGTCTGGCTAACAGTCACCACCTCTGGATGGGAACATCCAGATCAATTTCCCTATATTGATTCATGGCTCAAATTGTGCCACAGAATGCCTCCTTGGCTTCATATGTTCACCCTGGAAGCAAAAAGCAATATCCTGGTCCTCCGTCAGAAAGAGGATGATGCTAAAAAGAAACTGGTCCTTTCAGACCCAGACCAAGAGAATTTAGACTTTCCTCCTCCCTTTTGTGTTGCTAAATTCACAGGTGCAGAGGAGGTGGGGACAAAAGCATGAGAACTGCTTGGCTTTAGTGCACCACAGGGTGCATGCTGTAGTCAGACTCAGAGAGGATCAAATAGGGCTTACACTCAAATTGGAAAAAGAACTGAAAAGAGAAAATAAGTAATGGATTGAAAACAGCTAAGAAAGCTCTGAAGAGCATAAAACAAAGCCAGAGAAAGTATAACTATGCTCTACTAGACACAAAGAAATTTTACAAGAGAAATCAAGTTACAAATTTTAGCTAATTGATAAATGTATCTGTGTTTCAGTTTGAGTTGATGTTTAATTGGTGTGCTTAAAATATTACTTGTACATTGCAAATTATTCTATTGTAATTATAGGGTTAACTTGCTCTTTTCTGTACTTTGTTGATAAAAAAAACTCAAGGTTACTACCATTCTATTGGCAGCCAACCAAATTTAAAGTGTAACAATCTGAGAACAAAAAAAGGGACACTTTAAAATTTTAGCAGCTAAAGACAAGTTTGTGATAAAAGGTCTATAGTAAGTGAGATAAAAAAATATTAAAAAGCTGTAAGTAAAAGAGATACAATTTTGATAAAAAATTTTGTATGTTTGTCTTGTTAGAAAGATAAAAAGAGATATACAAGACTAGAAGGCCTAGGTATGTGAAAAAGATGTGTAAAAGTGATTTATCAAGAAAATATGTATGTTTGTTGGTTGGTTTCAAGTTTGTTATAAAAGCTTAAATATGTTTACATTGGTTGTCATCAAAGGGTTCAATTCTAAATATGTTACTATAATATGTGTACACTGGTCATCTTCAAAGGGTTTAAGAGCCAACAGGTTACAATATGACCTCCTCCTTTATAATGAGCTTAAAAAAAAAGAGACTTTCAGAAAGGAGCCAAGGACCTCCTCGAGTTCCTGCAAGATGTGGGATATAAAGTCTCATGAAAAAGCACAAATTTGTCACACCAAAATGCAGTATTTGAGATTTGACTTTAAAAAAAGGACAAAGGAAGCTAAGTCCAGAGAAAAAGAAAGTCATTTATCCTCTGCCAAGACCCCTCCAAAATGCTTCAATTATTTATTCCATCTTTGCTACCCATCATCCGAATTGGGAGGACTGTAAAGAACTTTGTAGAACTTTGTTTACCTCTAAAGAAATGCAGAGACTTTTAGGAGAAATTTAAAAAGATCAATGCTCCTAGAATGCCAGCAGGCACACAAAATCCAGACGTTTGGCATGAACACAAATTTCCAGTGAATGAGTGGCCCAAGTGAAATCCCAACACCCCAGGAAGCCAGGACAGCATAAGCAATTATCAGACGGCCCTCCTGGCAGGGATACGAGCTACAAGTAAAAGGCCTACAAACATGATTAAAGTGCTAGAAATGCAGCAGGAGCCTGAGGAGAGCCCTGAGAGATTTTATGAGTGGCTTTGCAAAGTTTACAGAATGTACATACCTTTTGATCCTGCTGTTCCTGATAACCATCAGTTAATCAATAGGACTTTTGTGACCCAGTCAGCTCCAGGTATTAGAAGGAAAATTCAAACACAAGAAACTTGGGAGAGTATGAATATAACACAGTTGTTGCAATTGGCTAGGAAAGTGTATGTGAACAGAGTCAGTGTGAGAGAAAGAACAAGTTAAAAGGGATGATGAATGAGATAAGAGGTAGGCCAAATACATAGCAGTGGCTATGGGAGCCAAGGTACAGAAAGAAGAAGAAAGAGGGAACAAAATCATAAAGAAAGCAAAAGAAAGGCTTTAAACATAAGGACTTAGATTTTGACCAATGTACATATTGCCGAGAGAAAGGGCATTATAAGAACAAATGCCCAAAGCTCAAAGAAAAAAAAAGCAAGAGTTAAAGGAAAGAAAAGATACTGGTACACTGTTGTCTGTGATGGAAGATAGTGACTGACACAAACCGGGCTCAATGCAATTAGGCCCCCAAGAGCCCATGGTCAATATAATGATTGGGGGCCAAAATATGTCCTTCATGGTAGATAGTGGAACAGAGCACTATGATTTACTGTTATGCAGCCCAAGCCAAAAACAATGCTGGGAAGGCACAAAAGGATTGTTGTTACACTAGCAGGAAACTGGATATAAAGTACCATGGAAGAAAGCCCAGATTTGCATACAACATGTTAAATATTTAGGATTTCAAATAATGCAGGGGATGTGTTATCTAGGAAATTTAAAAAACCAGGTTATTAGTGTCATTCCTGAACACCAAACAAAGAAACAGTTGAGAGAGTTTCTTGGGGCAGCAGGCTTCTGTAGAATTTGGATTCCTGGTTTTACAGAGATCACTAAACCTCTTTATGAAGCCCTAAAGGGAATATAAGAAAATCATTTACTTTGGGGTATAGAACAAAAAGAAGCTTTTAAGAAACTAAAACTGACCTTAGCAGCTGCCCCTGCTTTAGACATACCAGATGTAAAGCAGCCTTTTGTTCTATATGTGACCGAGAAGAACCATGTGGCCCTTGGAGTATTAACTCAAAAAGTAGGCCCATGGAACCAACCAGTGGCATACTTGTCTAAGAATTTAGATCCAGTAGCAAAAGGGTAGCCTCCTTGCCTTCAGGCCTTAGCGGCCTCAGTTTTATTAATCTGAGAAGCAGACAAGCTAACTCTAGGTCAGGAACTGACTGTGCAGGTTCCACAAACAGTCCTAGAACTGTTGAACACAAGATGGCATCGACAGCTCTCAAATAATAGAGTTACCCAGTACCAAGCCCTTCTCTGTGAGAACCCCCATTTATGGTTTATTCCTGTGAAAGCTTTAAATACTGCTACCTTCTTGACCACAGAGACAGGCCCTCCTGACTATAACTGCTTAAGCATCACAGATTAGCTCTTTTCCAGCTGCCCTGACCTACAAATGACACCGTTGTCCAATGCTGACCTCGTTCTGTTCACAGATGGGAGCGGTTTCATGGAACATGGGGTTTGTCATGCTAGATATGCTGTAACCACGAAGGATGAGGTGATCCAAGCTGGGCCCCTTCTATTTGGTTGGCTGGCACAACATGCTGAGCTCTGGGCACTCATAGAGGCATTCCGATGGGCAAAGAGTAAGAAAGTAAATATATACACAGATTCTCGCTATGCATTTGCTACATTTCACATCTATGGCATGGTTTGTTGAGAGCAAGGTCTTCTCACAGCAGAAGGAAAACAAATAAAAAATAAACAGGAAATTGTACAGTTGCTAGAGACAGTGTGGGAACCTAGCAAAGTCACAGTAATACATTGTTCAGGACATCAAAAAGGCAAATACTTCATTGCACAAGGTAGCAATAAAGCAGACATGAAAGCCAGGAAAGACAACACACTCAAAGCCCTGCATGGTTGAAGAATGGGAGCACCAACAAAGACAACATGGATTATTATGCTATGCCAGATCACCACTGCTCTAAGTTTCTTTGTTTTCAAACTGCAAGTGTTTAAGCCTAGTGATAAAGAGTTGGATGAACACTATGTGACTTTTAAAATGGTAAAATGGGAACCAGAAGGCTATCCATTTACAATGTTCTTTGATACCTGCCCAAAAGAACATTATGGGGTAGCTTCTGACTGTGGGGGCTATTCTAATGAGAAATTATATTGCAAAGAGAAAACAAAAGTTTGGATCAATGACTCCCTTGTAAGATGAGCCACTGGCAATTGTGACAGTTGTGAACAAGGTCAATGTAATCCTATATCTGTGTATATGCCAGCCCCATGGGACCCTATTTTGCTACAAGGAGTAATCTATCTAATTTATATAGAAAGCTATGCATTCACTTCTGAAATACCCCTCCAGGGTTATTGGAAATGGTACATGTTTCCTTGGGGGACAAAGGAACAATGGGATAAACAACATTTGTACAAATCTAGTCTTGATAAAGGAAGAAAACAATATATTTCATTAGCACAAAAGAAATTAGAAAAGATCTTGAGTAAATTTGAGACACAATTCAGGCTTTAGAAACCCAACTAGATTCACTGGCCAATGTCCTATTATAGAATAGGCATGCTCTCAATTTGCTAACAGCCCAGAAAGGAGGAACTTGCTTATTTCTCGGTGAAGTGTGTTGTTATTACATTAATAAATCTCGTGTAATATAAGAATCGCTAGACAAACTGAAAGATCGGATCAAAGCTCTTGATGATGAATTTGGTACAGGAGAGCTGTCCTATGGAATTAACTTTACTTTGACAGGATGGAAAACTTGGATAGGACCTCTTCTGAGTTCCCTTCTTGTTATAATAGTATTAATGTTTGGTCCTTGTGTCATACAATGGATTTGAAAATTTATATAGCAGTGCATTGTTGAAGCTCAACACTACCAAATGCTAGTGTTAAGAAATGTAGATAAACTAGATAGAACTTAAAATGGATAGAAGAATTATCCCAAAGTAAACAGAGGGAGGAATGATAGGGAAAAGTTTTAGATAACTTAGTAGATTGAATATTCAGGTAGTTGTAGAAGCAAAATAAGTAATGTATTTCTTTAAGATTTGCTTTTCCCATAACTCTTGTTGTTTAAGGTGATGGTTATCTGACTCTTTAACCTGTAAGTTCATTATAGATAACATTTTAACCTAGAAAAACAAAGTTGCAATGCCTGGGTAAATTTACAATGTATATGTGCTTATCATGTGTCTGTGACTATAATCATTAACAGGAACTATTTGTAAATAGGAGCTGGAATTGTATTTTACACATCAAAGACCACCAGGAATGACATAATGGCTAAAAAGGATATATAAAAGAGAAACAACAAATCACAGCACAGACACTGACCAGACCAGTTTCTGGCAGTCCTGCCTGATTGTAAGTAAACTTTTATTGTTTTACCCAAATTCTGTGTCTCTGTGTATTTCTTTCCACGATTTCTGGAACAATATCAATAATTTTTTACTTCTTGTTTAAAAAATATTTTTCCAAGAATTTATTAGTCTTTCTAAAGAGTAGAGTTTTTTTGTTAACTTTTGCTAGTGTGTCTTTGATAGCCTTGAGTTTTGCTTTTTTCCTTATCATTTTCCATCCTACATTATTTGGTATTATCTAGCTTATTTTCTTTCTGTATTTGAAAACTAAACCCAAAAATGATTTATTCTCAGCCTTTCTTCTTCAATAATATATGTGTTTAAAATCCTTTAACTGGAATGTTATCTTGTCACACATGTTAAAATGCTATATTTCCATTATTCCAGTTATTTCATTGCAACTTAATGAATTAGAATTTAATTGTACTTAATTATTTCAATTAGTGTTTAAATTCTAGTGTTATTTCTTCTTTGATCTAGGGGTTATTACAAATATATTACCTAATTTAAACATCTGGAGATTTTTCAATGATCTTTCTTATAATATAGTTCTAGTTTCATTTACTGTATCAGGGAACATACTGTCTATAATTTTAATTCATTGAAATACACTGAAATCTGCATTACTTCCAGTAAATGGTCAATTCATTAATTATTCTGCATATTCTTGGAAATAATTCATTTTTCTGGTGCAGTGTCCCATCAATATCAGATTACAATGTTTCATCACTTTATTGTAAAATTTTATAGCTCTACTTACTTTTTTGCCTACTTGCTGTATCAGTTACTGAGGCAAATATGATAAAAACCTTCAAATATGATGGCATATTTGAATATTTCACATTAAACCCTATCTCATTTAAATACTTTTT
>NW_004624796.1:3205226-3220559 GCF_000247695.1 Heterocephalus glaber
GCTGGCCTCAAAGGTGTACAAAATATGTTAATCTCCCCCGAGTCGGGGCTCGAGTCTGATGCTCGGCTCGGGTCCTGGGTGGTAATAAACTCCTATGTGGATTTAATATCGGTCTCTGGTTGGTTCTTTCTCACTAGGTGCAACACTTTTCTCTTCCTCCTCCTCCACTGGCCCATCCTCCCATCATTTTCTTACTGCCCTTCAAGCAAATCACTGCTTTCAAAGTATTTTCAGAGTCCCTGTGACCTTCTGGAAAAAATCCACACTGAAAAGGCTTTCAGCAAAATTGGCTTGGAACCAGGCAGGAGCCTGGACTGTCTCACATAAGACATTGCTGAGGGCCTTTGGGGAAGCTCTCTTTCCCCTCAACACTCATCCCCTGCTGATGGCCTCACAGCTCCCAAAACCAGCAGCCATGGAGTTGGCTAGGGTTTCTCAGACACTCAAGGGTTCCTGTGAAGAGTCAGGCTTGAATGTGATTTACAGGATCAAAGTGGCAACAGCTTATGTGGTCTGATGGCCAGGGCCAGATTCCCACTGCCACTGGACCCCAAAGCCGTATTTAAGTACCCCTAGGGAAAAGTGGGTGACAGGGTTTCCTGATGGAGGTGAATTTTCTTTAATGTAGCAGAAATGGGCTTCTAGTTAGGATGAGATTCAGTCTTAGAAAAATATCCCAGAGAGAGAGTCTACCTCCCCTAGGGAATAAGAACGGAGAATTTTGCATCCCACTTCTGCTTCTCAACTACCCGTGTGTGGCAGGGAAAGTGACATGAGTTCCTTGTATTTTAGTTTTATTCACCTGAAAAGTGACTCTGATAGTCCGTACCTCAGAGAGGTGTTCAGCTACCACACTCCAAACAGTTGATGTTTGCAGCACAACAATGCCAGCAGCAGGAAGCACCCGGCTCTGTGGCCGGCAATCCACACATGGTATTTTAGGGTTGATCGGCTAGCAGGGGAATAAACTTCATTGCATCCCTGAGTTTCCTTGGTGTTGATGCACCCTGAAGTGACACCAAGGCCGCGCAGATCGGGTTTGTGTCACCAGCCTCGACGGCATATACCTGGCATCCTGGAGAAGGTCTCACTGACTTCTAAGAGCGAGTGCTCTTCCTTCCCTGAACTCACCACCCACACCAGATTTCCTTGTGACTTCCACACTGACGGCGGGCTCAGGAGACAGTAGCGGGCTCAACACAGGGAGGACCACTGCACCTTCCAGAGGAACCCGGATGGGCAGTCTCATGGCCTTGGAGCTGCTCACTTTCACTCCAAATCCATCGAAAATGCACCTGCCTTAACTATTCTAAAAATGATGGTCCAGCTTGGCATGCGGGTACACACTGCACTGATAACCCCGGCCTTCTAGGAGGCAGGAGGATGAAAAGCCCAAGCGCTTTCTGGGCAGTTTAACAACTCAGAGAGCCCTTGCCTCAAAAAGCTGGGCGGTGGGACTGGGAACATAGTTCAGTGCAAAGGCTTGGGGTTCAATCCCCAGTATAGAATAAAAGGTCTGCCACAAAATCTGTCCTTGCTGCTTATACATCCTTCTGGCTACTCAGGTTCTGCGCTTCTCCCATGGACACAGGCTGTAGAGCTTAGATCTACCTGGAGATTTAAGACAGGCTTCGTAATTACAGGTGTGGGGATCACAGTACCTTTGCATGTCACTCAGGCTACATCTACACAGTTCTAGAGCGTTTCTATGATTGCCCTAGGTTTTTTGCTAATTTTGGGAGGAGAATGGAGTCAGTCATTGAAGACAAGTCGTAGCTACAAATTTAGATGAGAGTTGCATAGAAATGTGAATAATTTGTTTTCAATAAAAGTGATAATAACTAATTTATTAAGCATTTTCTAGGTACCAGGTATGTTTTAAGACCTTAGCAAGCACTGTATCTGCGGGTTCTATATCCATGGTTTCAAACAAAGAGTAAATAAAATATTTTTAAAGTTACATCTTTACTGAACATGTGAAAAAAATTTTCTTGTCATTATTCCTTAAACAATATAACAAGTATTTAATAGCATTTACACTGTGTTAGATATTATAGGTAATCCAGAGGCGATCTGAAGTATAGGGGGGATTATGTACGTTATATGTAAGTGCTATGCCATCTTATTAAAGGGACTTGGTGTCCACAGGGCTCGGTATTAGGAGTTCTGGAATTCATCCGCCACCGATATTAAGAGGCAACTGGATCAATTCATGTGATGCTTGACATATTCTTATAGATGAGGAAACTCACGTTTGGAGACTGCGGGAAGCCAGGACGCAGCTAGCAGGACGTGGGCCGGGCCGGCTGAGAGCTTGCAGCCCCACAGCCCCCGAGGCCGAAGGAGTCAGCAGGGTGGCGGGGAACCCAGATCCGACGGCCAGCAGCGTTTCCTTCCGGCAGGAAACGGTCCTGTTTTTTGAAGGGAACAAGCTTAACTTTACACGCTTACTACTCCAGGGGGAGAGTCCTGTGTTTTCTGACCCGCTCGCTGGAGACCCTCCGCTCCCCCTAGGGCGCTGCTTCCCTGCTGGAGCTGAGCAGCCCGGACGAGACCCTCGCCCGGCCGGCGTTTTCAGTCCTCTCCAGCCCCTGCCACTCACCGCCCGCCTCAAAGCTGGGTCGAGCTGCTCTGTCCTTAAATCCTCACGTACAGCACTGCGGGTTCCAGACGGTTCCGGGCCTGATCACACCGGGAGAAAGCTCGGCACGCGGAGGTTGCCATGGCGACCGCGAGGCGGGCGAGGCCGCGCAGGCGGCGGCGGGGTTGGGGGGCGGTGGCGGCAGAAGGGAACCGGGGCATCGCGCCCAGGCCGGGTCCAACCCGACCGAGCATCTTCCGTTCTCACGGGACGTTCGCCGCCGCTTGCTGGCCGCAGCCCCAGTGCACACGGAGACTGCGGAGGCGCCGCGGCCCGGGCTGCCCTGGGGTTCCCGGGCGGCCGAGGGCGCCTCCTTGTGCACGCGATCGTCCTGCAACAGCACGGGGAAAGCAGCGAGGTTGCCCTGTGGCCCGAGGCGCCTGGGAGAATAGGGAACAAGAGTACAGGTGCCCGTCGGCCACAGCTCCGTGTGCCCTTCCGAGGACAGCGGCGCAGGAAGCCCGGGGCCCATGCATAAGCACGCAGTTAATACTGTGATTTAATGCTCTGAGGAGGGAAGGGCAAATTCAGACACGGCGATCTGAACTCAAGGGGAAGTGAGGGAACAGCGAATCGTCCGCGTCAGTCCTAACGGGATTCCGAGGAGGGCTGAAGGCACAGGCCCGAGGAGCCAAGCTGCGCCAGCGTGTGCAGGCGGAAGCCCCGTACCGCGTCACCGGACCTCGACCGCCCCCCGCTGGTACTGCACCCTCTCCTACCTGGGCGGCAGAGGTCCCAGGAGAGACCGCGTCCCGTCCCGGCCGCCTGGCCTCCACTTTCTTTCCTCCTCCTCTCCTCAGCCCAGTGCCTTCTAGGTGTCAGGCGCCTCACGATTCACACCCAGCTCCAGTTCCGGGCACGCAGACTGAAACCCTCCCCGGGCCGCCGGCAGGAGAGCCTGGAAAAGGCCCAGCGCACCCGGAAGTGGGGCTGCCGGGATAAATCAGGCTTCCGCGTGGTGTGGTCCGCTGCGGGTGGTGCTGGGAGACAGGGCCCTGGCCTCAGGTTCTCCACCAGTGGCGAGCAGCTTGGAAGTTCAGCATCTTCGAAACTGTGCTGTGCCCTGTGCTCCCCTCGCCACGTTTGCAGAAAGCGCCTCTATGACGAGAGCGAGTCTGCATGAGGGCAGGAGAGGGACCAGGGGCAGGTGAGTCGTCTGCCACCCACCGCACCCCACCATCTCGACCCTCTTCAGACCACACCCACCATTCGAGGTCACGCGTGCTGGTACAGAACACCTCCGCCTGACATTTCAGACTTAGCCATTTGCCGTTGTTCACCTTGCTGCAGAAGCAGGAGGATGGGCATGACAGAATTAACTCAGTTGGTGTTGTATTCGTGCTCCCATTTTTCCAGTGGCTTATCAAGCCACTATGCTGTCTTTAAAAAAAATACTTTTCCATAGAGATATCTTTAAAATCATGTATGTAGCGTGCCTTCTCGGATGTCTTCCCAGTCTCATTTCTACTCCTGTTCCCTTCGGTTAAGAGAGTGAGACCCGAGCTGAACCTCCAGTCCACACAGACACCTCGCTCTGGCGCCCACGAAGCACTCGGGACCGACCAGGTGGGCGAACCTCGATGAGCCTCTCCGCCAGCCCTGCACTGGCTCGCTAAGGCTGCCATAACAAAACGCCACAGACTGGGCAGTTTAAAAAAGAAAGACGTATTTTCTCCCAGCTCAGGAGGCTGGAAGTCCAAAATCAAGTCTTTGGCAGGTCTGGCTTCTCCTATGGACCCTCTCCCTGGTTTCCAGATGCTACCCCCATGCTGTGCCCTTCCCTCTGTGTTTCCACAATCCGGGCTCTTCTTCCTCTTCCTATGAGGGTACTAGGCATTGGGTCAGGGTGCCCAGGGTCACTCACCCCCTTTTAATGTAGTGCCCTCTTTAAAGAGCCTATACAGTCCCATTTGAGATACTGAGGGCTAGGGTTGCAACATGGGAATTGGGAGGGGGCACAAGTCAGCCCATCATACTTCCTCACTGAAAGAAGATGTTTAATGTAACATCAATAATTAAGGTAAGATACACTCATAAAAATTGCCCCAACTGAAGAAAAGCAGGACTGAGCACATACAAAATATGCCATCACCTTAACTCCTCTACTTTCAGTCTCTCCATCCCTGGAGCACATGTTTTGAGGTGGCCATGCCAAGGAGGGAAGAGTAGAAGCAATGGGTAACACTGAGCAAAGAAGGGGAGTCACTAACACATCCTGGCACCCTGTAATTGAATAACTGCCTAGTCACATGTCTTTGTAACTCTCCTCACTGCTGAGCACATCCTCCCTAAGGTTCCTGTTTCCTTGGAGGGTACTATTTCTTCAGAAACAGTTTCTGGCCATCTGCCATTCACTTTTTTAAATAAGGTTCCATCCTTTGGCATCTGTTCTTGTCACTCTCAAGCTGTTCCTAGGTCACCCTTGTTACACGGCTTCAACTAGAACTCAGATGCACACGGCTCCTGATCTGCGTCCTGTGACTTGCTATGTCCACCACACCCCACCCCCTGCGATGACACAGGAACCGTCACTCAACGTAGCCAGGACTGTGTGAATCAGCCTCCCTCCCAGCTCTGCTCCTTTATGCACCCCGAGTGTGCCTATACATACAAGTCAGAAAGGAAGGGCTGGAGAAGTAGTTGGCTGGGAGGTGACACGTGGCCAGGCATGGCAGGGTGAGAGACTGGAGGAGGTGGAGGTAGATTGCTAGAGAGGGGGGAGGGAAGGAAGGGAGAGGCCAGGCTCCTGGAAGAGGCACTTGTGGTCAGGATTCCGTGGAGCACCAGGAAGGGAGCTAAGATGGGAAGAGGTAAACCTTGGGGAACTGTGAGGGCAGATGCAGGAGGGGCGGTCTGAGGACCCAGAACTCGTGTGAGGAAGGGGAAGTCACTGAGGTCACATGAGGGGCAGAAGGTCCTTGTCTTCCCTTCCAAGCCAGTGTGGGGAGTGTGCAGAGTAAGCAGCTCTGTGTGCAGGAGGCTGCAAGGGGCCATAGTCTCAGAGGAGTGAAACAGTAAAGGAACCTGCAGAGAGGTGGTTAAGGAAACAGGGATTTTACCCGAGACTGAACATGATCCCAGGGAGTACCGGGCAGTGGGAGGTGGGTTGGGGTGGCAGATGTGTGAGGCCCACAGGTTGGCGAGCGACACCAAGTCCAGGACTTCTGGTAGAGACTTCCGGTGGAGCGCACTGTGAGATGCCTCTGGTGGTCTCCAGAGAGACAGTGGTTGTAAAACTTTGGGGGAGGGGGCAGGAAACAGGGTTCTTTCCAGGGATGGGTAGAGATTCGGGGTGACCACTAGCTGGGTGAGGTTGGGAGTGGGAGAGTCAGCTCCCTGAGTAGGCATCTCCTAAGCAGGCAGTGGTGGCAGTCGGGGACCAGATTCTGGCTGGAAGCGCCTGCAGCATCCTGATGGACACCCTGGGTTCCTCCTTGCTCCTCTCTTAACCACCTCCAGGGCTGCTTTGCTCCACCCTGAGCTCCAGCCTTGGGGCACCCACAAGCCCCCCGCTGCTGCTTGGGGACCTGCAGGAGAGTTCATAAGACCCACAGGCAGGGAGGTGAGCTGTTGCCATCCCTGAGGTGGGGTGCGGCCGAGCTGAGGTCACCCTCCTCGTGTCCCGCTCTGGACTCCCTCATCGTGGCCATGCCTACGCTCAGTTTTATTGTTTTTGTCATGGCCAACATAGTGTACATTTATCTTATAATTTCATAAAGAAGTGCCCACCCCTTGCCTCTTCTTAGGAAAAAGTCTTTTGTATGACCACTTAAAAATAAAAAAATTATAATGGATAAGTAAATTTTCTTATACTTATTTAACAACCTAGTAACCAGAAGTAGAATTTAAATTTCCTACAAGTAACTAAAATTCAAATATAACCTGAGGAGAATGCTATTTTACAAGGTAGCAAACTAAGGACAGAAGAGCAGCCCATGTCAAATCGCCTTTCTGTTCTACATGGGACCCAGTTCAGGTTTTTAGTTGCATAAAACTTCGCTTGTTCTCTGTGGGTTTTTCCCATACTTGGTTCCTTCATCTAATAAATCCAGCTGTTCCTTGCTCCTGGGCAGGACCATATCTCTGCCCAGAGCTATGCTGTGTTGGAGAGGTGAAGGGGTCCAGCCTTGCTCCCCCACAACACCTAGAACTGTCTGAGATCCAATGCAGAGCCGTCATCCCGGAAACATCTCAGCATCCGGCTGAAAGTCATAAGGAGAACAGTCCTAGGGATCTTCAGACTCAACAGGATAAGAAGGTTCTGCGGACACCTTCTGCCCCATGAGTGCAAGGACCCGAGTTCGATACCCAGTACCAAAAGATAAAAAAGAAGACAGTTCTGGGGAGTCAGGTTCTGTGCATCAGTATTAGACCTTGTAGCTCTCTCCCCTTGCTACTCACAGACCGTGTAGCTCTCTCCCTTTGCTATGGTTTGCTTGAGAGTCCCCCGCAAGGCCCATGTCCTAAAGGCTTGGCGCCCAGCCTTCAGTGCTACTGGGAGGTGGTGGAACCTTTGAAAGATGGAGCCCAGAAGGAGGAAGTTAGGTCACTGGAAGTGTGCTTTTGAAGGGGACATCAGGACCCCAACCTCTTCCTCCTCCTCCTTTTTCACTTCCTTGCCTCTGTGAGGACAGCAACCTCCTCCACCCTGTGCTCTCACCAATGTGCTACCTGACCACAGGCTCTAAACCAACAGGTTGACCATAGACTGAAAGCTCCAAAACAGTGGTACAAAATAAACCTTCCTGCTTATCAGTTTATCATCTCAGGTGTTTTACTAATTAACAAAGCTAATTAACACACCCTTAAAAATCACACAGAGTTGCTAGGGAAGCAAGAGCTGTTGGGCCTCACCTCAGCAGATGGGTCTACATCAGGCAAGATGTGCTGTGTTCAGGGTCAACACTGCGAGCGCCAACCCTGTCCTCCTGCACAGAGAAAGATCATGTGAGTCGGCACATACAAAGCCTCTGGTTCTCTCTGGCCTCTCTGCGCTATATGGCTCAGCAATAAATGACTTCCTCCAAGATTAAACTCATAAAATTAAATCCCTTACTTAGGAAAACTCTAAAACCAGCTCAGGCATTGCTCCCAGGAACGTTTGCATCGTGGGCTGAAAGATCGGATTAAGTCCAGGCATCCTGAGCTGATCTGGGCCAGACCCTGAGAGAAGCCCAGGGGGCAGGGGGTGGGTCGAGACACAGAGGCGATGGTGCCCACTGCTGGGAGGCTGAAGCTGAGTGTGTGAGAGGAGCGACTGACTGCAGCCCTCAGGTCACTGCACTGCTGGAGGCGCTGGTGCAGGGTCGGGGATTTGGGGACCTCTGGGCAGGGCAGACAGGCTTCCTTCCTCCTGATCCTGTGCCACTTGTGTGATAACCTGTTGTTTCTGAAGCTTCTTTTCGATGTGCTCCATACTTGTCCCGTGGGCCATCCTTGCTGCTTTGATAGAGGCATTGGCCTTTTCTTCTGCCTCTTGGTTTGGCTTGAGCTCTTCTGTGCCTGATGTTTCTCAGGAATCTTATTTCTGCAGTCATTTCGGCCAAACTGTTACTACAAGCCAACTTACGAATGCAACTTTCCTCCTGTCCCAGGGGAGCCACCAAGCTCTTCTCTGATAAAGTCTAGAAAAGCTTCTAGAGCCACCGGTAGGATAGGATAGGCTGAAATGTCAAGTCCGTCAAGGGTCCAGGAGATATCCCTGAAGGCATGTCCTTGTGTGACAAATTAATGTGACCCAGGGGACAGGGAGCAGTCCCCACTGTGCACTGCACCTACACATAGAAGCCAAAGTGTCCCCATACTGCTCCTGAATTTTTTGGAGGCTGAGTTTCACAGCTGCTGTTAGTTCTCTAGTGATGTCCCTGACGGTCTGAAACTCAAGCTGGACCATAGGTTGCTTCTCTTCATTCATTAAAGGCTTGGTTTCTACCACCATCCTTACACTGCTTCATTTATTTGATACGTGACAAATGTAGGTTCACCACTGGTTCCCTTGGCTTTTTGTAATCACGTCATCCACTTAGCATGCCACACACAGTAAGACGAAAGGGCACCTCTGTAATATTTAATTCTGAAATCTGCTCATTTAGAATAAAGTTGCACACTTTTTAAAAATCACAAGTACAGTATTGCATTTTATTAAAATCATATTTTCTATCTATCTGGTAGTCAGAATAATGGCCTGCCAAGGATGTCCATGTCCGAAGTCCCAGAACAGGCTGCTATATTACCTTACAGGGCAGGTGAGGAATTAAGGTTAAAGACCTTGGGAGGGGGAGATAACCCCGGATTTCCTGAGTGAGCCCAATATAATGAAATGAGTCCTCATAAGAAGGGAAATTGCCTTGGCTATGATAACAGAATTCCCTTAAGCAGGGGCACAAAGTTCCTAGATGGCTGGCACTGAAGATATAGAGGCCTCTAGAAGCTGAAAAACCCCACGGAGCCACCAGAAAGGGAAGGAATATGGCCCTGAGACACCCTGCCTTTAACCCAAGGAGACCCACATCAGCCTTGTGGCCTGCAGATCCATAAGGTAATATGTTTATGCTGTGTTGAGCTTATGCAATCTTTCATTGGTTTATTTAATGCTAATGGTGATTAGTTATGTCATAACCTTAAAATAAACTTCTCTTTTTTGGGGCCCTTAGCATGCTTAGATTCTTCAAAAGGAGTGTGCACTTTTTTCCCAAGGAAATGAGAGAGGTTGTGAGAGGGAGAAGAAAAGATCAGGGGCAAAAAAGGAAGGAACGCAAGGCAGAGGGAAAAAAAAACAAGTGGAGGAGACCTTGTGCTCATTTCTGTCCACACGTCATGCAGGTTGGCCAAATAAAACCAGCCCCGGGTGGAAGCGGCCGAACATCAGCTCTCTCCATCTGTGCCTGTGCTTATTTGTAGCTACCACATGAGTAATGTGGACTCTGCCCCACTAAAAGGAAGCAAAGCATCGGAGACTTTTGATGTGGATTTTGGCTTTAAAAATCCACCCTGAACTTGAAATTTTGTTTTGGATGTTACAAATCTTCACTTAGTAACCTGTGATGCATGCTTTCTGAGGGTCTTCATTTCCCTGTTACCATCTTTCCCCTCCTTGACTTATTTCTGATAAGAAGACCAGGA
The DNA here is from genome assembly GCF_000247695.1 of Heterocephalus glaber. The sequence continues at coordinate 3,214,990 of NW_004624796.1, forward strand.
TGTTTTGTGAACTTTGTTTTCTTAAGCATCACGATCTTGCCATCAACTTCTTAGCATTTATTTTGTTCTTTTCACGGTGATCCTTTTCAATATGTCTCATCACTCTCTTCTGCTCTGACCCTTGTGGCTTCCCATCTTGCTGAGAGTCAAAGCAAAACTCCCATCACGAGCTAGTTCCTGTTACCTCTCTGACTCGACCTAGGTTAATTCTTTGCTTGCTTACACTATCACATTCAAGCTGCCCTCCGTGACATCCTTCAATGCTTAAAGTGCATGTCAACCTCAAAAGCACAACAGCTTTTATAACGGCCCACCACTTGTGGGGTCTGGTCATTCATTCTTTCGGATCTCTCCTCAAGTGCCCCTTCTCAGAAAGGTCCTCCAATCACACGACATAAACGATCATTCTTTACTTCCTGTGACTTTATTTTTCTTTAAAGAAACTACCTCCAGTGGTCATCTCTCCTAGAAGGGATTAATACCCAAAATATATATAAGGAACTTCTACAGTTAAAGAGCACAACACATTTTGGTCACTTTATTAAATGACATTAAATAGTTTAAGTTTCAACTACTAAACAGCACTTTGAATGGTGAAAGCACAGGATATTGTCATACTTGACCACTTTTCTTTAAAAACACAATTCCAGCCTTACAAAACAGCCTTAAAGTAAGAAGTGACATCTTTTCAACAGTACTTAAGATACTAAATACAGAACTGAAAGGCAGTCTAACAGAAACAAAGATGAGTCTTCACAGCTGTATGATTTCAGCAGCCAAAGCTAGATGATGGACTGAAACATTACTATACCTCTGGGACAAAACATATACAATATCAAAATACTAAGCAAAAATGCTTTACACCTAAAGAAATAAAGGTTACAAAAAGTGGAAAATTTAGCAGGCAAAACAGTATTACAAGCAACATTTTAAATTGTCATTTTTAAGCCATTGCAACTATTTAAAACATATAAAAATGAGATTTTTAGTATTTTACTGATGTATTTTTTGTCTTTAAGTATTTGTTAACATTTGATGTTATACTCAAAGTACATATTATGTAGCTAAAATGTCAAGTGAGAACAGTGTATGCAAAATGCTCCAAGTTTTATTTCAAACTCTGATTTCCTATTAATCCTTCTATGTATTATCCTTTAAGTCACATTTTCATCCATGGTGAAAAAGGTTTAAAAGTTTGCCTAATGTTTTTACATCTATGTCTCTGAGTTAGTAATTAAAGACCATGTTGAAAATTCCCAGGTCTAGTAAATCAGGTTTAAAGTACTCTGGACTTGCAGAAATACCAACTGATAATAGTTGGCCAGATGTACTGCCTACAAATATTTATCTTATAAATCTTGTCTTTTTCATTTTTTCTAAAGTAATCATGTCTGCCTCACACCCCAATTAAATAAATCTGATTATATGGCTGGCATAGTGTCCAAATATATGGAATTTGTTAGTGATATTTTATCACGGGAAAGTGGGGGGGGTGGGACCACCAACCTCATAAATTATGTATCATAAACCTAGTGCTCTTGGATATTTTACCACTAGTTCTTCCGAGACAAAAATGGAAATCTCTTTATTATCCAAACAACTCAAAACAGGAACTTCTACAATTAAACAGCATTAACAAAAAATAAATAACCAATCCAATTTAAAATGAGCAGAAGTTAAACAGAAAATTCCCCTAAAACCTGATACAAACCGCCAACCAGTATATGAAAAAAATGCTCATCGTGAATCATCTGGGAAATACAAACCAAAACTACAATGAGTTACCATTTTACACTCGTTCGAATGGCTATGATTAGAAGACAAAATGTAACAAGTGCTGATGTGGATATGGAGAAACCAGAGTCCTTGTACACTGTTGGTAGGAATGTAAATTGGTACGGCTAAAATGGAAAAGAGTGTGGAGGCTCCTTGAAAATCTAAAATCAGAATGATTTTCATTGCAATTGTCAATTTCCCTGTATTAGGAGATGCCTGTGGAGCTGATTGCAGCATGGGGATGATATACTTACCTGGAGATTCACTGGTGTTCATAGCTGAGTGTTGCTGGGAGGGGACTCTGGAGGATAATTCTTCACTACTCCCTTGTGCTCTGCTTCTCATTGCCTGCAGAGTGAGCAGCTTTGCTACACCATACCCTCTGTCATGATGTTTCTGCCTTGGAGACCATGGAGTGAAACCTCTGAAGTCGTGAGCAAAATTAAAACTCTCCTTACAGCTGTGTATGTCAGGTGTTTGCTTCCAGTATGAGAAAGGTGACCAATACAAAGGCTCAGTAATATCCTAGTTAAATAGCAACTATATATTCCTATGTGGCAGTGTTTGAAAATATCAGAAGACACCTGCTTTAGAGTAATGTAAGGGTCTTGTTTAAAATGTATATTTCTGGGTGGAGCTTCTGAGTCTGAAAGCCTGTGTTTGGGCCTTGAAATCTGCATTTTTAGAAGAAGAGTCCTCAGAGGATATCATCAAAGATGGCTATCCATTAGCCTGTCAAGTAATGTGAAAGGACACAAGACAAAGATAGATTAATGCATCCCTACTAAACATCTACAACATTTTTTGTATGGATAACATGTAACACAGAATAATGTAGGAAAAATCACCAGAACTTAACGATATGCAAACAGAACACATCAGTGATGATTGATACTATGATTTTGCGCAACCTTTAACAAAAATTCAGGTATTTCCATGTCTCTTGGATTTGCTCAACTAGTGTTATAGTCAATCATTGAAGCTCCTTGTAATTTCCTGGAATCTCAAATTTAATTTCAAAAACATCCATGGAAGGAGAAACAGCCATGATTTCAAAGCAAATTGTTGTTAAATCTAATGGCAATTTCCTTTCTTTCTGGGAAAAATTCACTGTCTTTAGGTCTCTTCAGTTTAACTTTATCTGGGGTTGTGTCCAACAGTCAAGTGAGATGTGAAGATCATGGCCTGGTCCTGACAAAAAGAGACCATCCAGAGCCTCTAGATGAGCCTAGCGATGACAGCACAGTCCTCAGGGGACTTGGTGGCCGGGGGCGGGGGGGGCGGGGGGATCTATGGCAATCACTAATTATTTTTAACCTATTCATTTCCAAATATTTACCAAGACTATATTAGGTTACTATGATAACAATAAATATTATCATCCTAATTGCTACATTTGTTGAACATTTGATACATGCCTGGTCCTGTTTTTGTGTATATCAACACATTTAACCTCAGATATATTAATTCACATCATCATCACAGCAAACCACTGAGGCAGGTACTTATTTTTATTCCCAATTTAGAGATGAGAAAAATGAGGTACTGAAGCATGGAAGTAATAAATAAAATTAAGTCAAGGCACATACATAATGGGGGAAAATTCCATAAAAGATCCTTTCAACTTACTTGTGGGTTTAGGGATGAAAAAAGTTGCAACAGGGGAATTAAGGAGGGATGAAAATTTGAGTTGGATACTATTTTTCAGGAATTACAGACTCAGATATGACATGTGATGAGGAAGGGGTTGGCAAAGGGGCGGGGGATCTCAGGCAGGACCCCCGCCCCCTGTAGTTGTGCAGTAATTGGCATTAGAACTCTTGTTTTGCAGCAGCAATGCCCACCAAGAGATGGGTTTGTAGGGAGTGTCACACTTTGCTGCACCTGAGGCTTCCCCATGAACTCTGAGATGCTCTCTTCACTAGTGAGACCACTGGCTGCTCCGAATCCCCGGGGCACTGGCCACCAAGTATAGTAATGAGATTCCAGCAAACCATTTTAACAGCCATATGTTACTAAGGTACTAATCCAGGAGTGGAGTCCAGGCCTAAGTTCCTGGTTCCAGAGCGGGAGTTGAAGCTGCAGGTGGGGGCTGGTGACCCTTCTGTCTCCTGTCAGCCAGAGAGGGGGACGAGCTGCACTTAGAATCCAGCTCCACAGAGCTCTAGATTGCAAACCTCGTCTTCAGACAGTATTTTCATCCACCTCAAGATTTTAAAAAACCCTTTTTAGCTAACTGACCTGTTTCTCTTTTCTCTTAACTTTGTCTTCTATCTGAAACAAAGGAATGTCACATCTTATGATAACCAGGCCAAGGCTTTGGTTTGAGGAAGTTGGATAGAAATTCACTGAAGACTGATATTTAAATAACTTTCCACTTTAAACTGTAGAGGAACAGCATTAGACATATCTAGGTTGAGAAAGATTTTTGTTGTTCCATAAAAAGAACAGCTTCTTCACTGTATATTTCTTAGGAGAAAAAATGTCCCTGGAACTAAAATAACAGAATCCTTCTACATGCAAAGAAAGGTAGGTTGAGGCAGAGGTGGAAGTTGTGGGAGTGCGTGAGTGTTCCAGGGTGGAAAGGTGAGTGCTGGGAGCAGGAAAGAGGTGGATAAAATACAGAAAAAGTTAAGCTTCCTATCTGAGGCTGATAGAAGGAATTTGGCAAAACCAAGTATATTTGTGTAGGGCTCCAAGACCTGGTCCACACAAGCAAAAGGTCTTTGTGGGGTGTGTTCCACATCATTCAGCTTGATCTCACATGGCCTTAATCCTAGGGAGTGTCACACTTTGTTGGAAAGGAAATTATTTCCTTTCATGGCCTATCAAAGTCAAAGAGGAAATATTTAGAGCCTGTAGCTATCTTCCTAGAGAAGGGGCGGATATAGTACACACTGCAGCTTTTTCATTTAAATGGCTATCATCTCCACTCACACAATGCAGGCACCATGGTGTCGGGGAGGGGAGGCAGACTACAGTCAGCCTTTGCTAACTCTGTAGATCTCCATCCTCTTTTATGCTACTTTAGCAACATAAGCTGTCAGACCTGGGGTGATCTATTAGTCAAGTTCTTGTTACTATAACAAAATGTGGGAGATAACTAACTTACAAAGGAAAAAGATTTATTTTGGCTCACAGTTTTGGAGGTTCCACGTCAAGATTGAGCAGCCTGTGGCCCAGAGGAAGGGGCTTCCGGGCCACTGTCAGTCCTGCCGCTCCCAACCCAGAGGAAAGGGCTTTTGGGCTGCCTTCTGTCCCACTGCTCCTAGCCCAGGGGAAGGGGCTTCTGGGCCACCATCTGTCCCACCACTCCTGACTGAGAGGAAGGGGCTTCTGAGCTGCTGTCCCACCACTCCTAGCCCAGAGTAAGGGGCTTCCAGGCCACCATCCATCCCGCCACTCCTGGCCCCTGTCCCACCTCTCCCAGTTCAGAGGAGGTAAGCCACTCGGGCGCCAAGAGCACCAGCCCCCCCACCCCCAGTCGAAATGAGAAGACACGTAAATAAGTCTCAAAACCAGACTTCCAGATCACCTACAGCAACCACAAAGGGAAATGAGATGGAACACTCTGATACTCAGCAACCTGGACCCCCTGAACTGGCAACAAAAGAGGATCTGGAAAAAATGAAATCAGAAATGATTTCTCAGATAACAGCAGAGATTGTGATCCTAGTGCAAGACATGATTAATAAATCTAGAGAGGATCTGAGGAACATGATGGAAACCCAACATAGGAAACAAATGGAATCCATAAAACAGATGCAAATAGATTTCCAGGAGATGAAAAACTC
>NW_004624796.1:3225364-3245699 GCF_000247695.1 Heterocephalus glaber
TAGAATGAATAATTGATAATGCAAAATAGGAAGAAAAGGTCCAAAGGGCTAGGGGTAGTGGGAGGGGCAGGGGAAAGGAAAGAAGGGAAAGGAAAAATGATGAGAAATGGAAAAAAGTGGAAATATAGTGTTTGTAAATAGGGAAGGGTGGAGGGGATGAAGGGAGGGCTAGGAATGGGGAAAAAAATAAGAATCAAGATGCATCATGTAAAGGTACAATTCCCAATGAGAAATGTAAATGTGTTGTATACCTACAATGTACCAATACAAGAGTTTAAGTAAAAAAAAAAAAAGAAAAAAAAGATTGAGCAGCCCCATTGTATGGAGCCTCTAACAAGGCTTGGTGGTGGGATACCTCGTCGCTTACCTCTGAGCCAAGAGCAAATGGGCAGACAGGAAAGGGCCATAGTCCTGGCAATCCCTTCTGAGTGCATCCCAGCCCTGACCTACACACTGCACACTCAGCTCTACCTCCTAAGGTCCTCTCACCTCCCCAAAGCGTCACACTGGACACCAAGCCTTTGATGCATGAGGCTGCGGAAGACACTCAAGCCACAGTGAGTGATTTTAAAGATTTTCTTGGGATAAAATAAGTATATGTGGACATGCAAAATTCAAGCTCAACTATAAGTAGACAAGGTCTCCTTAAGTCATACTTTGTAAAAGGGTGGGTACAGGTCAGTAATGCCTGAGTTCAGAGTCCAGAACATACCTGAGGAAGGGAATGGCCTTCCAGGTGTTTGAGGGTTAGCTTGTGACACACAGCATCCCACGGTGTCCCATGGAGGGGAGGTGCACTGGCCTGTGGGACTGAGGCGGCACCCCTGAGAGTTCACTCTGTTTTGTACACTGGGCCATCGTATCCTTTCACTCCCAACAGCTGACACTGGCATCTCGTCACGGGCTGACCCCGTGCCAGTGCTGGTTTCTGTTTAGGATCCCAAAGCCTGCTCCGCTCCACACGCGGGCCACTGTTGCCCAGGACCGCGGGGCAGGAGTAAGTTCCGCAGCTGCCACGCTCCTGATTGGCACTGCTCAGGAGGGAATGACAGTTCTCCACAGCCCTCCTGGGAGACTGAGCGGGGCACCCTTCCTGGGGACTTGGCTTGGTAACTGCACCTTAGGTGGTTTCTTTCCCTTTCCACTTGCCCACTCACTGGCAGTTTTCTCAGGAAACATTCCCTTGGAAATCACTTTCACACGTATCCTTGCCTCAGGGTCTGCTTCTGGGGAGCCTGCTCTGAGATTTCAGGCATCGCAGGGAGCCTGGCAGGCATGACCCAGCCGAGACAGGCAGGCTAGGTATGGAGATCACTTCACGCCACCCCACGCTTTGATTCCATGATCGCCAAAGCGTTTCCAATTATAATTCTCTGCCCATGAATCTCCTCTACAACGGAAGAAGACAGAACATTTCAAGTTCCTTTTAGCAGCGCTATTTCTCACTTCACATTTGGAACTGTGGATTATCGATGAGTCTCTCGAGTGCTGTGAATACAGCTCTGTCCCCAAGGGAGAGAACACGCCTGGGAAACTGACATATCCTACTTTAAGGTGTGCAATGCCGAGACATTAGAATCACATCGGGCCGCCTTGAGAGGCTTGTTTTGGAAGCCGCTTGGCCTCCCTGCATCGCTTCTCTATTGGTTTATTCTTTTACCACCAGAAGGTTCCTGCTTTGATCTCCTGACCTGGCAGAGTTGAGAAAATGACTTATACTTGTTTCCCTCACCTGGCTACGAGGGGAACGTTTGTCCCCTCCAGAAGTTGTGGAATCTAACTGGCCTGGTATCAGTGTAAGAGGTGGATCCTTTGGAGATGATGAGTTTCTGCCTCCTCCTGCTGCTCTGGCTGCAATCCTCTTCCTTCCTGCCATGTGGTGGGGTGGGAGGCAGCAAGAAGCCCTCCATCAGGGCCTGGCTCCTGGGCATTGGGCTCTCAGTTTCTGGAACTGGGAGCCTACACTTCTGCTCAGTACAGAGGACCCAGTCAGGGGGCTTGTTGCTGCAACCCTAAGTACCCGAGCTATTTATTCCTCTGGCAGGCAGACATGTTCTTTGCTTAGGACCCTTGGAGATACTTCAAAATTTAGGCCCAACTCCCTTGGCGTATTGTGCAATTCTTGTACTCCATGAGTGTCTCTATTTGCATATTAAAGAGAGAAATAAGACTTTATTCTTGTAGATGCATCAAGGATATGGAATAAAACTATAGACATAGAGAACATTGAGCATTTTTGTCTCTGCCACAAGGGGTCCAGACCCATCCTACTATTCTGCACCTGTGAGTTCAGACTGGTATATAGAAAAGTTTTTATTTTTAAAGAAGAAAGCCTAAGTTTTGATTGATGAGTTTATTGAAAGACTTTTAGAATGACTGATTGTGACAATTAATAAGCATTGGTAAGTAGAATCCCACACTACGAACACACAATAATCACATTCAGACATTTTCCCAAATAAACTTTGCCTTCTAAGGATCTCACCGGCACGGAACGTAAACAATTTTCATTTAACGTTTCTATTCCTAGCCAGAAGTTCCAAATTCGTGTGCTGCATCCAATCCGCTCACAAAACTCCTAGTTACCCATTAGAAACTGAGGCTCAGGTGTGCTCACTCCCTGGCCCGGAGTACTGGCTGGTAAAACCTCAACTGTTGATCTAGAAAGAAGCTGGAAGGAAGAAGCTAGTCCTGGCTTAACCAGAGGGGTCTCAGCCTTTTAGATAAAAGTGTGAATGCTTGCTTCTTTGACCTCGGCTTTTCCAGTCAGGCTCAACAGGCAGCCCGCCTCCCCCCGCAGTTCTGGGCTAGAGTCTCTTGGGGGCGCTGCTGTACCGAGTTCTGCATAGAGAGCCAAAACCGGAACGGGAAAATCAACGCCAATGAGATCGCTCCCTCTTCGTGTCTTTTTCCTTTTGGGGGGAATGTTTTTCAATTAAAACTCCAGACACACAAACATCATTTACAGCCTACCTTTTTCGGAGCTCGGCTGGAGGTCAGGGCAGTCAGGAGAAAGCTCTTTCCTTTGAGGAGCTGCTCGTGCTGTGGAAAGAGGAGCCAGAAATAGACCTGTGGAGAGTAAAAGAATGAGGACTTAGCCTTAGCCGATGCTGAGAGCCGTTTTTCTTTTCAAATGTGTCTGTCCACTTCCCACTCTCTCCTGTCGCTGCAGGCCATTAGCGCTCTGTTTCTGTCTCTGCAGAGGCCTGTGCTTGGGGAGGACAGCGCTCCTGGGCTGGAGTTTGACCTCACGAGTTATTTTTACCCCATAGCTTGCAATATCATAACAGCATATATCTTGTGCCAAAGAGCAGCCCCAAACCTGACAAAGAAGAAAAATGATCTGGAGGGTAGACGCCTTTGATCTCAAAAGGCCTCTCAGGATGCACAAAATCGCACAAATGCATGACCCCGGAGCCTGTAATATTTGTCCCAGTTTCCTGATCACACAAGAACCTTCTTCTGGAAAGGCCTTTTTATCTAGATGAGGCAGGGGCTACATAGCTGTGATTAGAAGTGAGGTCCAAGAAAGGGCCCCCTATCCCCCGACTTCTACATAGGGCAGCAGTATTCAGTCCTGTGCCAGTTAAAAATTCTCTTGTGGATCCCTTTGGGTTCCTTTGTGATCTGGAGGTGGAAGCTGAGTAATGTCATCTCCAACTAGAGAAAAAGTGGATTTTGATTCAGGGAAAGGATAACGCAAAATACAGGATCCAGCAAGAGAACACTCAGTAACTGGCAATGCCGGGAGAAGATTGGGGCAAGAGAGGAAAACACAGAGCAGAGGGGGCATGGAAGATAAATCTCAGGCTGCAGAGCTTAATTAAGCTGAGCCGTCTGAAACTGCTATTTGTGTTGGCCAGAATGAGTTGAAAATTGGCTCTGAAGCCAAGCAATCTTGAATGCATGTTGAGCTTGCCAGTTCCGGAGGGTGGTCCCACTGTAACCCAGAACAGCCACTTCCTGCACTCTTAGAACATCCTGCTTGTACTTAGGCCCTCGCTCAGGCATCCTAGTATCATTTCACTGCCTCTAAATGGAGCGGGTTTAATGTCAGTTGTGTGCAAAATACCCACCAGTAAGTGAGGCCACGGGTTGGTTGTTCTACAATTAAAAGAGGTGACCAACTGTCTGACCACATTTCCCAGCCACCAGCTCTCTTTCCACCTGTCTTGGGTTCAATAATCAGACTACTCTGCGTTGCAGGGTGAAGCCATTCCACAACTCCTGGTCTGTAAAATGGGGAACCCAAGACAGTCTATAGGGACAAGATTTTATTTTTAAAGATGCATGGGCCTCTCTACTCCGGAGTAATAAAAATTGATGTGGCAGTCTAATTAATTGGATTGGATTTAATTTCAAGGTCTCTATGGGTAGAATCATGATATTGTCATTTACATGGAGATTGGCCAAAATGGATGGTTGTGGGAAAGAAACACTCCAGAAAACAAACAAACATAAAAATCAACTCTAACTCTAGTTGAATGTACCCTTCAGTTGAAAGCTAACTTTGTGACAACTATCTAAGAAATCATAATGAATTACTGTTGATGAGAAGTTGTGAATTGTTCTCTTGGTCACTCACTATGTGTAAACTCTATACAGGGTAAACTGGGTGCTGTAGCTTCCAGAAAGGAAAGGAGATAAAGAATGGCCCAACTTCTGCTTCTCAACTTTATCTCCCATTAATAAGAAAAGCTGGACAGACCATGCAGATATGCTACCCTACAAATCCCTGTGGAAAGCTCTCTGTTAAGGTCCCCCAAGAAGGAAAAATCCCCTCACCACATAATACTTGAAGGTACTGATCTAACAAATTTCAGAGGAACATTTGCCTCTTTTTTGTTCAAACTTCAGACAATACACATAAAAATTACACAGCAGAAATTAAGTATTTCTTAGATATCAGTATAGGGCAGATGCCAAATACCTTAATCCAACCGCATTCCTAATTACTTTTTCATGCTTATTCCATTCTTTCCTCCACCTACTAGTGAATATTTGCAATCCTAATTGCCCTATTATCCTAATCCATAAAGACTTCTGGGATTTTTCCCAGAGATTTTAGCTCTAGTAATTTTTTTCTTTAAATTCTCACAAGGTGCCCATACTTCTTAGTGTTTTCATCACTATTAAAATACATTGAGCACGTGGGTGTAGGTAAACAGATTTATCAGGTGTGACTATGAGATAATGAGGATGCTTGCATCAACTCTCTCAGAAAAATGCCAACAGTGGTACCAACTATATTTCAGACTGTACCTGTATCTGGGGAATAAGTATACAGGTTCCCACTGAGAGGGTTGTGAAGGAAAAATTCAGTAGTTTGGTTGAGCTGTGGTCTACGCATTCATACATCAATTTTATTTCTCAAGCCCTACAAATTTCTAGACTTCTATAGACATATATGTCTTTTGGGAAGTGAATATATTCCAAGTAAAAGGCTTTAAAAGATATCGTTCAGTTGCTCTTTGCAGAGATTTCTCATGTAACTGGATTTGACAGTAGGACTTTTAGCCTAGGGTTTGGGGCTACATATTGCATGTGTGTTACATATCACACATATGAGGATGATAGATGTAGGTGCAACACAGAATGTAGGGCTGGCTTTGGAGCTCTGCTACCCCCAACTGGAACAAGACCTCATCCTCACTGGCAAGTCCCACCTGAATTCGGGATTCAGATTGCTTGGCTTGAGAACTGATTCTTTTTTTATCGCTGGTTTCCAAAAATGGTAATTCATGATTCAACTTAATTTTAAGCTCTGCTGCCTTAGGCTTGTGCTGTAATTATAGCCATGAACCAATATTTGACTTTGATAGGCCGGTTACTGTAGTTAGCGTAATACAACGGAACAGAAGATATATGAAGCCTTTAAAAAGTTCGAGGGTACAGCGCATGTTTTTGAATTCTCAGTAAATGTCATAAAAAGCAAATATTAAAGCTCAGGTCCAAAATAGCATACATGCTCCCTAAAGGTCTGAGTGATGTGGGCACATGATATTTCCTCTATCATAAAGAATCTAAGAGTTACTCTCTCTGACCTCCCCCCACATAGTATTAAACTGAAAGCTGATTTCATTCCACACCAAGAATGTATGAGGTAAAAAGTGAAAGGATAGCTCCCCGATATAATTACACAGAGTCACACACAATGCAGTAAATGCTTTGTGAGACTGTTTGGTCTGCAAAAATGCTTTTTAGCCTAAAGTGAGATATCGATCACACCAGTTTTTGTCCATTTCCTATTTAACTCTTTTATACCTCACATTTTATTTTGCTGAGTCATCTTGCAAATCTAAGGGAAAATCAACTTTCATTATAAAAGCATTTTAAGGACAAAGAGAAAAGGGAAGTCAGTTGCACTTGGGCTCAAATTGAGTAATCAGTTTTTATTACTATTATTATTTTATGCTCAGAGGAAGACATTAATTTAAGAAACATGGGATCTCTTGGGTTGCATACTGCATTTCTATACATTACTTCTAGTGAGGCAATTGTATTGCTCAGTCTTCCAGTGCTGGGACTGAATACCTGACACCCACAATTTAAAGGAGGAGAGGTTTACCTTAGCTTCCATTTTCCTGGGGTTTAGTCCATAGTCGGCTGGCTTTCAGGCAGAGATGTTATAGCAGGATGGTGGAAGAAAGCTGATCAATCATGGAAGCTGAGAAGCAGAGTGGAGTGGAAAGGGTCAGAGAGGAAGGAGCTAGGGACCACATACCATCTCCAAGGTCTCCCTCCTATGACCCCCTTCCTCCATCAGGCCCCACCTCCTACTCGGCCACTCAGCTATGAACTCATCAGTAGATGAAGGCACTGATGAGACTAGTGTCTTCAGATTTTAATCACCTCTGCAGGAGTTTCTTAATCCAGTTAAGTTTGACAATTGGACCAACCAGCACAAATCCACCCCTCGTCAACTTGTTAGCCAAACACATCTCTTTAAACCATACTCAGTCTCTTAAGTACAGCCAATAATAAATTCATAACATCACCTCACATAGTATATCTATCCTGCATACAACTAAAAATGCACTCATTCCTTCCCCAAAGTCTCAACTGCTTCAGCATTGCTCAAAAATCCACAGCCACATCTTCCTGAGACTCAAGACAAGTGTTCAGCTGTGAACACCTATAAAAATAAAAAGTAAATCACATGCTCACGATGGCACAGAGTGAACATTCTTATACAAAAATGGAGGAGTAGAAGATAGAAAAGAATTGAACCAAAACAAGACTGAAAACCATCAGGGCAAATATTAAGTCTTATAGCTCCACATCTGGCATCTAATGAGTTCCAGAGGGCTTGGGTGGAGCCACCCCTGGGCTTTGCTGGTTACAACTGAATGGCCTCTCTCTTGGGCTGGCTTAGCTCAGATGCTTGTGGCTTTCCTCAGCAATACTGTACATGGCCTTTGAGGGACATTTAAGTCATCAGTGAGGGGCGACTATGGTTGCATCTGGCAGAGGGCTCTGAGTGACTTTCCACATCTCTTCAGGTCCTTGCCCTCACTTCAAGAATAAAAAAGTGAGGCTCTTAGCTGAAATGGGGGAGTCAAGGCTGGATAGTGGGAAGCAAAAGTTTAGGGTGTAGCAAATATAGAGAAAGCAGAAGAGAAACTATCTTAGCAGCAGAGTGATGCTGCAAAATAGGAGCATCTCACTTGGGATGCCTGGTGAGTGTGAGGTGTGCTTCATACGTACAGGGGTAAACTGGTTTCTAAAATTAACTGTTTCACTGATTGGCGGTCTGGGCCAATCCAGGTCTTGGCCTTTGTTTCAGGGAAAGGGAGAAGGTCAACATAAGTAAAGGTGAGAGACACTTTCAGGATGTAGCAGGGCACATTTTCTCAAGCACATGGTACACAGATTAGCGTGTGACGATTCTGCAGTGCTAGTCATCAGGTTTTGTCCTGTGTTTTTCTATGTCCTTCTGCTCCTACTTTCTGAGTCCATATTTGTGGGACACCCACTCTCCACTGACAGGGAATTCTTTGTGCCTCCTCAATGGCATCCACACCATAAAAGACTAGTGAGGGCCCCAACAACAGGTATTTGAAATACTATTAAAACAAATTCTTAATTTTCAACAATACACAACACTAAGATTCCTTCCTAAACCCCAGGGGACCAGCCTAGTCACTTGCTTGCCTATCCCTTGAAGGCCACTGTTTTAGATCACTGTTTCTTAAGTGATTTCTCAGAAGCTACTGACGTCAAAATGATCAGAAATAATTATTTAAAATGTAGATTACTGAGATCTAATCTAGATGGATTTTGTCAAGCCTTTGAAAGTGCATCCCACTACTCTATACTGGAAAATAATATATTCTGTATGGTGTTTGACACTTTCCCAAAACTTTTACATTATTAACTAATTGAAACCTTAGAAGAACACTATTGGATACACATCATGATTATGCCCATTTTTCAAACTGAATAATTGAGACACAGACAGGTTAAGCAGTTCGTTCACAGCTGTATACTACTAACTGCATGTGTGGTAATTTTATGTGCCAACTTCCCTGGGTCACAGGGCACCTGGATAAAGTGGTGCTTCTATGTGTGTCCATGAAGGGGTTACTGTGAAAATTAGCATCTGACTTGCTAGACTTAGTAAGGTAGACAGCCTCTGCTGTGTGTTTGAGCCTCATCCTATCCATTGCCTAAATGGAGCAAAATGCAGAGAAAGGCAGATACCCTTTTGTTCTTCCTTCCTGGCCTGCACTGGGACATTTCATATCATCTTTCCTGTCCTTGGATGGAGATTAACACCAATAGCTCCCCTGTTCCCCGATTTCAGACTGACACTAAATCACACCTTCGACTTTCCTGGGTCTCCAGTTGGCAGGCAGCTGGCAGGTCATGGGGCTCTTCAGCCTCTTTAATCATGTGAGGCGATTCCTCAGAATAAATTTCTCTCTTGGTGTGTGTGTGTGTGTGTGTGAGTGAGTGTGTGTGTGTCCTATTGGGTCTGTTTCTCAGAAGAACTCTAATACCCTGGGAGAACTGGGATTTGAAACACAAGTCACTATTACACACTAGGTCCTAGGTGATTCTAGTTACACATTAGGTTTAGAACCACTCACTTGCGTTGTTCTATAAACATCTTGAAATGCATCTATTTATCTTTGTGATCATTCTTAGCTTATTATTTCAGGTTCAAATTGATTGTATAAGCAACAAAAACATCATTATAAAACTGAAAACAGATTAGTAAACTGTATGTCCTATAGAACTAGGAAACCCAGTATGCCAAAATTTATTCAAAATTTGGTAAATTCTTCAGCTAATTTGCATATAATGTGACTGTGTATGATTATAATTACAACTGCGTTTTTTCTTCACACGGTCTTTAAACAAAAAGGAGGCCAGGCTGCTGTCTGACCCTGTGTGTCGCTTCTCAGCAGAAGCACGCAGGACAAATGTCTCTGGAGCGTTGTCCCTGGGACAGCACCTGAAAGCAGGAGCAGCCCGTCTGGAGATGCTCTATGCAGGTGCGGTCTATTTTTAGTCTCTCCAGCTACATGCACCAGGTGGGAGTGCACAGGACAATAGAACCTTGTGCCAGGGCTACAGCCAAAGTGTCCCTTCAAACGGGGCAGCAATTAGAGCCCAGCGTTGTTGCCCTCAGGATGCCAGCCCCGCTCAGCTCCTGGGTCTGACCTCAAGTTACACTAGGGGCGATGTAAGAATGAGGGAGTCACTGGCGTGACTGCTCTGATGCAAACCAATGCTGGCCCGCAGTCCCAAAGTGCCACAGAGTCACCACAGAAGCAGGTCAGAAGCACAAGCTCCTAGGACTCACCTTCAGAGGGTCTGAACAGTGTGGTCTGGGACCCAGCATCTTCTGAGATTCCAGCTACTTCTGCTGCAGTGGGTCTGACCACCACACTGTGAGAACATTGGTGGAGGGAAGAGTTGTCACTGGAATGAGTACAAATGGTACCATTTTGATTAATGAAAAATATCAGCACATGGAGTAGCTAGAGGTGAAGTGTAAATATTGGATGGAAAGAGGAGAAACAGAGACTGAAGAAAGTGATAAACGAGGGGAGAGGCGTTAGGTCTGTCTTGTGTGGGTTCTTTATCTCACATGGGAATGACATAGAAGAATCAGATCAAAGAGCTATTGGATATCACTGCTGATCACCCCTGGTCTAGAGATGTCTTCAGGTGGCCAAAGATCAGGCTATTTCAGTATACTTGACAGCATAACCTTGAGGCCATGAAGGCTAAGGTTGTGCTTGAGAACACAGTGAAGACTTAGGGAGCCTTTAGAGACTGTCTGTGTGGTATCTAGGGTTGGGATGCCCCTTTATATCAGTCAGTTTTCCTGTTGCGTGACATGTACCTGACAACTTAAAGGAGGAGAAATTTAATCTGGCTCATTCTAAGAAATTCAATCAATGGTTGGCTATATCTAAGGCAGAAACATCAATATTGGAAGGGCATGACAGAGGAAATCTGCTCACCTCATGGCAGCCAGGAAGCACAAAGCGGAGGGGAAGGCTGAGGAGGGAGATATATGCTCCCAAGGCATGCTTTCAGGGACACACCTCTTCCAACTAGACCTCCCTCGTTTAGCTATGAAGTCATCAGTGGATCAATCCGTGGAAGAATATAATGGCCTGATGATCCAATAACCTCAGGAAGCCCCACCTCTGAATTCATGAGACTTTGGGGAACATTTTAGATCTAAAATCTAATACCCTGGGCATTTTAGGAGGATCTGAATGACTTGTGGGAACTGAGAACTGAAAGCTGCTACTCAGGGATAGACAAGAACTCTGCCCAGTCCTCTCTGTGAGGAAGGCAGTTTCCTGAGGGAACCTAGTCATGGGAGCAGAGGAGGAAGAAGAACTTGCATCCAGGCCACTTGAGGCCCCGGCTTCCTAGTCAGGACAGTGCTAACTAGTTTCAGGCCTTCAGGCACAGGCCAGTGTGTTGTTTCCATGTTCTGAGAATGAGCCTTGCAGAGATTGGATGCCTAACCGTTCCGCTGACAGTCCTGGTTAGCTGCCTCTGCTTCTACAAAATGTCCTCTTATCATATGGCATTGCCTTTAAAAGCTGTGCTGTCACGCATTTCTCACACACCCCTGTCTTCTAGCGGAAAGTAATCTCGGCCTGTCAGCAGTTCAACTTTACATCAAAGTCTCCGAGGTGGGAGCTGATACTCAAGTGAAATTGAAAAATATGATTCAGCTAGAAATACTGAAACTTCCCCTAGATACAACTGGCACTAAGAGACCTGCTGACTGAAACTACCTTGTTTGAATACCTGACACAATTTTAGTTTGGCACTAGGCCTCTACCTGACTTTCAGTGTGTGTCCGTCAGCCTTCTGGTAATATAAAAACAATAACAGAATTAATCAATTTATGAAGTGAAGAGGCCATTTTGGCTCACAGCTTTCCCACACCACGGTGGGAAATTCGCAGTGTATTAAATCCATGCACTTCACGGCCAGGAGATCAAGAGAGGAGGAGGCAGAGGGTGGGATCCCATGAAGCCCTCTGAGAACACAGCCTTGGTCACCAGAACACCACTCACCGGTGAGCTCCGCCCCTGAAGGCACCACACGAACTCTTGGCAGGGCCACGTACCACAGGGACGATGAAAGAAGGAGCCCTGCACACTTTGGTGGACACATTTGTGGAAGGAAATGGGAAATGAAGTCATCCATTCGCTCACTCAACGTTCTGCATTTTTTTTTGGGGGGGTACTGGGGATCAAACTTGGGACCTTGCGCTCGCGAGGTGGGCACTGGAACCACTGAGCTAAATCCCTGGCCCAGTGTTCTGCATTTTAAATTTCATGTAAGAAATTTATTTCAAGCTCATTGTAAATGAAAGATTTCCTTTCACTGGCAAACTGGCATAACTTTTCTGCATTCTCTAAGATAACTGGAGGTTTGTTCTGACCTTTAATGTGACCCTTTCTCTTTTGTTGATAGTTTCTGTAATGCTGATTGTTTTGGTTTTTCTATTTAACTATGAATATCTTGTGTTGCTTCAAAACTTTAATCCTATTTTTATCTAAGTATGTAGATACAGGTAGTGGGTTGAAACATTCATAAAAATTGAGGAAGATGGGGTTTCTTTCCCTTGTCAGTTGTTCCATTCACTACTTGCCCTGTGGTCTGTGCAGATTTAGTTACCTATAATCCCACACTACTTTTATTGGCAGTGTTTGTCTGCCTGCTAACTTCATTTACATGTGTAATGTTTTCACTACTAAGTTTTAAATGACTACTGTATTCCACTACTTTAGTGTTTGGTTCTATGATGGCCATGAGCAAGAGCTCCTGTCCTCAGATAATAGAGGAGAGTGTGTTTCATGAGAAAGCACCGTGCGGATTTTCGCTAGGGACATTACAGTCACACAGAGCAGTGGCACCTGTGCACAAATGCCAGGCTGTGGTGTTGTAAGCACCAGCAGCTGCTCCCTGTCTGTGCACAATGCTCCACGATCAGGGCACCTCTTGAGACACAACTTCAGGCTGGGGTCCCCTGAGCAAGGAGTCCCCTGTAAATGGTGGCTTTATGCATACACTCCCTACCATTGCTCTAGTTATCCCATATTTCTCTCTCTCCTTTTGCTGTGTGTGTGTCTGCGCACGCGCTGTGCATTAGACCCAGGGCCTCACCCCTGCTAAACGTGTACTGCCACAGAGCCACATCTCCAACTTCCCTCCCTTATGGATTATCTGTTGAAAATGTCAAAGGTGGCTCATATACAGTTTGGGAGGTAGGAAGAGAGATACATTTTAACTTTTATGATTGTAAAAGTCTTACACACTCTTGCATGTCATGCTTCAAGGGGATGTGTCCACTAGAGCACTCATCCCAGTACATGCCTGCCATTGTGTCTCTAACACTCCACTAGACAAATTTCATGTTTAAGCAAACAAATGAGTTGTTTAGAACCAAAGCTCCAGGTCAGATTCCTCTTTATTTTATTTTTGGATTTTGACTGAATGACAGCTTTAGTTTGTTGCTTAGTTTTTGTTATTTTCCTTTATGGTGGTAATATGAGTTAAACTAATCTGGGTTCACACCACACGAGTTTATGATAATTTAACAAAATGTTTTACAGGCCAAATGAAGAGGAAAACTTTGTAAGCTTCAGAAATACATAATTAATGATGACAAGCAGGTCCATAATGGAGATAAAGAAGGCTAAATATTCCAAAGATCAGACAATGTCTACTGCATGTAGATTTCATGAGCATTAAGCAGGACAAAGAATATAAAGCACACTTTCTGAAGCATGGTAATATGAGGCTGAAATAAATGACAGCATAGCAGGCTGCCTTGGCTGAAACTCAGACTAAATTTCTTAAGAAACCAATGGATTTTGAGCTCAGGTACCACTGTTGAGTCCATCTACAAATGTCTACAGTGAAATGTTTACTAAATTGAACATTCAAATAAAACTAAGGGTTATAACTTGGATATCAGTGACGATGCTAAGATAATTTGTTAACAGCAAGAATTTCCAAAGGGGACCATGGTGTAGAACAATGCCCAGAAACACAAATCAACAAAAAATATCAGCAACCTTGGCCTTGGAGGAGGCTGCTAAAAATATGGACCTTTCTCCAAGGAGAAAGCAGTCTAATAAAGTAAACAATGATAGACAGTATTGAATGCAATAATGTGAAAGTGTAGGAAGTTCCATGATAGGATGTGGGAGGTAATTAATGGGTCAGTTATGTTAGGGGAATTTATGTTAGGGGAATTCTAAAACCATGGCCCCTCCATGGAATTCTTCCTTGCTTTCAAGTATCCTGACCAGTGATTGCAACAAAATAAAGCAAAGCAAAACAAACAGCTTTGGAGTAGGTTATTTTAGACCTTGAATATCTTAACACATGGTAAATGGCCCAGTTGAGCCATGAATGCATTTGCCTTATAGAAAAATAGCTTTTCATTTGGTGTCTTCCAGGGAAGCTGTTTTGATCTTTTCTTGACCCAAATTCATAGTCATTGAATTTTAGAGCTTTAGCCAAGCTGAAAGATAAGCTACTCTCATCTCCACCTTGGGTTAAGAGCAAGACTTCTGAAGAAAGTAGGTGGAGATTAAATCTGCCTTAATCACTCAGAAGCCTCAGACAGATTACTTAACTTTTTAGCCTAAAAAAATGAACATAAAAATGTAGTTCCATTGTAGTTACACAAAATGGTAGGACAATTTTTTGGTATAATACTGGGGATGATAATTTAACATAAGTTTTGATAATTACTCTTTCTAGCCCTGGGCTAGGTGGGCTTTTCAAGGCCACATGACCGGGGTGGAAGAATTTGAATTCATATGGAAATCCTGAGAGAGGTGCCATTACCACAACATATTGGTTTGTGAATCCCTAAAAAGATCTTTTCTTATAAAAAATCAAAGGAAAAAAGCAATGAACTCTTTTGAGTGTTATTGAGCTTGGAATTTTGTAAGTTCAGTTGATGGTAAGTATTTATGGCTTGGTGACTGAGTTCTCACCAACAGTGTGTGAGCTGGTGACTTATGCATGTGGATGTGCTCTTCTCTACTGGACTTTGTAGCTTGCAGCTGGCTGTTCTGGACCAGACCGTGACAGAAACCCAGCTCAGTCGGTGCGGGGATGCACGGAAGGGGTGAGGGCTCAGTGCCTAGAGAGGGATCTTGGAAGGCACCGCCCTGCTTTCAACGGTTTGCTTCTCTTGAAACTTGGCTGAGAGAAATTTCCATGCACTTCAAGGCTCTGAATTGGTGTCTTGTTTGGCAGTTGGATAGCTTCATCGTAACCAAAAGAGGGACGAAATCGTTGGGTAAGACTCCCTGGAGAAACGGACTTGAGATGGACCTCGAAATATTCATTAAAGATTAATCAAATGGAAAGGAAAGAGACAAAGATAGAGCAAAAACACTGTTTTTTGTAATTGTCTAGCAGGGATTAGGCATTCCCCTGTCCATTATAAAACACAACAATAAAATCTGTCTTTAGTGGGAATCTTCCTTTAAAACAGAATAGAATTTCTTAATAAAGGAAAAACATACTTTAAATGCAAAGTTCCAATAGAAGTATCATTAACTTTTATTAAATTGTCTGCACCTGGTTGGTCCCTGTATCTACATTTTGGAGAATTTCTAATAAAAAAGAGAGAAGGGCTACTGCGGTTCTGTTTGTGGTTACACAGAACTGTGGGATAAAGCCTAGGTTAGTTCCATGGTGCAATTGGCAAAAGCACAGGCAGTTGAATTTGACTATCCCTTCCACATCGTCAGTGCGGTAACTACATTTTATCTTTCTTACGAGGATGTTTCACCCAAGCCACGATGAAGTAACTAACTGACACCAGGTTTGATATCTTGCTATCAACAACTAGAAAACTGTTTTCAAATATTGTTTCAGATATTGGATAAAAGACAGAATAAGACTGATGGCGGAGAGAAACAAGGAAAGTGAGCCTACCACCCGAGCTCTCTGCCAGAAGGCATTTTCTGGGCAGCCATCCAGGCATTAGAAACGTGAGAGGAGCCCAGCTTCACTGAGTTGAGAAACAAAGAACACAGTCTGTTCGGATTGAGGTGATGCATTTGCAGTGCCAAGTGCCAGGGGGTGCAGGAGAGGAGCGCTGTAGAGACGGATGAAGGTCGCCTTGGTGCTGTACACTCTTCCAGGAGGCTGAGGGAAGAATAGTATGGGATTTGTATGCTGAACACTTCCCAGAGTTCACACTGTTGGAAAATGTTCAACTTTCAACCAGAGTGAACTACTGGAGCATACACTATGTCCCCTAAAAAGTCACAGTGTAGTTTTAGGGTAAAACTATTTCTAAAGCAAGGAAATGCTATTCTTGCCCCACTATAGCCTCAGAACAAGCTTCAAAAGAATTAAGTTGATCCTCAACTAATTTTAGTGCATTAGAGATTAAAATCTCACACTCTTTCAGACATCAAAACTAATTCTCAAACATCATATTAATCATAAAGCTCAATTTGAAGTAAAAAGTTACAGGGTGTATGAAGGCATAGTAAAATGTACTCATTATTTGGAAAGAGCATACCAAAGATCCAGAAAATGTAGAGATGGTGAAACTAGAAGACAAGAACTTTAAAGATTTATTGTAAGTACATTAAAGGATTTCAAAGAAAATATGAATATCATGATGTAAGATATGGGAAATACATTTTAAAAGAATCTAGTGAAATTTATAGACATTAAGAAATAAAATTTAAAGTAAAATAATTGATACAGTAAACAGTAGATTATTACTACAGAAGAATATGGCAGTTAAGCTGAATTCATAGCTTTAGAAACCATCTAAAAGGAACTACAGAGAGAACGCAAAGAAAAAGTGAGTGTCAGGTATTTGTGGGGTAACATCAATCAGTGAAACCCATGCAACTTCAGTTCCATAAAAAAGAGCTGACAAAAAATAATACTTTAAAAAGTTATACCTAAAAATATTCAAATCTGATTTACACTATAAAGCTAAAAACATATGAAGCTCAACAAATGTCATGCACAATCCACATCTATAGAAAATTATAGCCTAGCATGCCACAGTTGAATTGTTAAAGGTAGGGGATTGGAGAAAAATCTGAAGATCAGTTATTTGCTAAGGAAAGGAACTGTGTACAGTAGAAGAAAGATAAGGAAGACCGTGAACATTTTGTAATCAAAAAGGTGGTGAAATATATCTTTAAAATTAAAAAAATTGCCAACTAAGAATTTCCTACCTTGTGAAATTATCTTTCAAAACCAAAGGGAAATTAGAGGAGTTTGCAGGCAAATACTGTGTCCAGATAATTCACTGCCAGAAATTCGGCATTCTAAAAGATACTTTAGGCTGAGGAAAATGTAACATTTTTATATTCTTTAATTGAGTTATATGTAATTGAGTATTTAACATAAAGTATCAACACAGTATTGTTAGATTTAAACATGTAGAAATAAGTTGTAGGACAACAGCACTAAGGTCAGAGACATTTGAAGTGTAGTTGTTTAGATTATCATATAGTAGATAGTCTAGTATTATTTGAAAGTAGACTCTAATAACACATGTATATCGGAAACCCTAAGGCAACTGTTCAAAGAGAATGAGAGAGTATGCCTAATTAGCTAATGCATGGGATGAAATGAAACACTATAAAGTATTTAATCTAAAGGAAGGCAGGACGTGGGGAAAGAAGGAATAAGATACAAAATAAATACTACAAATAAAACCCAAATAGAGAGATGGTACACTTGAATCCATGGATATATATATTTCATGGGCAATATATCACATTCCTAATTCCAAAAACAGAGTTTCAAATACAAGAAAAAAAGAAGTAGAACTCATAGAACAAAAATACAATAATAATAGTTTCAACAAGTCTCTTATGTTATTGACTGAACAGGTAGACAAACAAAATCATCAAATATTTCGATGGTTAGAAGAAAACTGTCAATCAATTTAAACAAAAAGAATTTATATTTTTTAAAGTGCATATAGACTACTGATTAGGATAAACTATTTTTTGAAATATAAAGCAATCTTAATGTAAAGAATTGAAATTACACAGAATATATTCTCCAATTATAAAGGCATTAACTAAAAATTAAAAACATAAACATATCTTGAAAATTCCCAAATATTTGAAATTAAATAGCACATTTCTAAGTAATCCATGGGTTAAAGAAGAAATCAAAGGGAAAATTAAAAAAATATTTTGAACTGAAAAGTAATGGACAATAAAATTTATCAAAATGTGTAGGATACAGCTAAATGAGTGTGTAGGGGAAGTTTAAAATGTTAAGTGCTATAATAGAAAAGGAAAGATCTCATAATCCAAGATTACATCTTAAGTGGCTAGGGAAAAAGAAATGAAATAAATCCAAAGTATACAGATAAAAGGAAAAATAAAAATGAAAAAAAGAACTCAATGAAACAGAATATTAACAGAAAAAAAGCAATAAAAGAAAATACTACATCTGTAAAAAACCGGTAGATTATAGGTTTCTATATAGAAAAAAAAGAAAATGACTATTTCAATAGATGCAAAACCTGACAAAATTTAACACTCATTCTAGAAACTTTCAGAAAACTAGAACAATTGGAGCTAAAAACTTATCAAACATACATCTATATCAGCTAAAATATGAATTAGAAATAAATATAATAAAATATGTATAAGATCTGCCTTCTAAAAACTACAAAACATGTTGAGATAAAAACATAAAGATATACCATGTTAATGGATCAAAAAATGCAATAGGTTAACATGTCAATTCTACCCAATTCATTGTGCACACCGAATTGTGTGGGGAAAATAACTTCCAACTCGTTAGATGTCAGAGGGCTGAGTTTGTGGGCTCACAACATTGAGAAATGAAGTTGGGAACCAAAGGAGGAAGTTGGGAGAGTTTTGTTGGAAATAAGAATATCTTCTGGGTTTCTGGAGAGGTCCCAGAGTGACTGGCCAACAATGCTCTCTATACAACAAAATCACAATACGTGTACAATGTGGGTCAAATTACAATCAACTTGTAGCATTACAAGCATAGTCGCTTAGCTAATATTGATCTAACAGGGCAGTGGTGGCAAAGCTGTGGCAGGAATGCTACCATTTTTTTTTTTAAGACAAAAGATATTATGTATGAGTTGTTTCTTCTAAAATAGAACCTCAGTATACAGGTTTAATTGCAGTGTTGGCACTTTGTGATAAATAAATGGGACTGGGGTTTCAGTTTGGGCACACATCTCTAAAAGGTTTGCCATCACTTGCAATAGGGTAACGAGTCACAGCAGGAGTACACGATGTGGATGAAACAAAGGCACTTTTGGAAAGGAGGGGAGTGTGAGTCCAGATGTTCTGATCACTGCCATATGCATCTGACGCCTGCCTGGACTTGCTGGACTGGGTGCTGCTAGTTATAGTGTAACCTCAAATTGCTATTTATCTCAGGGGAGGCTCATAATCCTGGCTGTTTCCTCTCCATCCTGAGGCCTGGCTCTCTTCAGATTCACCTCCAGACATAATCTTCATGTGTCTTGTTTTCAGTTCCAGGGCCTATCATCTCCCTGACTGCATATTAATTTTTATTTATCTTAGCTGTCTGTAACAGAATGACATACTAATCAATTATCAACAGGCATTTGGCATGGAAATTGCCAGGTTAATTTTAAAATTTAAATGGAAATGCCAAAAACAGAGTGATCAAGACAATGGGGAAATAAAACAAAGAAAAATGCAAGACTTATGGCTATTTGACTTCAATGGTTCCTATCAAATACTGGTAGTCAAGATGATGCAATTTTTCCATACAAATGGACACTTACATTAACGGACTAGAAAGGGGAGTCTAGAAATTAATCACATAATTATGACCAATTAAGAGTTTATAAGTGTCGCAAGGTAATTCAACCAGGACAGTCTTTCCAACAAATAGTTCTTGAATAACTGAATTGACACGAACTTACTACAAACAAGCTTAATCTTTTCTTCATGTCCTATACAAAAAATTTACTGAGAATGGAGGATGATTTAAGTTTAAATGTGGAAACAATAAACCATTTAGAGGAAAACATACGAGGAAGCCTTCACAATTATGGAATAGGTGAAACTTTTTTAGGTCACATAAAGCATAAACAATAAAAACATGAAGAAAATTGATTTCATCAAAAATTTAAAGTTTAGTTATTTGAAAGACGATTAGGAAAATGGAATGACAAATATTCACTGTATTTATTGGGGTTTTTTTTTTGCTTAAATTCTTTTATTGGTACACTTTAGGTATACAATATGTTTGCATTTATGCTTGAGTAATTGTACCTGTACATGATGTATATTGGTTCTTATTTTTTCCCCTTTCCCTGCCCTCCCTTCACCCCCTCCACCCTTCCTTATTTACAAACACTTTATTTCCATTTTTTCCTTTTCTCATATTTTTTCCTTTCCCTTCATACCTCTGCCCTTCCCCTTCCACTTCCCCTACCTTTTCTTCCTATTTCAAATTATCAGTTATTCATTTTAATCATTTTCATCCTTATTTACACTTTCATTTTCTCACACCAGAGAAACTATTCAGTATTTACAGATGTGTGTCCTATTTATTTCAATGAAGAGTATGGCCTCAATATGCATCCATTTAGTTATAAATGTCTCTAGTGTCTCATTCTTTATGGCTGAGTAGTACTCCATTTTATTTTAAAAAAACACCACATCTTCTTTTTCCAGTTTCCAGTTGATGGGCATCTGGGCTGTTTCCAAGCTTTAGCTATTACAAACTGTGCCACAATAAACATGGGTGCAGATATATTGCTGTGGTATGATGCTTTTAATTCTTTTGGGAAGATACCCAGCAG
>NW_004624796.1:3247375-3269192 GCF_000247695.1 Heterocephalus glaber
TATTGAACAGGAGTGGTGATAGTGGGCATCCTTGTCTTGTTCCTGATTTTAGCATGAAAGTTTTCAGTTTTTGACCATTTAGCATGATGTTGGCTACTGGTTTTTATAGATAGCCTTAATTAGGTTGAGATAAAGGCCTTCTATTGCAATTTTGTGTTGGGTTTTTATCATGAATGGGTGTTGGATTTTGTTGAATGCTTTTTCTGGATCTATTGAGATGATCAGATGATTTTTGCCCTTGGCTCTGTTAATATAGTGTATTACATTTATTGATTTACATATGTTGAACCATCCTTGCATCCCTGGGATAAATTTGACTTGGTCAGGGTGTATGATCTTCTTGATAACACTGTATTCTGTTTGCCAGTATCTTGTTGAGGATTTTTGCAACTATGTTCATTAGGGAGATTGGCCTGTAGTTCTCTTTTTGAGTTGGGTCTTTCCCTGGTTTTGGGATCAAAGTAACACTTGCTTCGAGGAATGAATTTGGCAGCCTTGCTTCCCTTTCAATTTCCTTGATGAGTTTAAAGAGTAATGGTGATAGTTCTTCTTTAAATGTCTTGTAGAATTCAGCAGTGAAGCCATCAGGACCTGGGCTTTTCTTTGTTTGTAAATTTTTAATTATGTTTTCAATTTCACTCATTGTAATTGGGGTGTTTAAAATTTCTATATCTCCTTCATTTAACTTTGGAAATTCATATGTATCTAGGAATCTGTCCATTTCTTCTGTGTTTTCCATTTTATTAGGGTACAGGTCATCAAAGTAGGTATAGATGATCACCTGGATTTCTGCTGAATCTGTTGTGACTTCATCTTTTTTGTTCTTTTTTTTGGTACTGGGGATCAAACACAGGACCTTGTGCTTGCGAGAAAGGTGCCAGAACCACTGAACTAAATCCCCGGCCCATTTTCATTCTTAATTGCATGGATTTGAGACTTTTCTTTCCTTTTTTGGATAAGGTTGGCTAAAGGCTTATTGATTTTATTTATTCTTTCAAAAAACCAACTTTTTGATTCATTGATTTTTTTTGTAACATTCTCTTAGTCTCCATTGCATTGATTTCTGCTCTGATCTTTATAATTTCCTCCCTTGTAGGAGCCTTGGGTTTGTCATGCTCTTCTTTTTCTAGGAGCTTGAGGTTCAGCATTAGGTTGTTTATTTGAGCTCTCTCTGTTTTCCTAATATGGGCATTTACTGCTATGAATTTCCCTCCTATAACTGCTCTCATTGTGTCCCATAGATTCCTGTATGTTGTATTGGCATTTTCACTTACTTGTAGAAACTGTCTAATTTCTTCTTTAATTTCTGCTGTGATCCATTTGTTGTTCAGGAGAGTGTTATTCAATTTCCATATGTTTGTGGGGGTTTTGCAGTTTCTTATGCTATTGATTTCCAAATTTATTGCACTATGGTCTGATAATATACAGGGGGTAATTTTAATTCTTTTACATTTACTTAAACGTGTCCTATGAACTTGGATGTGGTCTATTTTGGAGAATAACCCATGTGCAGCCGAAAAGAATGTGTATTCTGATTTTGTGAGGTGGAACACTCTGTAGTCATCTGTTAAGTCCATTTGTTCAGTAGCTTGGTTCAGCTCTAGAATTTCATCATTGACTTTTTGTCTAGATGATCTGTCTATTTGTGATGGGGGGTATTGAGGTCCCCCACTACAATTGTATTAGGGCTTATTTGGTTTTTCAGGCCTGTTAATATTTGTTTTGTATAGTTAGGGGCATTCACAGTTGGTACATATATGATTATCTTCTCTTCCTCTTGGATTGTTCCCTTCACAAGGATGTAGTGACCATCTTTGTCTCTCTTAATTAGTTTTGGTTTGAAATCTACTTTGTCTGCAAATAAGATTTGCTACCCTTGCTTTTTTTCTGGGTTCCTATCACATGGAGAACTGTTTTCCATCCTTTTACTTTCAGACTATGAATTTCTTTTTGACTTAAGTGTGTTTCTTGTATACAGCATATTGTTGGATTTTGCTTCTTAATCCATTCTGCCAGTCTATTTCTTTTGATTGGTGAATTGAGGCCATTAACATTGATGGTTATAATTGATAGATATTAACTCATCCTTGTCATGATTTTTTACTGTTGTTGGCTCTTTTATTTCTTATTTTTTCCCCCTTTCCCTTTAGTTTCTAGCCTTGCTTATTGGCTTCCCTCTTTTGGGCCTCATGGAGTTGTGACCTTCATTGTCTTTTTCTAGGATATTGTTTAGAATGTTTTGGAGTGTTGTTTTGGTGTTCATGAAATTTCTCAGGTGTTTTTTGTCATGGAAGTATCTCATTTCCCCATCCATTTTGAAAGATAATTTTGTAGGATACAACAGTCTAGGTTGGAAGTTATTTTCTTCTAGGCCTTGAAATACTTCACTCCAGGCTCCCCTTGGCTTGAGGGTTTGTGTTGAGACCTCTGCTGTGATTCTGACCACTTTCTTTTGTAGGTGATTTTTTTCTTTTCTCTAACTGCCTGTAGGATTTTGTTCTTCTGTTGTGTTTTTGGGATCTTGACTATTATATGTCTAGGTTTAGATTTTTTTTGATCATGGCTAGTTGAAATTCTATTTGCTTCACTTATCTGTATGTCCAATTCTCTACCTCTACTGCCCCTTGCAGCTCCTTCACACGGATGTGGCTACACTGGTTCATCTCCTTCCCACACTGAATATCCCAGTCTTTTCCTGCGACAGTGACCATCGAGCTCCCCTGTGCCTCAGCCCACCTTCCATATGCAGAAACTCATTTATCTGTTGACTAACAGCATGTTTTTGTTCTACGAGGAAATCTCTTTTGCAATACCTACAAAAGTGGTAGGATTCTCAGTCACAGATTAAAAGTGTCAGTGATAAAAGTCTGCTGTCTCACAATAAACTTGATTCTAAAAGGAAAATTACTTGCTATATCATGGAAACGGGCAAATTAAAAATGATAATAGAGTATGAAAGAGGTGAGAAAAACTTTTGAGGTGATAAAATTTTCATTAACAGGACCTCCTGTCAGTTTCATGGAAGGATATTATGTCAAAACTCACTAATGGTACACTTTAACTTAGGAGCGTTTATATACATCAGTTATCCCTCAATGAGGTTGTAAAGCAAACAAACAAAAGCAATAAAAATATTTGACTTAGAGGTATCCAGCCCAGCTATTCTTACATGCAGTCTACTATACACATAATTTTAGCCTTAGTGTTAACCAGCTATAACCTTATTGCATTAAAATTTCATATTAAGATGTTAGAACATGTTTTACTGACGAATCAGTATAAAAGCAGAACAGTACCTCTGATCATGCTCAGTTCCACTTATAAGATTGTTTAACTCACTGTTCCTATATTCTGAAGGAGACTGACTTAGGTGGAAATATATAAAGCACAGATATTATAGCCCATACACCAGTTAGTTTATTTTTATTCCTACATGGTCACACACACACTACAGGAACTAATGTCCTCCAGCACCTAAGGATGCTGAGTCAGGGTATGTACATGGATCATGTTTTGACCCTATTGATTTGCACAGGAAATTCTCCTTAACCTGTCATTAAATAGAAAAATCTAAATAAGTCAATGTGAATGATGGAAAGATACGTTTGTCTCATTAAATTCTCTTTCTAAAAACTTCCCCTGAGCAACTATAAAAAGTGAATGCTGGTGAAAATAATCAGCTCTCCCTAGTTGCTGTGGAAGCCGACCCAACTACTGTTTATCTCAGTTCTCAAGACGTTAAAAAAAACGCAATGTGGGTTCTATCTTTATCCCAGCAGCAACTCGTTTTACCGTTGTTTTTCGTTTGTCCTAATTCTCTCATTTCTTTCCGTCTTTAAACCTGTGTATCATAGCAGGCTTCCACACTCCTTCCCATAACAAAGTAGGGTGTTAAAAAAAAGATATAACAAAATTCTTTTAGATGTGAGAAATGTGAAAAATTTTAAGTGTTATTTTCAAGAATCTTAAGGCAACACCAGTGTAATAAGATCATATGGAAATGGTAGAGGTAAATGTTAAACCTCTGTGGTCTTGGGTGGCTTTGGCTTATACATCACGCTCACTTCTCAGTGAGGGACAGACAAGCCAGTGACTCAGAGATCTCTGAAACCAAAGCTTCCAGCTCCCTAACAAGGGTGTGTTTGTAGCAGATATTCCAAAGAGCCTGGAGGATGAGGGTGCACCAGGGAGAGAGATGGAATGAGATGTTCATTTCAGAAGGAAAAACCCCACAAGATCACTTACAAAACATAGTAATAAACCAAGGTGGTGGCACAGGCCTGTAACCCCAAAATCTAGGAGGATGAGCCAGGAGGATCACAAGTTCAAGTCCAGTCTGGGTGACTTAGCAAATTATGGAGACCCGGTCTCAAAATTTAAAATAAAAAAGAAATGGGGAGCTCAGTGCAAAGGCCCTAGGTTCTGTCACTAGTATGAAAGAGAGGTGGGGAAAGGGAAGGGAAGGGAAGGGAAGGGAAGGGGGATAGGTCACTACCATGAACTGATGTATTTGCCAAAGTAAAAAGTAAATGACATGATATCACACAACCTTGGATTTACAAAGAATTGCTCTTCATTTTGTTGGTTTCTATTTATAGAATTTTCATGCAAATGAAAAGTGGAGGCAGGTACAACAAAGTGGGCCTAGCCTTGCCCGTCTGCACTCAGCCTTGTCATTATGATGTGGCACATAGCTTGCCCACCTCGAGGGCCAAAGCACTGAATCTAGAAGAATGCACAAAGCAATCTCTCACCAAAGGTCAAGTTTCCAGTCTGCTCTCTAACTCACTCAGAACACACAGAGTACAGAAACTGGAGAGTGGCTTCTGCCCTCTGTCCAGGTCATGCCCACGCCCCTCCATCTGTATGGAGTCTTCTTTTTGACAGAGCATTAAGGTTAGCAAGCTACCACTTTTCAATGAGCCAAATCTTACTTTCTCTTCAGTAGCCTCTCAGTCTTGAATCTTTTTAGTCCCAGACCCATCCCAGATCCTGCTCAATTCTTCTTGGAAGTCCATCATTCTATTTCTTTGGTTTTATTGCAAAATAGGGCCAGGCTTAGGTATCTATAAAACAATCAGAATTATTCCAATGCCAAGACTGATCTACTATTATCAGTCAGAACTCTTTATATTACAAGTGACAAAAAGTCCATTCCAAGGGATGGGTATACATTGTTTTCTAGAATTTGTCCTTTAGGCTTCTATTTTCACCTTGTTTTCATTTCCTTAGCTTGTCTCCAAATTGCTGGCCAATCTTCTACAGTGACTTTAGGTCCAACATCAAATACAGAGATAATAGCATTGCATAGATTCCTCTATCATCTATTGGTTCTATTTCTTAAAATAAATATATATATTAGTAATTAAATAATATATGTATATTTAATAAGACACCCGGGAGCTTAGAATACATGCACATATACTCTTGATTAAATACTCCAGCCAGTCTAGATAGTTATCGATAAGGGCATTTTCTTTTTTGCTTCACTGAATTCATTTATACAAACAACTTGAAAGCTTAATTCATGTTTTAACGTCAGGCATTATTCATGCTGCTACATATATTGTAGCCGGAGAGCAGAGCCGCCTTTCTAGCATGCGGGGGCTGCTCAGGTAAGGGGACGCCCGTGTTGGCTTTCCTTGAGGGCCCAGCTGGCTGGGGCGCGGGTGGGCGGGCGTGCTCCCTTAGAGCCAGCGCTGGATGAGGGTGCGCCCTCCCGCTGCCTCCGAGGAGCTGCGGGCCAGTGGGACTTTTCTGCTGCTACATAATCTTTATAATTACAATTTTTAAAAAGTTGTAAATTTGATTGAATGGGTGGTCCATAATTTAATCACTCACAATGGTGAATATATAGTTTTTTCCCCAGTACTTTGCTGTTGTGAATAATGATCTGAAATACTCCTTGGTGCACATATCATCCATATTTTTGGAATATTTTATTAATCTACCATTTCATATTGTTGAGTTGAGGGTAAAGGTAAATGGACGGTATAATTTTTATTTCTTTTGACCCATATTGCTTCATTGGTTTCCAAAAAGACTGAAACAATTACAATGCTCTTAGGAATTGATGGCTAACTTTGAAAAATTCATTTTAAATAATCTTTTGTAATTAAACTGAAAAAATACACTTTTGCAATTTAAAAGGAATTCCACATTGCCTATTTTTCACCAATATCTATTTCCTGCTTTGCAACATCTAGAAAATAAATACTTTTCCCAAGTAGACCTGAAATGTTCTAAAGACACTTTTCCTAGACTACAGCTGTTGATTTCTGTCTTAGGAATACAACCTGGCCAAAGCACAAGGATGTAAGCACATATTTTTAATTACACTATCATCCTTATTTGGATCATTTTGTAATTGGAAAAGTTAAGAGAATCATCAGTGGAGATAATGTGGAAGCAATGAAATCACTATGAAATTAATATTCTTATCTTTTTTATTTTGGGTAATAGCACTTCTGCTCTTCAGAATAACATCTTCAGGGAAAGCATATTGAATCCAATCTGTTGTGTGAATTATTTTCAGTTAGAGAAGGTACAGTATGTATGTATAAATGAATGTACAGACTTGTGATGATTTATTTTGGTTCTCCAGCAGTCTTAGAAATAGAAGTGAGTTTTATATAGCATCTTTTAGAGTCAGGGTAACCCTAAGCTCTCTATGGAGTAGTGATTTTGGCTATGTCTAACTTAACATTCATCCTCATAGATTAAATTTTAAAAAATAAATCAGATAATTTCTGGCAATGTCACATAAATGGTTTGATTTGTGGCTTCCAGAACTGCTATTTTGGCTTTATGAATGCATCCTTGGAACTCCCAGCGCCATATAAAATTAGAAAGTCTATCAAGGATGTTCTCCATGGGGGACTCTGGGCAGGGGTAGGAACATCCTTGGAAACCAGTCATGGACTCAGCATGGCCCGATGAGTTCAAGATGCTGCTCAAGTTCACAGGGATGGCTCTGTCTCAGAAAGGAGCAGCTGCATCCTGGTCATGGTTGGTCCGTTACATACAGTGAGAAGCAACTAGATCAGTAATTCTTGTTGATGCTTTTTTGGACCTCCTAGTGACAGGGCTCATCAGAAGCCCTCACTAGCTTGGTGCATAAACATATATGAATGGAGCTTTCCCCCTCATGTTGAGGAGTAAGTGTCTTAAGTGTATCAACCAAGGTTAGCCTTTGACAGCAAACTGCTCTATGACTAGCAATGCTTTGCATTTGTATAGATATTCAGACCTTCTCAAACCCACTTCTTCATGTACTAATAACATCTCAGCCATTAACTGCAGATCTCCTCAGCTCCACTTCCTAATATACCTCACTCTTCTACTTCTCTTCTTTCTTCCTGTTGAGACCTTCATTGTTTATGCTTGGATGACTTCAGTTGCAACTAAGCTGGTCTTCCTACTTACTACATCGTGCATGCTACTGCAACCTCTTTATTTTGTGTAACATCATAAGAAAGCATTAAAAGTTATAACTTCCTACACGTCTCTGTCTTCTTAGAAATACTTTATTGTATTCCAAGGTGCTTGGAAAAGATGTAACCTCCTTATTGTAACAAAAAGGTTGTGCATGGTGTGGCTCCTTCTGACACCATCTTCCTGCTCTCAGCACAGACGTGCGAGCCTCTTTTAAATCCCCAGGCCGTTGCTTCAGACTCTGCCTTCTCTGAGCACCTTTGCACCTATGATGGGCTCTGACCCAAATTCTCTTCAAATGGCTGAGTTCTCTCATGCCACAGGGTTTAGTTCAAATATTCCAACCTTTAAGAACCCTTCCCTAGGGCCAGGGATTTAGCTCAGTGCTTTTGCCGCCTGCTGCGCAAGCGCAAAGACCCGAGTTTGATCCCTGGTACCAAAAAATAAAAACCCTTCCCCTCAAAATGGGAATTCATGGAGAGTGTGACACACAGACAGGGACCCACAGCTATGAAAGCAGGAATCCTGACTAGAACATC
Organism: Heterocephalus glaber; assembly: GCF_000247695.1. The sequence goes on from NW_004624796.1 coordinate 3,255,349, forward strand.
ATTCTTCCAATTCCTTGTCCACCTCGCCTGCCCCAACGTAACACCAAACTTTCATTTACACACATTTCTTCTGTCACGAACAAGGGAGATTGTTAATTACAAGGATGATGTCTTCTAATTGTATTTGCTTAGTTATTTAGAATGCTTAAAGCAAGGAGGATATTGCAAATGTTAAATAATTTCTGAGTAATTCTAACCAACAGAGAAGCCACAAAAATACGTTCTTAGCATCTTCCATGGAACCATACACCCCTGGGTTCCTTTTGAAAAACCTACAAGGAGAGAGCTCCTCTTACTATGTGTTTGTCTGAAAGGATACTAAAGATTTCTATTTTTAAAGACCAGGAGATGTCTTAATATGAATTCTTTGATTTAAAATTGACATTTCTTACTAAAGTAATATTTCCTCTAAATGAGGGCATCTGAATAGACTATTTTTCCTTATTTCTAATCCAAACATTTCCATGTAAATATAATATTTATATATTTTAACCTCGGGGCTCTCAACTGTTGGTTGCTCTCCTCCCAGTTGTCCATTCTGGTCTTGAGCATGTTGAACACATACGGCACATGTCACCTTGGACAGGCGAAAACCAAGAAAAGACAATAAAGAAACAAACACTGCTTTTCCTATTACTAAGCAGCATACATTTGTGTTTCAGATATTTTCATGGACCTGTATTTTAGTATAACTAAATTACAAAATAGAAAGAAATTTTAAAAATTATTCAGCTCCATGACCACTTGGACGCATTAAGTCTGCTTGTTTGTGTCTCTCCTGGGCTTCATCCAGCCTCCATTTCAGCTCCTCCAACCTGGGGAACCAATTCTCTCCTAGGACAGTGCTATCTTTGCACAGCATTCATTTTTAGCAATTGAACTCAAACTTAAATCTTTGGCTCTTAGATCATAAATCAACCATACATTTTCATCTAGGTCACCAGTTGAGTACTACAGAACCAAGAACAGAATACAGTCATCCACTTCAGAGAACTCCAGAACCATTAGGCAAAACATGCAGTGTCCTAAAATCTGGATAAAAAAGAGATCATGGTAATATATTATAGAAGTCAAGATACACACCATGTATGCATTCTAATATTCTTGGTTGTCCTTCCTGGTCTAGGAAACTTTGAAACCCTCATTTGCTTATCAGCATTTTGATAGTGGCTAATGTTATCAAGGAAACTCTGCTCCAGGTAGAAATTCATTGAAGATTTATATAGACTGATTCCTCCCTTTTACTGTAAAATTTTCAAAATCTCCTCAAAGTTCTTCCACCTCTCATTTTCATAATAATAAATGCCATGATTAGAGCCTGGTAATTTAATTTTATCCCAAGTGGAGGGATGTTCATCTCTGCACGTAACACCAGGTAATATTATTTGGCTTCCTTTCTCAGGCTCTGGGCACTTGGAGATGCACAGTGCCTGCTTATTAACACTGGAAAAATCACCAGCTGAATCTCAAACTCTCATTTCCTGTGAAGATTCCCACAAGGTTATATGTCTTCTCTACAACAAATAAAACAAGGAAACAAGGAGGAGAAAAAGATAGACCAAGACAGGTTGGCTATGACCTTAGGCTGAATAAGTATAGCTCATCTCAGTTCCTGCATTTAGGCATGCTACAGTATTGTGTGCATTTGTTTATAGCTGCATCTGAAAGGAAATGAAGTTAGTTTGGCATGACTATTTTAAGTGAACCTGTGTGGGGTTGCTGATGACTTTCTTTTTTAAATCCTTCCAAGTCATTGTTTAATAATCTATTTAGAACTTTGTCTAAGATTTCCAAATCCTTGAGACATGGAAACATCAGCAGGTAAAGATCAGGAGGAAGTGGCAAGCTGGGCACCATACTCTTTCTCATCTTATTTCATCTGGAAAACAAATGAGCCAGAATAAATGATCTCCATTGTACCTTCCAGCTGTGAATCTTAAGAGTCCTCCATTATGTTAGTCTTTTGTGATTGGACTCTGATTTTGTTTAGATCTGGAAATCAGGACCTTAACTATTTATAGTTTCCACATTTCTGCTTGGTGTGTTCTAGACCCTGTTCTGCCACTAAGCTGCCAATCTACTGAAGTAAAATTTTACGGGTCTCAGCTACCTGAATTTGAGAATGAAGGATTTAAATGAGATGATAACTAAATTTCTGTGTAAACTCACCTAGAAAACATTCAGTTTTGTTTCTGCGATCATCTTTTGGCTTGCTTGGAGTAGCCAAGTGTTGCACATCCTATCCTTGACCAGAGAAACAGGCTTACAAACCGAGGCTGTGCAGAAAGCCTGGACCTTTAACACTGTGCCGAATGGTATTTAAGGTGGCCAGTTGACTTATCAATGTCCTTGCTTGGATTTAAATGATCTGTACTTCCTGAGTCACAGTGACTTTTTAAAAGATGTACCCTTTCTTTCCTCACTGAACTGAAAAATCTGTTTCTTAGCCCGTTAGCAGGAAGAGCAGCCTGCTCATCAGACGGAACAGCGCAGATGCTCAGAGGTTATGGGGGGTTATCATTAAAGTTGTTTCTGTTTCTTTACTTCATAGGTAATGAGTGCCTTGGGTTATAGAGCTATTTTATCCTGGCCTGATGGCGTTGCATGACTCAGAGTGGATGATTCTCACAGGAAGGTCTGATTGTTATCCTTTGACTAAAAGCTAAAAATAGAGACTTCAGCTCATCCTGGCTCTCAGCTGTCATATGCTGAAGAAACCTGGCTACTTGGCATGGTTAGCTTGTAGCTCTAAAAGAATTGCTGCATTCTTTAGGTTAAAATAAAGAACAAACAAATACAAGTGTATGAACTTGGGATACTGTTCCCTTTGCTGTCACCTTTATGCATTGCATATTACCCAGCTGAAGGCGGTTTTCCTTTCAAACTTATTTAAATGCAACTCTTTCCAAAGCTGACTATAAACAGGTGTAGCCAGGAAAAGAGTAATTCTGACTAATCATGTAGTGTTAAGTATATCTTCCTAAAAATACTGATAGAACTTTTCTGTTTGGGGAGTCTCATTTTGTGTGGACAAATCATCCTTTGTCTTCCAGAATGAGCAGGTTAGGGAGTAGTGAGTGCTTTGCCCACTGAGCTGTTGAGCAGATGAACCAGAACTGAGACCTAGGATTTGTAGTATTATGCCCGTTACATCCATCCTCTCTCTACTGGTGTCCGACACGTCTTCCTGACGCACACACACAACACACTGTTAGGAGAGGCAGTGTGTCGCTGAGTTCTGTCCAGCGTTTTTGAGCGCACACAGACTGTCCCTGTGTCTGAATGTCTCTTGCTAATGTTTATGCCACATAATTGAGGTGCCAATCTTAGCCATTTGTAATGTCATAATCTTTTGTCCTTGCTTGGTTATTTCTTCTATAAAAACTTCCCTCAGTTCTTAGCTAAGAGCTGGAACCACAGTAGGTTAATTAGTTTGGATCAGGAAGATAAACTTATGGGTCTAAAAAGAATATCTCAGTCGTAGAATTAACAAATGGGACATCTCTAGCATTATTGTAATTTAGAGGCTCCTTGGTCACGTGGGTGGATTGTTCTGTGGAGCTTCAATCAGTCAAACATAGACACTACATTTCAGCGTAGAAAGAGATAAAAGGGAGTTATTATACTTAAATTAAGTCCTTTGAGGCCTTGATTGATAGAATTTTATTCTTAAATATTTCATTGGATAGAGTTCCTCAGGTCTTTCAAACAATCTATCAGCTGATTGTATGGTTGGGAAGCAGCATCAAATTGCAATAGCAGCCAGTTTGACTATTCTGATGGAATTACTTGGACAATTAAGTCATAACTCAATGTAAAATGTTCCAGTTGGGTTCATATGCTCCTTCAGTCAATGTTTACTTTAAATCTCCCTTTGTTCAGTTCAGCTTGTGCTCTGAAAAGTTACTAGTAATAGACACAAAGCTCTAGCACAAAGCATGCTGCAGCATTGCATGAGGTCTAACACCAACCTGCTGAGAAAAATAGGAAGCTAGAGTATTATATTTCTCTTAAGAACTGGGGAGTGGGGACGGTCTTGGAGGACTTGCAATCATGTGTCTAGAAACATTAGTTGCAAGAGCTCTTGTGCTTATAGTATTCTATTAGTACTTACTTGCAGACCTCATGAGCATGACATTGAAAACGACCTTAGTGGATTCGGGACATTTCTCCCCCTGTGCCTTCATTTTATCTCGTTCATTTCTATGGCAGTTATCAGTGGTTCATCTCTAAATTCACCTGTCTTTGCTGGGCTTCGTGCTACTGGATGGATCTTGAAATATTTCCCCTCGGCTGGCACAGTGTTGGTCCTTGACAGGCTTGAGCATGCCGGGGGCTGCTACAAGAAGGGCTGCTCTTTTCTTTCCTGGGGCTTGTTTTCTTGGTCTTGTGACATGGCTGCTGACATGCAGCTTCCTTGCTGGAAGGTGGTCATGGGATGAGAGAGACAGAGTGGTGCACACCCCCGCTGCCACCGAGGGGGAAGCTTCCCAGAAAGTTCCATCCACATCCCCCGGGCCAGCCAGTCCTGGCTTGTGCTGTCTCAGTGGACTTCCCCATTCACTGGCCTTCAGATGTGTCCTCCCCAGTGAGGAGAAAGCCAGCCATGGAGTGGAGTCTTCTCCCTGTTAGTTCCTTCTGGGTCATTGTCTCTCCCTCAGCCCTTGAGGAAGGAAGTAGCTGCACTCTCTGCATCACTGAGAATTTTCTTTACTTCCCTAAGAAGTTAATTGCTTGACAGTAGGCAATACTTCTTATGCTACAATTTTCCGGTACAAAATGCGAGTGTGGTTTTTGTTTCCTGAATGATTTACAGCTCCTTCCTGAACAATCGTGCTTGGGCTCTGCTCCACATGGCTTCACAGTTCTCTCCTCTATTTGGGCCCATTTATGACATGGCTGTGGACTTTGATAACAAACAGACCTCATGTTGCACTGTCTCACAGTTCTTCTGGGCGCTATGAATTGAGTTAAGCTGGTTTCATGGTTACCTGCAATACTGCTGGCTGAGTTATAATGTCCTCCTTACTCACACCCATCCCACACCCCATTGGGCCAGAAAAAGTTATGGATCATGTTCAAAAAGCCCAATAGTGTGATCTGTCTCCAGGCAAGCTATGTGAACTGCAGAAATAGAAAATACTGTTGACCCATTGCAGCAATTTGAAGGGAAGATATTGAAATACTTTTAGGAACCACCTGCTGCTGCTTAGTTAATCTTGGCCATGTAGCTAAAGAACCCTTAGAGATTATAGAATAATACTTAGCACCACTGCTACCATGATTTAATGGCCAACCTGCTGAGGCAAATAGGAAGGCTTACTGTATTCATATATATTATTTCATTTAATTATTATAGCAAGCCAATAGCATCAACAGTATATGTGTATAAATTTTAAGTCATTGACTGATGTGACTATGTGATGGTGGAAACTAGCAAATCTGCAATCTATAGGAAAGAATGGCAGTCTGGACACACTTGAGGATTTCTATGCTGCAATCTGGAGTTTGGGAACCCTCAGGTTGGCCTTCAACTGGCTGCTCAAAGTCCGCACATACTCACAAGAATAAGCTTTTCTTAAGGCAGTTGGTCATAGATACTAATTATATCTACAAAACAACTTCATGGCAACATCTGCATTACTATTTGACCAAAGCACTGAGCTTCATAACACATTTAAATTGAAATATAAAACTAACCATCATTGTCTGCTGTTTATCAAAGTGGTACCGACACACATCTGCTTAGACAATACTTAATCTCCAAGTAAAGATGACAAAACATTCTGATACTTACGGGATACAACTATCTCACATATAACCAAATAAACACCAATCTTTTCCTTAGAAAAGTATGTGAAATCCTGCACTGATCATTCTCCTTGATGACATAAATACTGTAATGTGAAGTCATCAGCACTTAAATTGCAGCCTTTGTTTCTGCCACCAGTCACATGTTTGTAGGTTGTATTCGTAATTGCCTGCTTCACTGCCCATCTGTACTCCCTTTGTTTTCAGCAACACTTCAGGTGGCTGTGACTCTTCCTGGTGAGGTGAACCACTCCTTCGCTCCTGAGGAATCTGGGTCATTCAGTTATCCTGCCCGAATTGGTTGCTGTGGTTTTCCACTGAATTTCATCATGGGACATGGTGACTCTAGGAGACACCCTGAGTGTTCCTGTAGTCCACACAGCACTCCAATGTCCCCTGGGCAGTCAGGATCACCTGTCTCAGTCAGTATACCACCCCTCTTTTTCCTGTAAATTCAGAGCCAGAGGAGCGCAAAATGGCCAAGTCGCAACCTTCACTTCCAGTTCAACAGGAACTTTGTTGTATCTTTCCTTGGAACTAAGACCAGCAGAGCATAAGGATGTGGGGACAGAAAGAAAATATTTTGCCACTGGATCACTATAGGTAAGAATGAACAACACCACTCCCTTTTTCAACCTTAATTCCTGTAATGTGAATCTTGGTAGGGGAAAAATAGAACCGTATTTTGGATGCTGACTTAGAGTAAAGAGGGCCTCCTGGAGAAGTTGGTTGAAGACCCATAAGATGGTGTCACATAGCTGGCATGGTTAACTGTGTCTTCAAAAAGCCATTTCACTGTTTTAAGAACCCGGCTGCTTCAGGATGGTGGGGAACGTGGAAAGATAAGTGTAAATTCTGAGTACAGCCCTAGTCATGCCATTTGTTGGCTGTGAAGAGAATTTGTTTATCAGAAGCAGTGCTATGTGGAAAACCAGGGTGAGAATAAGGTATTCTGTAAGCTCCCGGATGGTAGTTTTAGCAGAAGCACCGGATGCAGGGAAGGTGTCCAGATTACGGGTCTACTCTAGTTAAGAACAAAGCACTGTTCTTTCTGTGGTGAAAGTGACCCACTGTAATTAACCACCCATCAGGTAGCTGACTGAATAGGGTTGGTGCCACCCCCAGATCAGTAGAGGACTGTACTGCTGACAAATGGGGCACTCACCAAAGCAACCCTGATGAGGGAAAGTTCATGCTGCTGAGTCTAGTCATCACCCCCTATTCCTACCCCATGGACACATTGTACATCACCTTCCGGGTCTGGACAAGATGCTGACTCGTATCTATAGAGCAGATCATCCTCTACTTGGTTATTGAAATCCCCTGTTGAGGTCACCCTTTGGTAAGTATTCATGTGGAGCACAAATGCCTTCACTTTATTTCTCCCATCCTAAAAGATCTTTTCACATAGCTCTTCCCATGGCTTCTTAGGAACCAGTTATCCATCATGTTCCTTCGGAGTCTTTGACTATCCCCCTAAACCATTGGCCACAGCCCACCCATTGCAATACAATCAGACCTCAGGCCATTTCTCCTTCCAAGCAAAATAAACAACTAGGGACACTGCCTGGAGTTATGCCCATTGGAAGAATTTCACCTCTTCCCAAGGGTGTTCCAAAAATGGGCATGTTAGACGGAACGTCTACATAGTCCTAAGGTGATTACAGTCCCTGCACACTACATTGACTAAGACTAGAGAATTAACATACTTCTGAAATGGGACATTGAAGGTTTTATGGCCTTATCAATTGGAAACAAACAGATTCTGGTGATTTTTACTAACAAGTAAGGACAGAAAGGTTTTGCAGTATCAACAGCTGCAGAGGTGTGTGAGTTTGTGCAGCGAAGGAATTGCACTTGGAACCAAGCTGCAAGTAGAATTACCACCAGGTTACATTTATGGTGATCTGTTTTCATTCTCTAAGAGCCACATGTCTCCTGCAGAGGCCACATAGGAGAGCTGAAGATGAAGTACTGGGAAGCACCACTCCTGCATCCTTTGAGGTCACTGCAATGCCACTGATTTCTGCAGTCTTTCCTGAAATGTAATGTTGCCTTCAGTATACCATCTTGCTATGTGGGGCAATTCTAGTACCTTCCACTTGCCCTTTCCTGCAACAGTAGCCCTCACTCCCCAACACTGCAGGGATTCTGCCAGTTGCTGAGGATTTTCATTCCAGTGTTACAGTTTTGAATGAGGAAAACATCCACAAAATGGGGTTGGTGGCCCTCAGGTGCCCTGCGAGACATTCCTAGGCTAAGCCTCCACTGACTTTTAACCTTCATAAGCTCCACTCTGATGGTGAACCATAGTAACATTTGTGTCCCCTGTAATCAGTGTCATTTCAGAGCCTCTTCTCAATCCATGAGCTGCATTAAATGCAGAATCCCTGTGTAGTAAGCCTGATCCAATTTTGTGTTCCTTCTGCCATTATCCCAAACCCTTAACATTAAGTTGCATACATTCTTTGCTGATATACATATGTATATGTGTACATGTATATTATATACACACATATATAGTTTGGAAAAATCTGTTTTGGAGTGCCATACATTTCCTCATATGTCACACTGGGTACCTTGTATTTTGAGGCTGGATGGAATTCAAATCTAGTTATAGGTCTGGAAGCAAAGGGGAGTGGTGAGAATGTGGATTGGCAGTGTCTGGCTTCCTCAGAGGATGGCGTGACAGTTTTATCAGACAAAACAGATGTGAGTGGAAGGGCAGCTGCTTCTGGTAAAGAAGACTCAACAGAATTTCAGAATTCACTGTCCTCAGATTCATTAAGATCTACCCATATACCCCCACTTTGATGTTTAGAGCTTCATCCTTTCCAATTGATGCAACTTCAGTACTTTTATAAATTTGGGAATTCAATTTGTGTTGTAATTCAGCCACATACTGGATGACATTCATAAATATCAGTTCTGTATATACCAAGGAATTTAAGGAATTGGGGGCTGGCCAATCTGAAGTGCAGGCTGGCAGGCTGGAAGTCATAGAAAAGCTATGCTGCAGTCTTGGGGCAGATTATTTTCCAGGAAATCTGTTTTTGTTTTTAGGCTAACAACTGAGTGCACGAAGCCTACCCACACTAGTAAGGGTATTTTCTATTACTTAAGGTCAACTGACCATAGATACTAATGGTGTCAACAAAATAGTTTCTTAGCAGCAGCTAAAGTAGCAGCTAACCAAACCACTGGGCACCATGGCCTAGCTGACTGATGTGGATAGAATTTACCCATCACACTATTTAACAGAAACAACTAGAACTCAAAGTGATCAAACACTGCACTCTACCTCATTCAATCAGTAAGGTGTGGAGACAGCATTCTTCCCCCTCAGGTTTTTCTGTTTCTAAATCCAGAGGTTTTTAAACCTTCAGTCAGATCTCTCCCTTACCTGCTAGATGACAATGCCGCTGGCCCATGAACAGACCTGCATTATAGGAGAGGTTGTTTTAAGAGCTGCTATTAGAAGCCAGATGGGTCCCACTGGTTTTTCAAAAGTGTAAGAATCCCTGGCATAATAAGCCCTATAGAAAGTCAATGCAGCTACAAGCCTCAAAACTGAAAAGCAGCTTCTCAGCATTATCGATTAGCTATCAATGCAAAGCCTTGGCCAATCTGGTCAAAAATTCTTGATGTGAGCATTGCCCTTCTTTTGTGTAGACTTTTCAAAGTTCCTTAGATTTCAGGCCTTTGGTATTTTTTAGAGCAGAAGAAAAAATTTAGCTTCACAACTAACTTTGATGAGTTACATATTATCTAGAAAAGTATTGAGGTAAAAGTACAAGCATAAAAGCTATGAATGTTGCAAATTGAGAAATTAATAAATGTGTTATCGGGGAATCAAATATTAATTGCATTTTCAAAATGCTTTTAAAAAATACATTAGGAGAGTTGCTTGCTTGCAAGAATCACTGAAAACCTGAATTCTGTTACAAAGAGAATAAACAGTACCTGAATTACACTAAGAAAAATCCAGATTTTCATTCATGAAGTTTTCTTTTTTTGTTAATTAAGTTCATTGGTACATTTTAGGTGTACATTATGATCACATTCATTATGGGGAATTTGAACCCATACATGATATATCTTGGCTCCTATTTTTTCCCATTCCCCTTCCCTTCTTTCAACCCCTCTACCCCTTTCTTTACAAAAGTTTTGTTTCCATTTTTCTTCTTTTCTCAATTTTTTCTTTCCCATCTTTCCTTTCCCCTGCCCCCCTCCCCAGTTCCCCTTTCCCTTTGGACATTTTCATCCTATTTCACAATATATATTATATGTTTTGCTACTCATTTACACTTTCATTTTCTCATATCAGAGAAACATTGTGGTATTTACACATGTGGATCTGATTTATTTCATTTAAGAGTACGGTCTCAAGGTGCATCCACTTAGCTATAGATGTCTCAAGTTTATCTTTCTTTATGGCTGAGCAGTACTCCATTTTTTTTAAAAAAACCACATCTTCTTTATCCATTCTTTGATTGATGGACATTTGGGCTGTTTCCAAGATTTAGCTATTACACACTTCCTCGTAAACATGGGTACACATATATCACTGTGGTATGATGTTTTTAATTATTTTGGGAAGATACCAAGAAGGGGAATAGCTTGGACAAGTGGAACCTCTGGTTTTTTCGTTTTGTTTTGTTTTGTTGAGGAATCTCTACTCTGATTTCCACAGTGGTTGCACCAGTCTATACTCCCACCAGCAGTGGAGAAGGGTTCCTTTTTCTCCACAGCCCTGCCAGCATTTGTTATTGGTTGATTTCTTAATAGGAGCCATTCTTTCTGGAATGAGACGGAATGTCAGCACTGTTCTAATTTGCATCTCTTGAATGATTAATGATGTTGGAGATTTTTTCATATATTTATTTGCTGCTTCTAATTCTTCATCTGAAAAGTGTTTTTTCATTCCAGATGACCATTTTTGGATTGGGTCTTTAAATTTAGGGGGTCTGATTTTTTGAGTTCTTTATATACTTTAGATAGTAGTCCTTTGAGGGACAGCTGGTAAAATTTTTTTCCCACATTGTGATATGTCTCTTCACACTGATGGTGGTTTCTCTTGCAGTGCAAAAGCTTTTTAATAAGATGAGATCCCAGTTGTTGATTCTTTGTGATAGTTCCTGTGTGACCAAGGTTTTTTTCATAAAGTCTTTTCTTACACCAGTGTCTTCAAGAGTTCTGCCTATCTTCCAGCAGATTTAGTGTTTCAGTTTTAATATTTAGATCTTTGATCCAGTTTAAGTTTAGGTTAGTGCATGGTGAAAGATATGGGTCTAGTTTTAATCTGCAGCAAATTAAAACCCAGTTTTTCCAGCACCATTTATTAAAGAGGCTATATTTCCTCCAGTGAGGGTGTTTGGCTGCTTTCTCAAAGATGAGGTGGCTGAGTAAGTTTGGAGTTGTTTCTGCATCTTCTAATCTGTTCTGTTGATCCTCAGGTCTATGTTTCTGTCAGTACCATGCTGTTTTTATCACAGTAGCTTTGTAGTACAGTTTCAAGTTGGGGATTGTGATGCCCCCTACCTTGACTTTGTTGCCTACAACTGCCTTTGCTATTCTAGGTCTCATAAATTTTAGTGTTGTTTTCTCTAATTCTGTGAGATATGCTGTTGGGATTTTGATCAGGATTGCATTAAATCTATATAACAGTTTTGGAAGTATGGCCATTTTCACCATATTGATTCTTCCTACACAAGAACAAGGGATATTTTTGCATTTTCTGATATCCTCTTCAATCTCTTTTTTCACAGTACTGTAGTTTTCATTATAGAGGTCTTTCACCTCCTTTATTAGATTGATTCCTAGGTATTTCATTTTTTGGGATGCTATTGTGAAAGGTGTTGTTTCCCCAATTCCTCGCTCAGTGAGTCTGTTATTTGTGCACAGGAAAGCTATTGATTTTTGAGTGTTGACCTTGTATCCAGCTACTCTACTGAATTTGGTTATTAAGTCTAGAAGTCTTTTGGTGAAGTTTTTGGGGTTTTCTATGTAAAGCGTCATGTCATCCACACATAATGACAGTTTAACTTCTTCCTTTCTTATCCTTATTCCTTTCTCTTGTCTAATTGCTCTGACTAATGTTTCTAGAACTATATTGAACAGGGGTGGTGATAGTGGACATCCTTGTCTTGTTCCTGATTTTATAGTGAAAGTTTTCAATTTTTGCCCATTTAGTATAATGTTGGCTGTTGGTTTGTCATAGATGGCTTTTATCAAGTTGAGATAAAGACCATGTATTCCAATTTTCTGTAGGTTTTTTTTTTTAATCATGAATGGGTATTGGAGTTTGTCGAATGCTGTTTCTGCATCTATTGAGATGATCATATGGTTTTTGTCCTTGGCTCTATTGATATAGTGTATTAAATTTATTGATTTGCATATGTTGAACCATCACTGCAGTCCTGGGATGAATCCCACTTGGTCAGGGTGTATAATCTTCTTGATTATCTGCTGCATTCTGTTTGCCAATATCTCACTGAGGATTTTTTTTATCTATGTTCATTAGAGAGATTGTCCTGTAGTTCTCTTTTTTGGTTGGGTCCTTCTCTGGTTTTGGAATCAAGGTAATGCTTGCTTCCAGGAATCAATTTGGGAGTATTACTTCCCTTTCAATTTCATTGAAGAGTTTGGGAAGTAGCAGCATTAGGTCTTCTCTAAATTTTTTGTAGAATTCAGCAGTGACGCCATCAGGAACTGATCTTTTCTTTGTTGGTAAATTTTTTATTACATTTTCAATTTCACTGATTGATATTGGGGTGTTTAGAATTTTTATATCTTCTTGGTTCAGTCTTGGTAATTTATATGTATCTAGGAATCTGTCCATTTGTTCTGTGTTTTCCATCTTATTACAATATATTTTCTCAAAGTAGGTATTCATGATCCTCTGGATTTCTCAGGATCTGTCATTCACAATTGCATGGATATGAGCCTTTTCTTTCCTTTTTTTGATAAGGTTGGCTAAAGCTTTGTCAATTTTATTTAATCTTTCAAAGTACCAACTCTTTGATTCAGTGATTTTTTTGTATCATTATCTTAGTCTTCATTGTAATGATTTTTGCTCAGATCTTTATAATTTCTTCCCTTGTATGAGCTTTAGGTTTGACTTGTTCTTCTTTTTCTAGAAGCTTGAGGTTCAACATTAGATTAATTATTTGAGCTCCCTCTGTGTTTTCCTAATAGGGGCATTCACTGCTACGAATTTCCTTTGTAGGACTGCATTCATTGTGTCCCATAAATTCTGGTATGTTATAGTGGCATTATCATTTAATTGTAGAAACTGTTTAATTTCTTTTTTCATTTCCTTCGTGACCCATTGCTTGTTCAGGAGGGTGTTACTCAGCTTCCATGTCTTTATTGATTTCTTGTGGTTTCTTTTGCTATTGATCTCCAATTTCATTGTGCTATGGTCTGATTACATGCAGGGGATAACTTCAATTTCTTTGTATTTACTTAACCATGTTCTATGAGCTAGCATGTGGTCTATTTTGGAGACTGACCCATGTACAGCTGAGAAGAATGTGTATTTTGATGTGGGGCGTAACAGTCTGTAGTCACCTATTAAGTCCATTTATTCAGTTTGGTTCATTGCCCACCTGACGCTCTCAAAGGGGTGGCAACCGGCCCGGTGAGACAAGACGAGCAGCTCGAAGCTCCTGCGGCCGTCCCGGGCCACGCCCACGGCATGGTGAGGTCTCCTTAGGCGCCTGGCGCCTCCAATGCTCAGTCGTCCCATCCCCCCCCCCATCCCCCCACCTCGTGCACTGCCTACCTTCTGGCTTTTCTGCTACCTGGTCCCACACTACAGAGGCACAGGAGATTATAAAGACCCTTGTCCTGAGAGCCACAAGATAGAACAGAAGTTAGTAACAGAAAGAGGGCTTCTCAGGCTTCTGGAAGAAAACTGAAGCTCAGCAGAAAAGCAAAGAGAATCTCTACAATAAAGGCACATCAGACCACTGTACTTGGTCTGCTGCTGGCTTGCTGAGACTCATTGACTTGTGTATGCACAGGGATTC